>VZRI01002950.1:350301-369076 GCA_013397515.1 Upupa epops
TGACTATGGAAACACTTGGATGATGGAAATCCCCAAACCTGGATGCCGGGCATCGCATTCAGTGGTTGAACACCCCCCTCCCTTCGCTTCCCCGGCAAATTGTCTCGTAAATCGTCTCGTATTCACGTGCAAATTAATAATAATAAATATTATGCTAACGAGTCTTTAATCGCCGTTCACGGGTTTGTAGGGGATTGCGAAGCCCCTCGGGGCTGTAGATGGGGGATTTGGGGCGAGTCCCGCCCAGCTTCCTCAGCTCCCCGCACCTGCCGTGTCCCGGCATGGATAAGGTTGTGCTGCATCTCTGCTCTAACTTTGCTCACTTTGTGGTTTTCCATCCTAATGAACCCCCACAGAACCTGTTTATCCCACCCGCATCATCCCTAACCCCTGTAATGTTGTTCTTTGACCGATGCGGGTTGTGTGTTGTTTGCCCCCGCAGCGCTCCGTGGGCCGGCGGCGATACGCGGAGACCGAGGACCTCTCCGACGTGGAGGAAATCGTCAGTATCAGGAGTTTCAATTTGGAAGAGAAACTAAAGAGTAAAACGTATCGCGGGGATTTCGTCCATGCCATGGACGGGAAAGGTAACGATCAACCGGGGGAAGGGGGGTGATGTGGTGGGGAGTTAACCCAGCCCGGACTACCCCTGCTGCTGCTGCATCCACGTGCGGCTCCACTCCCCGGTTCGGATTTGGCGCCCGTTTCCCCCCCGCCCGGGGATCCAGTGACGCTGCTGGGACTGAGCAGGGATGGGGGTGGGGAGCTGCTGCCCACTTAGCCTGAAGTGATTCCTGTCCCCACTCTCGTTCCCTATAGAATCCAGGAGGCAAACAAAGAGCGCAGTTATCATAGAATCGTGGTTTGGCTTGGAAGGGAGCTCAGATACCATCCAGTGCCAGCCCCCTGCCATGGGCAGTAACACCTCTCACCAGACCAAGTTGCCCAGAGCCCCATCCAACCTGGTCTTGGACATTTCCAGGGATGGAGCAAACACAGCCTCCCTCGGCAACCTGTTCCAGTGCCTCAGCATCCTCACAGGGGAGGAATTTCTGCCTTAGATCTCATCTCAACCTCCCCTCTTTGAGTTTGTACCCATCCCCCTTGTCCTGTCACTAGGGTCCCTTGTAGTTGATGAGCCTGTTTGTTGGGCTCAGAGACTTTTAAGTCAATAAGTTCTTTGTGTTTCTGTCATATATTGAATTACTAAACTCCCTATCCCAAACTGCCTGGTGCCCTTTAGTGACTTCAATTCTGTTTATAAGGCACCTTTCCTTACTTAAACAACCCCCAAGTACCACATGGCTGTCACCAAAACCCAGCCTCAGCGAGGACTCCCTGGCTAGAGGAGTTGTGGCTGTAAATCCTCCCATCTGTGGAGCCACTAATCTAGTTTTGAAAATTTCCTTTTCTCCCCTTAGGCTTAGTTGTGCAGCAGCCTTTTAAGCTCCTTTTAGAAAAGTTAATGCGGTGGAGGAATTAAATACCGATCTTCTTTAGGAAGGTGTTTGTTTAGGAGATAAGCTCAACCCTGACCCCCTCTTCCTCCAAACAAAACACAAACTACCTATTTTGTAGCTGGAAAAATGTTAATTAATTTTCCAGCAAATGATTGAATTCCTCTCATCTTCCAAACACTCCAGTGGTTGCTGCTTCCTAGACTCAGCAGTTCAGTTTTGGGGGAGCTTTTCCCTTTCTGGGGGGGTGGGTGGGTGTTGAAAATCAATGAGTGGCTTTTGTTATTTTGTTGTGGTCTCTGTCTGCTTTGTTCGACCCCACAAGGGATTTCAGTGCTTTGTTGGGGCATTAGGAAGAAAGGATCCGCCTTCCGATCAGCTCTGGGTTTATTTTTACTATTAGTTTATTTTCTTTTCTGGAAATCCGAGAGTTGAATCTTGGCAAAACAATGACTGTGGTTAGTAAGAAAGTCCGTTTCTGTGAACACATGGAGCTGGTTGAGCCATATATTTATTTATTTTTCTTCTTCATGCCCTTGTTTTTATTTTTAATGATAACTCAGCTTCGATTTTATCAGTTATTTTCACTAGGACTGTGGGTTGGAGCCTTTCCTCCTGGGCAGCGCTCGGATCTTTGGCTCCAGTGTGGTTTGTCATAGCTACTTGTTCTCCAGCCTGCCAGGCTCTGCTTCTTCCACCAATATTATTCTTGGTGTTTGACTTTCTGTCTCTGAGGAGTGTCCTTAAAAAAACATCAGTGCTTTATTTATTTGCTTACCTGGAGCTGATGGTTTTAGTGGGGATGACAAAGCAAAGAGTGCTCTGAGACTTATTTGATGGCCTTAGCTCATCAGAGTGGCCGTGGCATTTATTTTGAGACTAGTAGCAATAAAGTTTCTATAGTTTTAACAGGTTAGTAAGTGGATCATTACAGAGCTCTGCTTTGGTAACTTTCAAGTGGGATTATATCCCTACTTGTCATAATTACTGACTGAGTACAGCAAAGAAAAACTCGTGGAAACAGAAGGAAATACATCTGCAGTTGTGGTTCCCCGTGTTCCTTCCCATGTGGGTGTTAGAGCAGCGGAACATCACTGATAGGAGCTCAGCTCAGAGGTTCTGGTGCTCTCCCAGGATGTCTGTTCATTGCTGACTGGGTCTGGGGGAAGTTGAATCATTTGTGTGTCCCTGAAAATTGTAATACAGCAAGTCCAGAGTGTCTGTGTAGTGCTGAAGAGTCAAGCAGTGTTTTCCAGTTCAAGGCAGTGTATGGATGCTTTAGGAGAGTCTTTTTCTCTCATAAGGAAGGGGGAAAGACAGAACCATAGAAACAGGACACAGCCCCTACAGGAATTCCTCTCCCCCCAGTGACAGAAGGCTCTGAGTGGAGTGAGAGGTTTTGTAGGCACTGCTCACCCAAATCGCTGCCTTGTAACTTCCTCTCTAATCCCCACATCACTGCTATTGTATTGGCCTACGGCATAAAGAGATCGCCAGGAGAGGCCAGTGCTCTGTAATCCCTAGAGTGAAGCCACAAGGTGGTACTGGCCAGTGTTAACATAACAAACTGCTTTAATTTTCAGTTGGTTTGTGTGTTACACCATGACTCCCACATAAAAACTGTCCCTAAGTGCCAGGAGCTGGGGAAGATTTGTCAGTCAGTTCCTGCAGTTATCGTTCTGAATAATTAAAATAAAATCCGACTTTGTTATCAGAGGTAGCCACTGCACATAAAAAGGGAAGGGGGTGTTCCCAGCATTGGGGCTTTCTGCTCTACTCACAAGCAAACGTGTTTTTTTTTCCTCCATGGAAATGTACAAACTTAAGCACAGAGTTTAAACTATGCGTTTGTCCCCAAAGTCCTCGGCTGATTTGCAGCAATTGAGTTGGGATTATCTTTTAGCTCTTAATTTGGTATTTCATTACACCCTGGGTGTTTCAACCCAGACCTTAATTGACAAACTCTGACTGGTTTATGTGCACCAGTGAACAGGAAAAATGGAGAGCAGCTGGGAGAGCTTTGTCTGTCGTTTGGTTTCCGGTTTGCACCTCAAATATGCATTCTCTTTATATCTTATTGAAGTGGCAGCAGAGTTCTCTGGTGAGAAAAGGGAAACGGGGAGCGTTTGGAGAAAACGTGAGGTGAGGGGCTAATGCCATTGTAATTGATTTTTTGGTTTCTTTTTCATTCAAACAGATTTTACTTTTGAGTACGTGCAAAGAGAAGCTCTGCGAGTTCCCCTTATCTTCAGAAATAAGGAAGGACTGGGAATTAAGTAAGTTACAAGCAAATCTTGATGATTAATAAATGCTTTTATAAAATAACCCATTATGCTTTCCACTTGTATGTGCTGTTTCTTTTGATGAACGCAAAACGTACGGCAATTAGTAAGGCCGTCAGCACCCTAGAGAAGAGCAATGATTATTTTCCGCTTACAAACAAGCAGATAATGAGCTCTATAAAACTGAAGTGCATGCAATGTGGTACTACACAATCAAAAATAAGTCAGCGATGAAAGTTAGGAATAAAACTCAAAGGGTCTTGTGTCCTATCTATGCTGCAATGACAGAACAACCTCCCTTTGAGTTCTGGCTGCTCGGCTGTTTGTGCGTTACAGGTGGAATGTCTAATGCCGCCTGTCGTTTTGCATTATGATTGTAGCTCTTCAGATTCTTGTAGCATGGTAAATATTTAATAATGTCTAGTTATTAGAGTCTTTTTGAGGTCGTGTTTTGTTAAGACCCAGTCATAAAGGATTGGATATTTTAATAAGAGAATCCTGCACGTTTCATTCTAAAAGTGGCAATGTCTAAGAGGGAGCTACTAGAGGTGTGGGCTTTACCAGCCATGCAGTCCATGCAGTAGAGAACTGTTCCTTCGTACTGTTGGAAATTGGGGCTGTGTAACGTTCTATCTGAAAATAGAAAAACTAGTTTTGACATAATTGCGTTGCTCAGGTTGAGCTGCAACTCCTCAGAGTTTAGGGAACTGAGGAGTCACAGTTACTTGATTAAAAACAATCAAACCTCCCCACATAACTCAAGGACAGAAAGGAATAGCGTTTGGGGTACGTGTCTAGCTTCTGACCTCTTACCATAACAGCTAATAGGAGCTGCTGTGATGCTTCCTGTGATGTCAGGCTCTGACCAAGAAGCATTTAATAGGTACTCAGTAGTAATTAGCAGAGATGGTGATTTTGTTGTGCCATTACATTCGACCAGGACCTTTTTTTTTTGCTTACTAAGCCCGGCTATTGCTCTGCTGAGTCCTGGGTGCACAGTCTAGTTTCTTGTTAAAAAATTGTAATGCAGCCACCAAGATGTCATCTCTGCGTTTGTTTGTGCAAAGGCTTTCCTAGATCAGAGCCCAGTTTTCTGACAAACCATGATACTCAGTCGCGTTGTAGAAGGCAGTAGAAAAGCTGGCTGTTAAGTAAGACAGGCTGGTGACTTCTGAGGGTTTCTCAACTGCTCTCTACTTTTATTTGGTGTCATAGAAACATCACCTAGTTTTACTGTTGCATTGTTTGAGAGAAGGTGTGGTCAGGGGGGCAGCATCCCAGCTCCATGCTTTTTCCAAATACAGGAGCTTTCCCTTCTGGAATGACCTTTTCTGCAGCATTAGAACCTCTTTCTTTTCTGACCCTCATTTTTGGCTTCTCTGCTCCATTTGGCAGGGAGGGGACTTTTTGTTGAAGGTTGTTGTTAAATTTTTGTTAGGTTTATTTCCTAAAGAGGTGCTTCTTTGGAGGAGTCGACTGAAGGGAAAATCATTGGAGACAGCTGGTCTCTCTACACACAGTGATTTTAAACTGCCTTTTCTAAAGGAAAAGTGATAAAATCTAGAATTTCTTCAGGAAGAAGCCATCAGCTCTTCAGTGAAACCACAGAGTGCTTAGAGCCAGAGGCACTGCTGCACGTTCCTTGCAGCCAAATCTATGTTTAAGGAAGTTCATACGTTCCCCGCAGCGCAAGAAGAAAACTGCAGATACTTCAGCTCCTACAGAGCCAATAATACCTGTTCAGCTGCTGCTTCATCAGCAGAGAGTTGTGGACGCTCATCCTGCAAGCACAAACATCACTGGCTTTGGAGCCTCAGCTGCCAGTGGTAGGGTAGTGTCAGAGACCCATAGTGAGTTACCCAGCCTGAGATTTGGGATTGCCTACAGGTTGCTTTGCCAGCCCCTGGTGCCTCCAGAACTGGGGCTGCCTGACCTGCTATAGGTATTGCACAAGATCTCTCACAAAAACACCTTGTTTCTTGGTGTCTGTAACCACAACACACAGTACCTGTTTCTTCTTAATAGCTCGTTATTCAGGATTCTGTAATGAGGCAAGTTCATCTTTACCCATCTCAACAGCCAGATCTCACCTCTCACATCATCCTTGGCTTCTCTGTAGTTTCTGTGCCTGAAATCTGGAGCTTTGCCACTTGGCACTCCCGTCCTCTTTGAGTTAGCTGTGAGCCTTCCCTGAAGCCTCTTGGTGTGATACTGCCTTTGGAGTCTTTGGTCTTTCTTGATTTAGGGGTTCAGAGACTTCTCAAGCTAACAGGATCACATAAAGAGTGATCTGTTTCGCTGTGTCGTGTGTTGGCTTGTTTTTCTTCAAGGTATTTTGAGTTTAGGCCTTTTATTCCCCTTCCTTCCTGGAACAAGTAATGTTTGTTAGGATTCTGAAGAAGGGAGGGTTTTGGCCCTCTACCTGCTCCTTGGTGGTTGTACACCACATGTGCAGACAGGATGTTTTGGATGAGTTAATACGCTGACAGGAGCAGGAGCACATTGTATCCCATCCATGAGATCTGGATGGTTCCTGCACTGAATCGGTTGAATTCTCCATTTCACAGTTAGTTGGGTGAATTGTTTTTATATTCCCATTCCCTGCTAAATCATTGAATCCTGACTGCTCCGGGGGATTCAAACACTAGAATTTGTAGCTCAGTAATCTCTTATAGGATCTTTGACATTCTAATAGGTTTTATTTAAATGAGCATGCCTTATTAGTTTGAAGTGATGTAAAGGAGTGGTGCACACTTGGGCGCAGATGTCACTGGAGTGAGATTAAGTTGGAAACACAGTCTGTGGTTTTTAAATGACAGAAGTGAAATGCATGAGCAAGCCTTCCTATTTGGCACCCGGCAGGAGAAGATGATTTAATTTTATTTACATTTCTACTTCTTACGTGTTGCTATCCAAAGTAGCTGCCATGCAATATGTGAGTTCTGTGCTTGTGTAGGTACACAAATGCTGCGTGCGTTGTATTCCAGCAACATCAAGGTCCTGTTGAATGCAGCTCAGATAAAAGAGGCAGCTTCTCTCCAAGTTCTCTCACCAAGCTGTGGAGGAAATGATGCTTGTCTGGGTCTTGTCTAGCACTACTGCCTCTTGTCCATAGGAGGCTGTGTTTGTCGTGGTAAGGTATCAAATCAAATCGATTTGAATCACCTTGGTTGGAAGAGACCTTTAAGATCATTCAGTCCAAGTGCTAACCCAACTGTCCCAAGGCTACAAGGCTACTGCTAAACCCTCTCCTTAAGCTCCAGATCTCCATGAGTTTGAAACATGTCCAGGGATGGTGATTCAAGCCTCTCCCTGGGCAGCCTGTTCCAAGGACTCATGACCCTTTCCATGAAGAAGTTTTTCCTGATGTCCAACCTAAACTTCCCCTGGTGCAGCTAGAGGACTTTTCCTCTTGTCCTGTCAGTTGTTCCTTTTAAGAAGAGACCATCCCCCACCTCTAGTTGTAGGCATTGATAAGGGCTCCCCTTAGCCTCTTTCTCTTCACACTAAGCAGCCCCATCTCCCTCAGCTGCTCCTCATAAGATGATTTTTGGGCTTCTGACGTTTTGAATAACTCGATACGTGCTTGCACTTCTGTTTGCTGTTAAGCCATCAGCTTGCATGTCTGTGCCTGGCAGAGGTACAAAGCAGAGCTGAATAGTTTGGTTACTGTGCCTGGAGGTCCCTCAAAATGGTGAGGAATGAGGTGAGTGAAGAAAAATTATTATAAAGAAACTTTGTGATTGCTTTCCTGAGTATTTCTGAGCATCGTGAGCTGTTACTTAGATGGCCAGAAACAGGAGAAGTTCCGCTTGCAGTGCCTCAGCAGAGGAGAGCTGTTTTTCTCAGGGGTTGTTTGACTCCTTGCAGGATTACAAGTTGGAGAGAGGAGCTGTTTGGAGAGCCGGTCATCTTGCATTGGATTGTGGTTAATCAGTTACATACGATAGCCAGAGCTCCTCCTTGTTAGGATCCAAAGAGAATCCTCTAGCAAATCCTCAAATACTTACTAAAATGCGTGTCTGCACACTGTTTGCATTTCTTCAGGCAGTCATGTTTTGGTGTGAAGTCACCCCTCTGCACTATTCTTCACTTGTTTTTTTAAGATAGATGAAATCTTTGGAAGCATTCACATTGCTTTTACACAAGAAAATGGCATAACAACAAGTTTTAAAAAGAAAGCTCTGCATTTGTATGCAGAAAGATGAGGAAACCAGCACTGATCAGTGATGTGGGAGAAAACATTGATGTGTTGCAGCAAACCAGTCCAAAGAGTGTGACAGTTAAACCATGTGGGGCTGGAGAAGAAGAACTGGAGTCATTTATGATCTCAGTAGTCATCAGAATAGGTTTGACTTAGTGCTGGACTTCCCAAAGCAACCCAACTACACCATGGGTTCTTGTGCTTGTGACCTGCTGTGTCCAAGCCTGAGGTTATTCCCTTGGTGAACTCTTTCTCCAGTGGCTCACTCATCCTGCAAAGAGGCTGCAGAGAGGAAAACCAGAGGCGACCCTGGTGCTCTCCAAAACGGGCAGTTTTATGGTTAGGGAGGATTGTCTTCTTCTGGTTTGAGTCATGTTTATTGTCGGCTGCTTGTGGAGCTCTCAGAAAGCCTGGATTTGCGTGTGTACGTGTGGGTTAGGGTTGTTATCTGTCTTGCTTGTTGATTTTTGATTTTGATTTATACAAATGTGAAAAAGATTGACCATCAAATGGTTCGTCATGTCTGAAGTAGAGCACGGGCAAGCTGTGTCATTTGGAGGTAAGCTTTGCTGCCCACAAATAGTTCCTCCTTGCCCTACTTCTGACTTTCTAGTGTTTGGCAAAAAAAAAGATGAGCTCAGAATGAACCCTTGAAGGTCAGGAGATTCGGGCTGTTTCATTCCAGCGAGGGAGTGAATTCCAAAGCTGTGGGGCCCTCACAGCTAAATGCAAAGATGTGAGGGTTGGCGGAGAACTAACAAAAGTTATTGTCCAGCCTCCGCATCCCACCAGAGGAAGGTGATAAGGGTAGAAGAAAGTGGACAAACAGAACCTGGCAAGCAGTTCTTGAAATATGAGCACAACAGTAAAGGCAATTTTTTGTAGCTTTACCTGTCTGTTTTATTAACAGTAAAAACTATTGCTCTGAAAGGTTGCCCGTGGGCTGGATCATTCTGATTTCTAGCTGAATTATGTCAAAAGGTCTTTCTGACTAGAAAGAAATGGTTTTATCATCAACCCTGGGCAGTACAAGAGGGACAGAGCACCAAGCTGGCAGGTCCCAGGGGGCTGTTTTCCATTTGTGTGCAATGTGAAGTGTGAAATACTGTTAAGATGAAATCAATCAGCTTGAAAACCCCACCACTATTTTTGTTTTCTTTTTCCATCCTGTCTATCTGGTGCAGAATTTTATTCACCTGACACAGACTTTTACTCACTTGATGTACTGGGCTATCGTCTGATTACATTAAACACTAAAACACTGCCTCTGTTAGAAGTGATTGTATAAATGCATCGACATTGGGGAACCAATTGTGTTACCACTTAATTTAGCTCTGAATTAGCCCAAATTGAATTGAACAGCAGTTTCCCTACCCACCAAATACAGCCAGGTTTATTTTCTGCCAGACGAGGAGGTTTGGAACAGTCATTAGAACGAAGGAGCTTTAATTCATTACTCTTTGTCCAACCTGTGATGATGTGATTTTGCCCAAATTGGTTTAGTGCTCTGTGTCTCAGTTTGTATCTGCTGGCAACGTGATAAAGCTCAGCTCGGGGAATGTACCACCAGCAACAAACCGCTGCAAGTTCTTTAGCAAGAATGAGCTCTGAAGGTTTAGGCTTTTATTGAAATCACCTCCAATCCCTTCCCTTCTGCTCCAGTGCTGCTAGAGGGTGCTTGAAAAGACACATCTTCTCCTCCTGCATTATGAGTGGAGAAACTTGGATACTCTTGCTGATGCAAAGATGTTCTGTGTCATTAAAACTTGCTCTGTCCACTCTTGGGAGAGGCCTCGCTCAGTTCCACCTCCTGCATTACAGACAAAGACCCCTTATACACTTATTTCTCTTTTATTATGGTAACAAAAGTGCCCCTGTACTTACCCTGATGGTATTTAACGTTGCTTTCTTTGCTAATTATAGAATGCCTGACCCGGATTTCACCGTCAGAGATGTGAAGCTATTAGTGGGTAAGTTATGTTGAATGCCCTGGATTAACTCCATGCAGAAGAGAATTGCTTTGAAATACGTGTCCAGTTGTGTTTGTAGACATTTGTGATAACTCGCAGAATCTGGGAGAAGGCATGGAGAAGCAATTTGTAAATTAAAAAGGCTGTGAGAACTCTAATTAGTGGTTGTGCTGACCGGACTCTGATCTCATGCTGGATAATTGGCCGTTTGAAAGAGAGTGAATGCTTCTGCTCTTCACAGGTGTCCTCCAGACACTTAAGTGATCCTGGAAAGCAGCAGCTCCATTGATCAAGTTCTTATATTTATTTATTTATTTTATTTAATCAGTTTTAGAGCATCTGTTTGTCAAAAGGTGTGACCAGAGCTGGATCACCTTGTGCCTGTGCTCTCCCCACAGCCTTTACCAGTGCCAGGCCAACTCAGTGCTTTGAGAGAAGTCTAAAGCTTTGCAAACTGCCTGTTGCTTTGATTAGACCCAAACCAGGGTAGTGTGGGGACTGTCACCATCAAGCATTTCCTAGCAATTGTTTTAGAAGTAATGGTTTTACCTCCCACGAAAAGCTGCGTTTTGAATAGGAGATGGTAGCTCTGTTTCTTTGAAATCTGCTTTTCCTGAAGATGGATGTTATTTATCATTTATCTGAAAGAGTTACTGAAAAGTGATACTGTGCTTTGTGAAGTCATCGCTGTGGAGGAGCTGGCTCATGTGTCAGCTTTTAACTTACACTGCCTGTAGAATTTACTGGCTCTACTTACCTGTGGCAGGAGATAATCTTTTGAAATGAACCACTTGCCTAATTTTTGGAAAATTCCTTGAGTTTAATGATCAACAGAAATAGTAAATCTGAAAGAGATGTAAAGAAAAAGAAAGGAGAGGAACTTGTGCCTCATTTCTGCTTGCTTGGGGTTATCTGTGAGGGAGGGTTTATCTCTGATAACCTTCCTTCACAAACAGAACCTGGCAGTGGGGCTTAATTTATGGCCTTTTAAACAGTTGGGAAGGCAAAAGCCTCAGACCACTTTGACAGAAAGTGCTTGGAAAGTGGTGTGGGAGGTGCTGTTTGGTAGCATTTCTGTTGGTCAACCTGCAGTTACATCAGGAAATGAAATGAGAGTAGTTGGAAGTGGTGAATTTAGAGCATTTCCTAAAGACCTGCCCCTGTGTAAGGTATGCGATAACTCCTTTTGCTGCGGAGGAGCCTCCTGCATAAACCTTGCCTTTCTCTGCACTCTGTTGGCAGTTTTTGTGTGAGTGTGTTCTGGACCTGATAAACTGCCACTTCTGCCTCTGAAACAGCTGCAGGTGAGGGTCTGCCTGTGAGGTGTTTTGGAGCAGCGTCGTGTTGCATAACAAGGTTGTTTTTCCCGTGTAGCAGTAAAAGTGTGGGAGTTGCATTTCCTCAGGATTGATGTCCGTTGAAGTGTTGGGGTGGGGAGGGGAGATGGAGATTCCTGTGTACATGGCCAGCAAAGCGGGGGAGGATATTTATAAATAACATTAGAATTATAAAACAATGGAGCAGAAATAACAACTGTAATTAACTTGCAGATGAACTTTAATGTAGAAGTAAGTGTGTTGCTTCTCACAGGTGGTGCAGCAATCCGTGTGGCTGCTCTTGGCCACGCACCACTCATCATCTGACTTTTTTTCCCTGGGTTTGGATAAACTCCCTGCGATGTCCTTCAGAACAACTGTCACCTGCTCTTTTTTAAATCCACTTGATGGCTTCTGGCCTCACAGGTGGAAACTTTGAGTCAAAAGATGTGAAGTATTGCGGAAATGGCCTGCAAGTCAGAGCAGTAGACTCGCTTCTCTTGTGGGGAATTTGTGCTCTGTGCAGCAACCACATTGACACTCAGGGCACTTGGAGGCAACTTCTAAATTATCTGCTAACAGCATCAGGAAACACCAGTGAACAGTTTTCCTGTTGCATATCATCGCTCATCATTTTTTCTACTTTTATAAGTAAATTTTAATGGTTTGAGTTAATATCTCAGCTACGCTCACAAGCTCACGTTCACGTCTTGTTTCATTCAGATCTCCTGTGACTGTTCCCGTGTTTGTTTAGCAGATTGCTCAGATCTTGCCTGAGCCTGCAGGTATCATCTGTGGTTCTGAAACGCAGTGTTTTCAAAACGGAACCTGGGAGGGGAATGATGTTTTGTGACTGTGAAATGGAATCATCACAACTCTCAGCATCTGAGCGTGTGTGTGGGAGTCGACAGAAATAGAACCTAGCTTGAAAAATGTTGTGTTCTATGTAAACTTGTTGGGTTTTTTAAGTGCTTATCATTACACTTTGCTGATGCTATTTCAACCTATCATTTGGTCTCTTTTCCTTCTTTAAATCAGGGGAAACTCATTTGTTACAGAACATTTTCAAGAGGTGGTGCTGGGTTTTCCAAAGCACAGAAATTCCATGGGAAGTTGCTGAGCCTTTAGTCTCTCATTATTCTGAAACCCTACATTCTAGTTGTGAGGTGATTGTTGTATCATCTCCATACCTGAGGCCTCAAGGAAATCCCAGCAGTGGTGGCCCAGCTTTTAATCCTCCCTTTGAAAACTCCACTCTGTGCCAATAATGAGGAGAAAAAGAGGTGGGGTTTTTGATCCTGGTTTGTGGTCACTTGGGCTTAGGTGTCTATTTTATTGCAGGGTTTCCAATAAACATTGTCACCACTCTTTAGAATTTGTTTTCATTGTTTAAAGAATGCAGATACCATCAGGAATGTGGTTGGGAAATGTTTATGACCGACTGTTGATGACTTTCCACATTAATATGCGTGGATGTGTAATGTGGAGGGGGGTAAAACACCCCCACCATACAGTAGCTTTACTTTAAAGAGCAAACCCTTTAAAGTGGGCGGTTGGTATAGTGGTTATAGCTGGGCTCATACCTCTGTGCAGAAGGTATCTGGGCTACTCTTTAAACCTGAGATTAATTTCAGCAGTTGGAATTTGTCTGATCTCTGAAGTGGCTGCAAGCCAAGAAGACAAATGGAGAAGTGGAGAGGAATTCCTAGCCTGCTTAGGAACCTGAGGCAACTCTTGAAAGAGGAAAAACTCTGTCACAGTTTATTAACTGTGAAGCTTTGTACTTCCATTGTCTGAGGTAGATTTGTTTTCTAATTCTGAAGGACAGAATGTCACTGTCATTCTTCAGTCGATTTAAAAATTGATAAAGAGGTTCATTTGCTTTCTTGAGATCTCCTTCAACATCTGCCCCACCTGCACTAAAAGTTGGATGCGTTATTTCTGCAGACTCCTTATTTTTCCCTCTTGGCATATCCTGGGCCCTCAGCGTGTGCGTATGGACTGCGTCAGAACCACAGCACAGCAGGAGCTGCTCAGTACTGGGGCTTCACTTTATTGCAAAGCCTTTTCACCACTGCAGCTTTGCAGAGTGCTTTGGCTTATGTTCTTTTCCTTTCATGTTATCCTACTCCCTTGTCTTAAGGACTCACAGAAGTTCATAGGACTTTTTCTCATTGTCCATCTCATTTCTGTAACTGGAGTCAAATCTGCCAGTGATAAACTGTGTGAACTCCCAGCCAGGACACTGTTCTTCTTTTTCCCTTGCTGACCATCTCCAGCCTTCGCTGCTCCTGAATTCAAGGACAGCATGAGCCCTTTTCTTTCGTCTTTGGTTTCAGAAAGCCAAAGCATTGAAATCCTTTTATTTGTTTGATGTTTGTCTTGATATTATTCTTCATGGACATCATACATTCTGAAGAAGGGGAGCACTGAGT
This sequence comes from Upupa epops, assembly GCA_013397515.1. Classification (NCBI taxonomy): domain Eukaryota; kingdom Metazoa; phylum Chordata; class Aves; order Bucerotiformes; family Upupidae; genus Upupa; species Upupa epops. The sequence continues at coordinate 363,966 of VZRI01002950.1, forward strand.
AGTTTTGGAAGCTATGAACCATGGAATGGAGAGAGAAAGAGGAAGCAAACACAAGTGTCTGCATCAGCCTGTTGGTCTGAGCTCCTGTGTCTTCCTTTGGTTACTTTTTTTAGTGGTTTGCTTGAGTCAGCACTGATTGAATTTAAAAGAGGATCTGCTGTTCTGTGGCATCTGCAGTGTCTTGCCCTTTGACTTGTAATTGATGTCTGCACTGCCTTTGTCTTTCTGGGTTGTCACAACGTGCCCAGGAGCTCCGTGGGTAGGTGTGGAATGCCTGCACAAGCCTGGCACTGAGATCTAATGGCCAGTCTGGATGGATTTTTTCATCTTAGCTGACCTCTCTTCAATTTGCTCGCTGGCTGTGGCTGTTGCATCCCAGCTTTGACATCTATACCTAAATAGCCCCCTAAATAATCTCCTAAATAATGCTACGCAGTGCTATTGCCTCTGTGATGGGCATCCCCCCCTCTCTCCGTGGGCCGGTGTAGCTCTGTGTACCAGGGTGCTGTACACACCCCCGAGTCGAGCTGGCAATCCCGGCGAGCGGCAGAAGGGGCGATTTCAAAACATGCTGAGAATTGTCAGAAAGAAAAGAGACTTTCAGTTATTGTGATCCCTGGGCTGAAGAGGTTAAAGTTGTGACCACAGCGGAAACTTCTGTAGGATCAGCAGCTTTGTTGTAGGGAATTCACCATGCCCAGCCAGGCATTGTATCAGTGGGAACAGCACAAGTACAGGACTTCTGCTATTCATGGGGTGGTCTAACAAGTGACATCGACTCACTGATTGATTTTATTTAACTAACTCACTAAGGGTTTATTTATAGAATGAAAAAAAATTAAGCGTAGGAGCAGAATGTCTCATCAGTCATGTATTTTGCTATTAAAACTTGGTGCTGTCGACTAGACTGGACTGTAATGCCCATGTGGATAGAAAACTTTTGAGTCCCTGCATTTGGTTACTTTGCTCAGAGACGATGGTGAAAGGCTTTGGTATTTTCATCCTGTGTGAAGAATCCAAGTAAAGTTGCAAGCAGCAAGGCTTTCACTTGTGATAAAATCTGTGTGTGGAGGAATGACAGCGTGACAAAGCTCTGAAATCCACTGCAGGAGCGGTCTTCATCTGGCCCAAATGATGCACAAGATGGGTCCTAATAGATGATTTTGGTGTTGGATTTCTGTGGTTCTGTCAAATCTGTAAAGATCTGGCAGCTGGCTTTGATCTGCAAGACAAAGGGTGAAAGGAAAACCAAGGCTCTACATGTGCTGTGGCTTTCTGCTGGGAGTAGCTGAAGCGATACCTGATTATTGCTGGGGTTTGACTACTCGTTAGAAGCACCAGAAAAACAGGAGCTGAGCCAAAAATTCAGTTGCAAATTGACTGTTTAAAGAAATATGTGTGAAGGTCTCTGCTTCAACTGTGAGGTTATAATCATGGTGTCAGTGGAGGAAGATAACAGTATAAATTACAGCTGCTGGCAAGGGAAAGCCCTATAAACAGGAGGGTTTGGCCCTGCAAGTGCAGGTCAGCCTTCCCTTGTGCTGCTGACAAGTACCTGTTGTGGAGGAGATGCCGTGTGCTGCTATACATCTGCTCGTGGTTTACTCAACAAGTGGATATGATGTTAATGACTTCATCACAGCACACTGAAGTGACCAGCTGAGCTTGCTTTAAGAGCAGCAGCAGAAATTAGAGCTGCACAGGAGCGTTTCACTGGCTGTTAAGGATTTCTGCAGACCTAACCAAGCTTTGTGAAGTTGGGCATCACATTTTGCTGGTTGTAGGAGTAACTGCAGTTCCGTGGTGTAATGGTGCACGGTCAACCATGCGGAAACCAGGTAGAAAGCAGGCTGAAAGGGGAAATGATCTGCTCAGGTGCCTGCTCAGCATGGTGCTGGAAACAGCGTCTGGGGACTTTCAGTTCTGAGTCCTGTAAAGTGTAAGTAATGTTCTGAACGTGGCCAGCTGTGGCCTCTTCTGTGCAGGAGACTGTGATGTGGTGGAACAAGTTCCCTGAGTGGTTAATGTAAGCAGGCTGATGTAAATAATTGAAATTCAGTTGAGACAGCAAGGACGACTGCCCTGCTGAGTGTCTGTACCAGCCGTAAGCTGTGTGAGGCTCTGTACCCTCCATCCAGCCATTTCAGTTCTGTTCAATCAGTACTCCGGGTGGATCCCCAGGAACTTCACCTAAAAGGAGAATATATAAACCAGCTACTTTACGGAAAGACAAGAATCCCCTAATCCATACTTCTGGAAGTGGGTGATAATAAAAGGGGAATGGAATGAGATGCAAACCTTGCAGGTAACGGTGCCTCTGGGTTTATGAAATGCCATTTCTGGAGAAATTAAAACCTGTTCACATAGCTATCAATGAGCACACATACAGAGGAGAAAATTGTGCTGGTGGTGTCTGCAGATCAGGAGGGAGAGCACAGACCATATAAAACATCTCTTTCACATTATCAGACCTTTCTTTTGGGTTGTGGGCACAGTGGTCCCCAAGCCAGCTCTGCAGACGTGTGCAGCATTCTGTTAGTAGCCACTCAAAAATGCCGAGAGCAAACCAGGTAACTGAGTAACTGCTTCCTAGAGATTTTTTTGTTCATTCCTCCTGAGTGTCTGCTCTCCCTCTCAAATTGATCTGTTCTGAAAATTGTATCATGGCTGAATTCACATCCAACTACAAAAGAAGCTGAGAGGCTTGTAGTGCGGTCTGTGGGCGAGGAGGGAAGATTTTGTCTTAATCAAGGTACAGTTCTCCATCCTGCGAAAGCAGACTACCCGTGCAGATACAAAGGAAGGACAAAGCAGCCGCACACTGCAGTTCAGAGAAACTTCCCATCATTTCTGCTGAACAGGGACCTGGGTGCCCCTTTTTCTACAGAGCAGCAGTCCACTTGTTTCTAGGAAGTTGTGAAATTGGAGACGGCAAGGAGTTAGGAGGGAGGCTCATTAGAGGGACTGTTTGTTGTAAGGAAGGCTTCCCAAAACGCAACAGGCTCTTCAAAGGAAGTGCATAAGTCTGCCCTCGTGCTAACATCTATGTCTGATTAAGATGTGTGGCTGTGCCCCAGTGAGGGGATTTGTCCTGTGAGTGGGATGGAGCAGGAGGGCTGAGAAGGGTGTCATTAGCTGCTCTATGTCCGAGTCTTGTGTGGAGGGACAAGGAGAAAGCACCAAGTGGCAGCAGGGAGGGGGTTAGTTTGTGTTCGTCAATCTCTCAGGTACTGAGGTCTTTTTGTTGGGGTGCGGATGGTTGGACTGGGGGATCTAGGAGGTCCTTTCCAAGCAGGATTATTCTGTGATTCTGTGAAAATCTTCCATTATTTTTTAAAACACTTTCTTTTCAAAATCCAATTCCAAATGGCCTCAGAGGAGCTGTGCTGTTGGGATTCCTGGCCATCGCAATTGGGAAATCAGCTAGGTCAGGCTTCAACTAAAATCAGCAAATGAATCTTGCCCTGGAGTGCCAACCTGCCAGGTGCTCTGAGCTAGGGTGAAGTCAGTCACCAGAGGGGTTTATGGATAGAGTTGGTGTGAGCTGACCAGGCTTTCCATTTGAAAATGACAGAGACATTTGGACAGTAATCAAAAAGAAGAAGGTGCTGTTGAAGTGATTCATTTCAGTTCTGTCTAACAGAATTGAAATCTGTTCTCTGGGATAGAGAGATTTCTTATCTGATCGGCTCATCCCTTTGTCTTCTTTCTTTTCCTTTGAACGATGTCTCCTGTGCCCTCTGTACCCCTTTCTTTGATGACGTGCTGGACACAACTCCTGAAACTCCTTAATCCCACAGTAGCCCCTCAGGAAGGATAATCTTTCCAGAGGTGAGCAACTGCTGGCTGCTAGGATATTCTAACCAACCGTGAGGCAGTAATGATAGAGATCGACATACTTCACTCTGAGCAGGACCAGTAGGACTTGACAGGTGGGTTTTTATTAGTTTATGGTGGCACCTGTTAGTTCTGAGCAGTCCTGCGTGCTGATCAGACACCGTCACGTGAGTTCAGCTCTCTGCTGCCTGTTTGCTCAGGGCTAGGATGAATTACAAAGTCACAGAGCTGCTGTGTTCTCTCCTGGGCAAAATTAAAATTAGCAACTACTCTTCAGAGGTGCTGAATGGTTTTTTACAACTGAGGGTTCTGTTAGTGATTTGCCTACAGGCTGAGGGCTCAGCCTCATTTGCTGAAAACTGAAGCAGTTTGCGGTAGCTCTGAAGGGACTTTGGCCTCTGCCAGTAACCTGGTGGAGCAGTGGCTCGAGTGAGATAGAGATTTCTGTGTTGGAGTGCTGTAGCACACACCTTCAGGGGTACTGCTGGGGTTGTGCTTCTTCAGTAGCTGATTGCTTAAGAAGAAAAGCTCTGGCGTGTGATATCAGAAAGAGATATCAGTTGGGGCCATGGTTTGGTGTCACTGTATGATTTCCCACAGCAGCTGCTGGTGCTGGATGCACCTCCCTCAGCCTGCTGGGTGTGGAACTGTGCTGTGAAGCGAGTGGGGAGCTGACCCTACTTTAAAACGTTATTTAAGCCTCATCAGTTCATGAGTGTTGGTGAACAGTTTGTATCATGAAACCGGGATGCAGGGCAGGATGAGGTTAAAATTTTCCCAGTGTTCCTGATAGACTGGATGGAGAAACCTGCCCCACTAATCCCAGTACTGTGTTCTGTTGCCAGACCATCTTCTTGTCATCTGTCCTGGTATCTTGTTCTTGCTGCTAGAGCACAGACAGGCTTGAGAGGTGGGCCAGTGCCAACCTCGTGAAATTCAACAGGCGAAGTGCAAGGTTCTGCCCCTGAGTCATGACAATCCCAGGCACAAAGACAGGCTGGGTGGGGAACAGAGTGAGAGCAGCCTTGAGGAGAAGGACTTGGGAGTGTTGGTTGATGGAAAACTCAACAAGAGCCAACAATGTTAACCTGCAGCCCAGAAAGCCAACCGCATCCTGGGCTGCATTGAGAGAAGCGAGACCAGTAGGGTAAGGGAGAGGATCCTCCCTTTCTTTTCTGCTCTCGTGAGACTCCATCTGCAGTCCTGTGTCCAGTTCTGGAGCCCCCAGCACAGGAAGGAGATGGAGCTGTTGGAAGGTGTCCAGAGGAGGGTCA
>VZRI01002950.1:369136-382974 GCA_013397515.1 Upupa epops
TGCCTCCTCCTTGGAAGTGTTGAAGGCCAGATTGGCTGGGGCCTTGAGCACCCTGGTCTGGTGGGAGATGTCCCTGCTCCTGGCAGGGGGTCAGAACTAGATGATCTTTAAAGTCCCTTCCAATCTGAACCATTTGATGAATCTGTGAACCTCTACCTCTGTCGTGAGTTTGCGCTGGGGAGCAGTGCCTGGTGACCAAGCCTTGATCAAAGATGAGGGCTTCTGTACAAGAAATAAATAAAAATCAGCTCCCTCTGTGCTTTTTTTCCTTTTAGCTCTTAGAAAGAAGAAAATAAAGAAGAAATATTAGAACAGGCGCTCTCCTGCCCTTAGCATGTCTGCTGACTTGCCATTTTGGAAGTAGAACCAGTTCTATTTTTAGAGCTGAGCTTCCTGTTTGAACTCTTTAAGTTTGTCCTTTGCCTAACTCAGTTAAACTCTTAAAAAAAAGAGGGACAGTTCTGCCGAACCCGTTCCTATTCATCTCTGGATAGGAACAGCAGTAAATCTGCTTGAAGTGAACGTAACAGAGTAAAATTCAACCTCTCAAAAGAATGAAATCCGATTTCCATGATGTCAAAACACACAAGTCATAGCGAGCTGATGTGTTGAGGTGCTCGTGGCCATCTCAAAGCCTCCATCTACAAGTGGATTTAAAAATTACCCATCCACATGGGAAAATTGGCCAGAAGAGCTAATTCCCTTCAAGTAGAGCTCTGCCTTTACCTAAAAATAGAGATTAATGCCGGCGTGTTCTGGAGGCTGGATGTAATCGCAGCTCCACCGCATCTGAAGTCCTCAGGAAAAGGTGGCGGTGGTGTCAGCCATTTGGCACCTTTAAATACCATCAGTTTCTTTTCCATTTGATTTTCCCTGGCTGAAGTTTGGAAAAGTCACTAAACATCAGAGTTAATGTTTTGGGTGGATGTGAGGATGCTGAGCCTCTTTCTCTAGTCTTTCCTAGGACATTAAAGCTTAAGTCGTTTTGCTGGCTTTACGCTCTTGCTGTGGACGTGCTCCTCTGTGGTGTGAAAGACCCCAATAAAATGGGTTATTGCAGTTTGTCTGGTTTACACCAATGATAAAGCTGCAGACACTGCAGAGGGGAAGGTCCATGCCCAGTACCAGTATGTCTCCATAATGAGGAAATAATTGAACCCCGCTGACAAGGCTCTTAGCACGTGCCAGGGAGCTGGAGAGAGGCAGATACCTATGTGAGGAGTTGTAAAGAGGAAAGGCAGAGAGTAGTGCAAGGTGGTTGGAAGGGGATACTTGTTTCATGATGGACCAGGCTGTGCTGAGTAAGAAAACTAACTGGGAGGCACTGGGGAGATATGTGGAAGTGTCGAGCGGGGTTCCGTTTCCCTTTGATCATCTGTGCCCTCTGGTGGCTCTGGGAGTGATGGGTTAGGATTGGGCTCCCGAACCTCGGTTGGCCTTACCCTGGGTCTGAAATGCAGGGGTGTTGTGAAGAGCTCCACTGGAGCAAGAACTTTCTGCTCCGATTCCCATCCCTCCCAGTTAGTGTGAGATATCATAATGGTCTGCTGTGGGCTGCAGGAGAATACGAGCTTGCCAGCTCCAGGAGCTCCAGAGGGATTAACCGGGATGCAAGTCAAATCCTTGCTCTTTAGGTACAATTAACCCGCGAGTGCAGCCAGCACATTTCCTAAGGCTCTGCCAAAACTCCTGCTGCACAAACCAACAGGGATTTTTCCCCAGGAAGGAGCATGAAGATTAAAAAAGACCAGCAGGTCTCTCCCTCAGCATTTGGGGTGGGTTTCTGCTTGTAGACCCTGTAGTGTACCTTGTGCATAGATCTTAATTCAGCCACAAAGGGTTAAAATAATCCCCCACAGAGCTCTATCCTCTTAACAGACAGCCCGGGGAATCTTCTTACTGAAAGGACATTTCCCTCTCCTCTTCCCTCTCCTCTTAATTTTAATCTGTTCCTCAGAGATGGTGCTGGCTTGTTTCTTGGTTCCTGTCTTTGTGACCCTTTGGGGATTCACTTCTGCTTGATGAGTGAGCAGAGGAGGAAGACGTTTAGACTGTGTAAAATCCTCTCCAGTGAACCTTAGCATCACCAGTTTGTCCCCAGTGCACAGCTTCTGGGCTTCCTAATCCCTCACTGCCCAGGCCTTCTGCAGACAAGATTCATACTGGGAAAAACTTCAAGGAGGAGGTGACACATGGTGCACCGTGTTGGCAGTAAGAAATGCTCGTTGCCAGCAGGGGATGCGGGTGTCTGTCAATGCATGTGCGGAGCGATGAGCTGAAGTGAGGAGTATGGTTCTTATGAGAGGCTGCCAGGGTCTCCAGCATCCTGCTAGGATTTGGTGGGCTGCATCAGGCTGCGACCTGTGGGGTCCCTTCTTGTAGTTCAGGGTGAGAGGGTGGCAAGAAGGCATCTGTGAGATGGATGTGTGTAGGGTATGGCAGACATGTTCAGAAATACAGCCTGACCTGACATCTCTCAGCCTGACACTGCTTTATGGAGCCTCTCTGTGCTTCTTTCCATTGTTCTTTCCTCCCCTTCCTGTCTGGATGATACTTTTTAACTCCTAGAGGCAGGAGATAAAAGAAAGAGCTGAATCTTTTCAAGAAAGAAGAGATGATGTTGGCAGAAAGCCAGAGCTGCTAGGAAGTGGCCGGCGAGCACGAGGCCTTTAACCTGTAATTTAGACATCTCCGATTCTGCGAGCGGTACTCCAGGAGCCATTGCAGATGGGCTTGTTTGATAGTGCTGGGGTTTAAGAGAAACACATCCCCTTAAACTGCTCTTTAATTTGAAAGTCAAGAGCCTATCAATTCATATCTTCCCTCTTCTGCCCTAATTGATAATCGAGCACCTTTGACGAACCTGCTATTGAACTGCTTCTAATTCATCAGGTAACTGCTGATTTCTCTTTCAGAAAGGATAATTGAGAGGCTTCCAGCAAAGCCGAAATCAAGCCTGGACTATAATACAGTACCTCCCCGGCTCTGCTACGCAGTCCTTCAAATTTAATTTTTGTGTGTGTCTGCTTAACCCTCTGGGCTGTGGCTGTTGCTTTAATCCCCTTTAATCTGGCAGTGAAGCCAGAGATCAGGCTGGATTTTCTTCAGGGGCTGTTTAACCCCAGTTGTTAACCTATTGAGTTGAAAAAACTCTCTTCCCCTGTGACAGTCAAGTTAAAACAACAACAAAACCCCCCAGCTCCAAACTGGAGTGTTCTGTTTGTTGTTTCAAAGGAGCAAACTCCAAATTCCTGGTGTTTTTTCACACTTCAGTTTCCCCGTGGTGTGGCAAGTTGGTAACTCAAGGTACAGTCCTGAGCTCAGCCTGAGGGTGGAATCACCAGCCTCACAGAGAAGAGTTTGGGGACTCTTCCAAACTGTATAAAATGTTCTTTCTGATTACAAAGCTTTATGGTCTTGAGTTTCTTTTCCACAATCATTATCGCATCTGTCTCTGTCATCGCTATCAGTGGCTGAGGGTGTTTTTAATGGGGTGATGCAATCAAACTACTACTCTCGCTGAAGTACAGCTGCTGAGCACACCACGGGCTGGTGCTGTGATTATTAATAAATCCCTCTGATGGCAGCTATCAGGCCTCCGTTGTGTTTTACTGCAATCAGAGTTATTTCTTTGGCAGTGAAAATGGGTTTGGAGTGGTGTTTTTGGAAGCATTGCCAGTTTGATTGCTGGAATCCTCTCCTGGAAGTGAGGAATGTCTCTCGTGGGCTCCTGTTCGCTCGCACACAAGCAAACTGCTAATTAGGATGATGAAATTGCTGGGAGAGGTGAAACCTTCCAGTTGGCCGAAAAGAAGATTGTGGATTAATCTGCGTAAAGCCGAAGGCTCCACTAGCACTGCTGTTCAGCATTCTGCTGCTAATGAGACTTGTATGGCTGCCGCTCGAGAAGCTGAAAGTATGTCCTGTAGCCTTTGTTGACAGATCCAAAGTGGGGGCTCACTCTTGGGTGGTATTTAGTGCTTTCATCTCCAGTGCCGATGGCTGGAATGGAGAACATTCAACAGTCTCTATGAGGTGTTCAGCAGTTTAGAGCATCCGGTGATGCAACACACATTGCTGTTTGTGGGTAATTTTTGTCCATGACTGAAAGCATCTCGAGAGGCTTATGAGTCTTTAGAAAACTGCAGGAGATGATTTGGAGAGCTGTTTGTCATTCGTGCCCCCCACTGCCATATTATATCACTTCTTTGTAGTCTTTAATGTACTTCTACTCACATCAGGAAAGGAGGAAGCTGCTCTCTCCATTGCGGTGGGGCCCAGAGAGTCATAGAATCACAGAATGGTAGGAGTTGAAAGGGACCATTGGAGATCATCTACTAGAACCTTGCTGCCACAGCAGGATCCCCTAGAGGGGATGGCACAGGATCATCCCCAGAGAGACACTGGGTGATTTCATTCAGTGTCATACTGGACAAAAAGTCCAGTTCCAAGTATGTTCCCTGCTCGCCGTCTGAGCTGCTCAAGACCTGTGGAGGGACTGATCCAATCTCTCACCCTCTAATTGCGGTTCCCCTGTAGTACGTGTCTGTGTATAGACGTGGCTGTACACACAGACAGAGCGGAGGCACGTGTCCTGAGACTGTTTCTGTGTGTTTGCAGGAAGCCGGCGGATAGTGGACGTGATGGATGTGAACACGCAGAGAGGGGTTGAGATGAGCATGTCTCAGTTTGTGAGGTACTATGAAACACCAGAGGCCCAGCGTGAGAAACTCTACAATGTCATCAGCCTGGAGTTCAGTCATACGAAGCTGGAGAACATTGTCAAGCGCCCCAATGTGGTAAGGGAAGCTCTGGAGTTTCTTTTCAGCTTCTTCTCAGTGACTGGTTGCTTTGTCAGAAGTAAAACATGGAGTTTAAACAAAGCAATGTGAAGCACCTCTAACTCCTGCCTGTTTAGGATCTCATTTTTTACGCAGGTACAAGGCTGGTCTCCTTAACAGTGGAACTTAATTTGCAGGGATTAGATACCCGATGAACTCTTAATCATGCAATTTACACAGATACCCAGCTCCTCTTGAGGTATTTAGGAAAAACTCCATTCAAAATTAAATACCCATCCATTGTTTTTCTTCCTCTAAGAGGTTTAAATTACCAGGAAGCTTAAATTCCCTATATAGGGAACCCTCCTATTAACTGAGAAATGTTCAGGGGGCTCCAAAGCAAAACCACATGTGCTAAATGTAGACATTTCTACCTAATTAAACCGGCATAATCACTGCTGTGTCAGAACTGGCAGAGGAAGGGGGTAGATTCCTACACATTTTTTTGAGGTAGAGGGCTCTTGTGATTCTCTTTCCCGATGAAGTCGCCAGCAGTGAAACCAACCGTGCTCCTACAATAAACAGTTTCATTTATCATTCAAATGCAGCCATGGGTGGGTGAGGGTTAGAGCATCCACTCTGTCAGACACAGTGAGGCAGCAAATGGCACTGGAGGTTTCTGAGAGTCTCCTCAGGACACTTGGCAGGCTTTGGGCTTCAGTTGTGGTTGATCAGGGAGCAAACAGGTTTCTCCAAGCACAGTATGTGCTGCTTGTTCCCTCCGTACCTGCTCATGGCACTGCTGAGCTCAATGATGTTGTGCTTTCAGACACTTCTCATCTCTACGCGCTGTTTGTTATGCAGCAGTTTTTTCACTGGGGACACCTCTTGCCTGTACAGACAACGTGAACACCACACTCCTCCTGAACAGGACAAAAAGAGATGATGGCAGCTCTGATTGCAGATTTGTAAAAGCAAGGTTTTAGGAAGCATTTTGTGTTCTCCTGTGTACACAGCACAGATTGAATATCAAGCAGATATTTAGAAGTGAGTGCAGGTTCTTGCTGTTGTTCAGGCACTAGTGGACAGCTTGGAAATGCCCTGGAGAGCCCCTGGTGTTCAACCCTTCCCAGTTTCCCCCAGCACATTCTGCTCTGTGAGCTTTTAAGACAGCTGTGCAGATTTCCTGGGTGCTCAGAACTGGAAAATGCAATTAGGTACCTGCTCCCACGTGTAAATGAGGGAGTGCTTCACATCTCCTTAATACAGCCTGAGCACAGTCGTTTGTAAAACCAGGAACACATAGGTCTCACTGAAAGTGCTTCAGAATAGAAAGAATGATGCAGGGAAGCAGGTGCTGAGAGGCAGTCCAGGTACTAGTCAAATGCTTTGTTTGTAGAAGGGGTTCCCCTGAATTCTGCAGAGCTCCTTGAGCCCCTGTGAGGCAGAAATACTTGACTCATGTTCCTTGTGTAGATGCTGTGGGTTGCAGTATCAGGGTCACAGACTCACAGAGTGTTAGGGATTGGAAAGAACCTTGAAAGATCATCCAATCCAACCCCCCTGTCACAGCAGAGTCCCCTAGATCCAATCGCAGAGGAACAGTCTGGGAGGGTTTGAAATGTCTCCAGAGAAGGAGACTTCACAACACCTCTGGGCAGCCCCTTCTAGGGCTCTGGCACCCTCACTGGAAAGAAGTTTCTCCTCATCTTGATGTGGAACCTCCTCTGTTCCAGCTGACACATGGTGGCCCTTGTCTTCTCATTGGCTGCCACTGAGCAGAACTTGGCTCCTTCCTCCTGTCACCCACCCTTTCCAAATTGATCAACATTAAAGATGTGGGAATTATTTGTGGGTGCTGTAACCGTCAGTTTTGTTTCTATGTACAGTTGTGACCTTCCTGCAACTGATCCTTTTGCTCCTGGCTGCTCTCCTTTTGCTTCTTCTCAAAGTACCTGGTGCAGGTGCAGAACTAGAAAGGGATCAGCCCCAATCAGCAAGAATTTCTTGTGCTGATTGTGCCATTCTGAAAACCCACTGGGGATACAGACACTTGAGTTGACTGGTACCAGTTACATGCCTGAGTGGACCTTTGAGAAGATGCAGTGGACAGGACTACTGGGGTGCTAACCAGGACTGAACTGGACTTCTCGGTTCTTGCTGCACAGGCAGAGGACAGCTGTGCCCAACACCAAGGAAAGCTCTTGCAGTCCTTACTGACCCCTGAGTGGAGGTTATTCACACATCCCGATTTTTGGAGCTGGGTCGGGATGTGCAGCCACACCGTGGCCAAACGCAGCACTACAGCCCTGCTTTGGACTTGCCAAGCTTACGTCTGTGTTCCCCTGGTTTGAAACCTGCCACTTGCATCATCACAAGGGACTGTTAGGGGTATCTAGCACAGGCTCCATCATAAAATAGACCAAAGGCTGAGTCACAGGCTGCTCCTTGCTGCGGCTGTGATGGACAGGTGGCAGCTCATGCTGTGACACCCAGGGCAGGAGCTGTGTTTCATTGTCCCTGGACTATCTCATTCCCAGCTCTTCCTCACCATGCTGGCACTGTGTTTCCAGTCACTCAGCTTTCACTGTTCTTTCCTGCCCAAGATTCCTAGAAGTTTGGCTTTTGAATAGAAAATTGAGTGAATTTCCTACTCAGCTAGAACAAAGATGATTGGAGGGCTGGAGCACCTCTCCTACAGGGACAGGCTGAGAGAGTTGGGGCTGTTCAGTCTGGAGAAGAAGAGACTTCAGGGAGATTTTAGGGCGGCCTTCTAGTACCTGAAGGGGGCTCCAGGAAAGCTGGGGGGCGGGGGGTGGGGCTGTTTCCAAGGGCTTGGAGTGGTAGAAACAGGGGGAATGGTTTCAAGCTGGAAGAGGGGAGGTTTAGACTGGAAGTCAGGAGGAAGTTCTTCATTATGAGGGTGCTGAGACACTGGACCAGGTTGCCCAGGGAGGTTGTGGCTGCCCCCTCCCTGGAAGTGTTGAAGGCCAGATTGGCTGGGACCTTGAGCAACCTGGTCCTATGAATCCATGAATCTATGAAATGCTGAAGGAAGTGCACAGAGGTGATAATGGAATACATCACAATTTAGCCAGAACAATAGGGTTCATGCTCCTTGAAACAGAAAGTATTGGGATGACATCATCACCGTTAAGTTTGTGTTTTTATTTTTTAAATGCAGTTTCTAGGCTGTTGGCTACAAAACCGCATTTGGATGCAGAGAGGAGGTGATGCTGCTCACAAGAGCCCACAGGAGAGAGTTTGCTCCCATTTAAATTGACAGCAAACTCTTACTAAGGGTTGTAAAAGAATGAGTGGTGATGAAGTGTTGAATTGGTGTGCCTTACTAAGTTGTGTCCCCAGGACTTCTGCTGAACGCAGGATTCTTACTGCCATCATTGTTGGGGCTTTAGCCAACAGGAGTTTGTCCTCCCTGTGATCAGTTACTAACAGTTGCTTTTGGTGGGGCTTTCAGGTGGACTTAGTCGATTGGGTGGATAATATGTGGCCACAGCACTTGAAGGAGAGTCAGACGGATGCTACCAACGCTATTTCAGAGATGAAATACCCCAAAGTGAAAAAGTAAGTTTGTTTGAGTCTTTCAAGACCTCTACTCTTGACCTCCTTGATTAATTCCTTTTACAGTTTGCTGAATACAATCTTTAATCAAATGTCTTTGGGAAGTGCATTTTTATCTTGCAGTGTTGAACAAATCTGCTTCCAAAGTGGTAAACTGACCATAAATAGTAAATCCTCCAAAAGCGCTGCCCAAAGACATCGCTTCACACAACAGAGTCCTGCTGCAGGCTGGGATCCTTCCCCGGTCCTAAACCACTAATGGCTGAGAAGTGCTTTGTGAGGTGAACATCAAATCCATTTCTAATAGGTGTGTGTCTCCCCAAAGGCTCTGTCACTGCCCTTTGTGCTGCTGTATTCAGTTGAGATCCAGTATGGGACTGGCTAATGGGCTGTGGTTCATGATTGGCAGGGCCTGCTCAGGGCAGATGTGAGGCTAAACACAGGGAGTTTGTCCTGCTTCTATGTAGTCTGGCTTTAGGCCTTGAGGAGGCTGGGACATCATCGCCTCACCGATTCTTCTGTTTGTCTTCCTTGAAACTTTTTTGTATGATGGCTGGAAAAAGAAGCACTTACAGGGACCTCAAAATGTGCACCACAGGCTTCCTAGGAGTTGGTGCAAGTGAGACAGGGGTTACTGTTGGTGCTATAACTCTGGAGCTGACGGACACCATTCAACCCTGAAGGCCCTTTGTTGTTCTTTCTGTTTTAGCAGCATTTTCTGTTGGCCACACCTAATGCTGGCAGCACCCCAGGCTCTGCTGTTGAACCTCTAAGGTTTTGCAGAGAACTTTTTCCAAACTTGTAATAGCTCAGATAGATGAGTACCAACATACCCAAAGGAGGGGGCACTCAGAAAGTAAAACGCAGCATTGTTCTGTGAAAATAACCTTCTGGAAGGTAAAGGTCTCCACGATGGAAGGGCCTTGTGGCAGATGTCATGGAGAAGCCTGGTCCTCCGTCAGCACCACTGATTTCAGGGGAAGCTGAAGCTACTCTTACCGTTCTGATGAGACTAAACTGCTTGTTAGGGTAACTAGATGAGCATTGAATGCCCAGGTCACTCGGACATTTGCAAGTGCCCTAGGTGATTTGCCTAAGGTCACACAATAAGCCCATGGCAGAGCAGAAAATACAACCCAGGCAAGTCGCTTCCCAAGCGGTTAGTCTGTTAACACACATACTAGAACTGCTTGAGAGAGTCCAGTGCAGAGCCATGGAGATGACGGAGTGGAGCATCTCCCTGATGAGGAAAGGCTGAGGGAGCTGGGTCTCTTGAGCTTGGAAAAAAGGAGACTGAGGGGTGACCCCATGAATGTTGCTCAATATGGAAAGGACCAGTGTCAGGAGAAAGGAGCCAGGTGCTGCTCAGTGGCACCCAATGCTAGGACAAGGGGCACTGGGTGTCATCTGCAATGGAGGAGGTTCCACATCAAAAGGAGAAAAAACTTCTTCCCAGTGAGGGTGCCAGAGCCCTAGAAGGGGCTGCCCAGGGGTGTTGTGGAGTCTCCTTCTCTGGAGATGTTTAAAACCTTCCTGGACTGTTCCTGTGTGACTGGATCTAGGGGACCCTGCTGTGACAGGGGGATTGGACTGGATAATCTTTCATGGTCCCTTCCAATCCCTGACACTCTGTGTGATTTGTAATCTGATGGAGCTAGGAAACACAGTAATGATTCAGGGCTTCAGGATTTGTAGATTGTACAAGGTAAGAAGCAAAGAAAAGAATCTCTTTCCTAGAGCAAGCACACTCCAGATGCTGAAAAAAAAATGAAGCAAGTAAACAAATCGAGGCAGATATGGTTTAAAGGATAAAGCAGCAACATGACTAACAGAATTCAGCAGAAAAAGCAGAGTATATTCTTGCAGTTCACTACTTGCATCATGAAATGCCAGATGGTGGGTTTCAAAGAGGGATTTTAGAGAAGTAGCAATGCAACAGATTTTGACATGGAGCTTTTCCCATGTGTGGGGGACGGCCTGGTGGAAAGGAAGGAGATGTCTGATGGAGAAGCAGACACAGAGCCACTGAGGTTGCCATCACTGGCAAGGTGAAGGTGGAGGTTGACAGCTTGATAAACCAGTAGACATGATAGGTAGAAGGAAGCCAAACAGTGAAAGACTTTAAGCGCTTGACGTGTGACAATAGAGTTTGATGTGGGGAAAAGGAGCCACCATGCGTGAGAGTTGAAGGCGAAGGTGATGAGGCTGGAGGGATGAGGATGTTGCTAGTGAGCGTCATCTAGCATAAAGACTAACGAAAGCTGATTAACAGCACTGTTGGCACAAACCCCTCAGCAGTCAGAAGCAGAAACAAGCAGTAGCAAACACTCATAGTCTACTAGCTCGAGAGAAGTTGTGAATCAGGACAGAGATCTGTGGTGCTCAGCAACCTGTCTGCTGCTGGCTGCTGTCATAAATACCCTTGGAGCAGTGTAAGAACAGTGTGAGCATAAAGTGATGCTGCTCCTTAAAATTACCTTCTAAACTTCTAGTTCAGGCATGGAGTGTCCTGAGGTGGAAGTGGTTTGTGTGTACTTAGTGATTCTCAAGAGATTTCTCTTCCATGAGTCTCTTGTCCGGAGTAAATAGGAACTCCTCAAGAGATTAATTTTCTCTATCTTTGGAAATTCAGATTTAACCCTTTCCTGCACAGTACTAGCCCCAGCTACTGCTGTGAGCACCCAGAGGGTGTAAACCCTTATTAAAGAGATGATGTTCAATTGTGGAGCTAAATGTCAGCACTGTTACTTGTTTCTTTTATGCAAATCATCAATATTGAGATGCTTTATTAATGACTGTGGTTGCTCAGCACTTGGGTCGTTTCATTTCATTCTTGTTCATAGCATTCTCATGACACTAAGAGTCTGCAGTATGCGATACCCACCATTAACGTGTTCCCTACAAACAAAAAGCACTCCAGCGAAAGCCTTGCGGTTTTGCAGACACAGATGGCATTACCAGACACAAATGTCTGTCTTGGCTCCTGCACGTCAAGTTCCGTGCTGGGAGTGAAGTTAGAGAACGCTCCATCTGCTGCACTGCTTTGGTTACCAGGAGCACTACGCGCGCTGGAGACCGCCCTGCCTTTCGCTTGGACTTGCACCGTTAAGTCTTTTTTAAAAACTCTCTGTAATGAGGATCCTTTTCTGTCTGTACTTAACTACTACCGGGAGCCTCAGAGAGCTGAATTAAGCGGGCAAGTGGATGATGTCAAAAATACATAAAACTTTCCAAGTACTACTCTTGAGTGGTAAGACAACACGAGAAATGAAGGAGCTGGCCAGTGTGTGACCAACTTCAAACTGGCCCCTGAAAAAACAGTCTCGTGCCCACATTGTCCCACCCTCATTGCTAGAACACTCTTGTCGTGTAGCTGCAGAGTAAACTGGGCTGGACTCTAAAGAAGGAAAATGGGTTACTTTTCAGGCCATCCTGCCCACCACATGGCTGCGTGAGCGCTTGTGCCAGCCAAAGGGCAGTGCAGGCATGTGTAAACCAGAGCACTGGGGTCATGGACAACCTCCTTCTGCAGTGCACGGGAGGACAGTGAGGGAGCGGGAGAAAAAGGCACTGCTGTTCTAACAGTAGCTTCTAGGGGCAGGAGCTGCTTGCGTCACCTCGGGTGAACATGTAAATCCTAAGGATAGGAAACGGTGACAAAAAGGAATGGAATTTGGCTCAGAACTGCTCCTTTTCATCCTGATGGACCATAACCCCATTGTCAGGTAGCTCAGACCAAGCTCTGATGTAGTTTTCTTTTTAAATTCAACCAGGACTGAAGCAATCTGGGTGCAGTTGAACCAACTGAACAAAACCTCAACCTTCTAATTTGATTTCTCATTTATCAAAACAGAATTCCAGCCCTGCTGAAATTATTATCCTCTTTATTAGATTTTATGTTTGCAGCCTTGCAAGATTATTTGCACAGCAGTGGCTGTGAAATAGCTCCTGTGCCAGGACATGATGGTTATAGAAACAGTAACTGGCACTTCCAACAAATTGATGATGTTTGTGCTGTGGAACAAGCGAAATCAAAAGCCTCAATCGCTGTAATATCCTTTTTGCCTTCAAAATTCTTCCTATTATCTAAGCACAGTGATAAGAATTTGTTATATTGCTGCTATCCTTCAGTTAAAGATGGGATATCTGGTGAGAAACTTGCTCGCAGAAGGAAGCTGCTGTGTAAGCAACTACTCATCCCAGTTTCCCCTCTCCTAGGCTGTTACTCAGCCCTTCATTCCTTTACTAAGTCAGGATGCATTTAAACAGATGCTAAAATGCTCTGCTGAGCTGTGGTCTAATTAGAAGCTGAGGGTGTGCCTCTGGAGACAGTGATTGCCCTTTGAATTGAGGGAGCTCGCAGGTCCTGCAACGCAACCTGGCACTGTTTTATGCATGTGGGATACTTGTGTGCACTTCATGTGTCATTTATGAGTTGCTTTTGATACAAAACCACTCCACAAATACAACTACATACAAGAAAATTAGACCAATAAGCACAACTTCTCAAAGTTTCCAAGCTAGCAAAAGAAATAAAATTTAACATCTTTGAGTCAGCCCGTCAGCATCAAGTCCTCCTCTGTGCAGAACTTGGGAGGACGTGCAGCATCACACGTGTTACTGGAATAAACACCAGTGTTGAGGCTGGTTGGTGGTGAGCCCGGAGCTGAGCAGCGGTGTCATGGAGGAGGACCCAGCCGTGTTCCCACCGGTTCCAGACTGCTGATGGGTCTGTCTCTCTGGGACTTGCCGGCTTGGTTCTTTTCTTCATGCTTGCTGGTACCTTCTCAGAAATTTACGCTTAAGATGTAAACTAACAAGAAGAGGCCTCTTCATTCTCAAAGTTCACAGGAGACCTTCCCAGGCTGTAGCTGAGCAACCACGTCCACAGGCAGCATGAGGTGGTGGCTGGGCGCTGCTCTTCTCTCTGGGACAAGGTCTGAGGGCCGGTGGGTGAAGGACACTGTCCCACACCCCTACCCAAGCAGGGACCCGAGGCAGGTCCCCACCGGGGGTTGGAGGAGCAGGCACAGCCGGGTCCCCGAGTGAGGGAAGCGTTGCCTCTCGGTCTCTTCACAGAGCCCGCCTTTCTCTCATCTCGGGTGAGGCTGTCTGACTCGGACCGTCCCCCCGGGGCAGGGGCCGGCGCGTTCCTGAGCTTTGAAAGCTTCTTGTTCCACCGTCCGTTACTCCGTGGGTCTCGGAGGTGCCGCTCTGCCTTTCACACAAGCTCGAAGCGCTCCACCCGCTGTTACCGGCAGCACTCGTTACCGGCCCCGGGCCCCTCCCTAACTGGGTGGAGGTGGGTGCCGGAGACCCCCCCTGAGGGGCAGCCCCGGGCGGGCAGCGGGGCCATCCGTGCTCCTCCCTTGGAGGCCCCGGGGGCAGCAGCTGCCGCCATTGTTTCCCGCCGAGTCCTTCAGCTCCCCAGGCCGGGCACAAGGGGAGCGGCGCGGGGGGTGGGGGGTGTTTGTC
>VZRI01002950.1:383176-401846 GCA_013397515.1 Upupa epops
CCACCCCCGGGTGTGCATGAACCGCCCCTGCCCTCCCCTGCCTCTGCCGCTGCCCTCCCCTGCCGCCGCCGCTGCCTCTTTGTCTCTCTCCGTGCGCTTTGCGGGTCTGGAGCTGTGCGGGGCGACAGCATTGTGGGTTTGCCTGCGAGTGTGGGATCTGTCTCGGGGTTGTTTGTGGGTTTGATCAGTGCTTTGGCTTCGTCTGTGGCATCTCCCTCTCTCTCTCTTATTTTTTAATGCGTTTCTGTGTTTGTTCTTTTTCCTCTCCGCCCCCCCATCCCCGAGTTTGCAGGTTACTCCATATTTCCTCGCATCGTTCCTCTTTAACGATTTTTCCTCCTCGCATCATTTCGCTACCAAATTTCTCTTCACAGATTACCCCACAAATCCTTCCTCCAAAGATAGGTTAACTGGAACAATTCCGGGCTGGTGGAGAGCGTTAAACCAAAACTCTTCAGTGGGGAAGGGCAGCAGCTCCCCCCGACAGATCCCCAGCAGCTGCCTGGTGTAAAGCCCTGGCTGGGGCTGTGTAGGGAGGTAGAGCGGAGTCTGCAGGGACTGGAGGTGGGAGCAGCTGTGGAAAAAACCCCTAAAGTTTGTTCATGTTTTGCATCCCCTGCGTTTTCAGGGTGTAACTGGTCACGTCTCCCCGCACCCTACTTGGGATTGTGTTCCTGTCACCCTCTTGACCTGCTGTGGGCCAGAGTGGGATGTAGTTTCCAGGTTTCTTTCAACATGGATGCTGTGTGATGGCTTTTTTATTTGATTTTATTTTTTATTATGGAAGACTCTGAAAAGTTGACTTGTTCCCCAGATGAGAAGCAGTTGATGATGAGAAGCCTCTCTCCGGGGTTGGAGCTGAGCGGAGTATATCTAAGATTAGCGATGGCATGGAGCTGTGCTGGGACCATGTGACTGCGGTGTACATTGGAAGAGGAAGCTGTAGAGGTCAATGCAAAGGCATTGTGCCAGACTCTGGCAACAAGGGAGATCGCTCTATGGCGGAAGATGGCTTTCTCAGGCTCCCCGAGCCTTTCGGTAGCTGGTGGGGTTGGACAAAAGCAGCCCTGTGAGATTAACAGCTGAAATTAAATGGCCTGGCTGGTTTGGGGATGGAAAGGAAAACTGTGGGGTTTTTTTTTTTACCCAAATGCTTTGTAGATTGTTATTAATCACCATACGTGGCTCTTTCACTGAACCCAGCTTTATTTCTAGTGGAAATAGTGTTTAAAGGAATTTCAAGGAAACAGGGATAAATGGGTAGAACAAGGGGAGGAAAAAAAGCGGAGTTGTGTGATCAGTTGCATCTGCCTTGGTGTTTTCTTACAAAACTAAATTGTAATCACTTTCATTTGACAGAGAGTTCAATCTTGTGATTTCCTCTCTAAAGACAAACAGATCAACAGCTTCAAGTTTAGGTTATTGACTCTTGAGGAATAAATTAAACCAGCTAAGGCCAGGCTATCGCAGCAGGAGCAGCTAATTGTTGGTAGAAAATTTTGGTTAGCGTGGTGCATTTTACCTCTGACCTCTTGGAAACTGAAAATTATCGATTCCCTAAGGATTGGATTTTTTTAACTTTCAAACAACATTAACCTCTCCTACCCAGCACTGTCCACAAACCATGGATTTCCCCGCTGGATGGTGGTGGTGGTGGTTGTTGTTGTTTGTTTTAGGAGCAATTATTCAGTAAATGACTTCTCAGCAGTTTGGCTGCTAGTGAAGGCAACTTCCTTTCTGACCTTCTTTTATTGTTTTAAAATCCTATCTGACTTGTAATCAACAACATCTTGGTAGAGAAAACATAAAAGGAGAATTTTTTTTTTTAAAAAAAAAGGTATTTGGGAAGGAAGGACTCATATTTTGAAGTGGAGCATATTGAGAGTCTAGACAGCTTCTTGGCTAGCTGGGATTTTTTGAAGCATCTGAAATACCCCAGGGGCAGAAAAAGCTTCTCTTCCTGCTTCGGAAGGATTAAATAATAATAATTAAAAAAAATTGCAATAAAAAAAAAAAAGATAAAATTCCAGAGCGGGCAAGAGGAGAGCCGCGTAATTGCATCAAGGAGAGGTTTTAATTGTGAGATGAAGGCTCAGGACCTTTTTTTGAAGCCCACAAATTGACTGTCTTCATGACAGCATTGCGTATCATTCTGTCAACTCTGGCTCAGGATGTGGTTGCTAGGCAGCGGGCTCTTATGTACCTATAGTCCCTCTGATTTGCCAGCCTTCTGCAGACACATGGTAAGGTCCTTTCCAGCCTATCATCTAGAGGGACTTTTGCACGCCGTCTGCATACTGCTGAGATTCTCTCTACCTGAATGTGATGAGAAAAAGGCACAGTTCAACCTTTCTTCTTTTATTTTTTCTTTTTCTTCTTTTTTTTTTTCCTTTTAAAGCAAATCCCATCCTGGTAACAGTTGCTATAATCTCCCCCTCAAAAAAAACCCAACCCCACCAACCAAACCAAACAAATCAAACCACCCCCATCCTCCCCCCCCCCAAAAAAAAAAGCCATGAAACGGAGACCGGAACAAGGAAAAGAGGTTAGTGGGTTAAGTGGTGTGTGTTTCCTGCGTTTGCGAAGGTGCCTAGAGAGAGGAGGAGGAGGAGGAGGGCGGCTGAAATTCGGCCATTAGTTACAGATGGTGGCTGGAGGTTTGAGATTGATGCAGCAAGATCAGAGCTCTCTGAGCTATTTCCAGCGATGCTGACTTTAAACTGCTTAGAAATCCTGAATCGAGATGGCATAAAGAATAGAGGATTTGATAGTGAAGCACCGCTGCCAGCGGGTTCTTTTACGTGTTTGGATGCAGAAATGCCTAGAAATGTGAGCGCAGAGGAGTTAATTTACCAAATGAGGCGTCTGTCCCCCAACCCTTACAGAAATGGCTTTAGTGGCAAGTAGGTAAAGAACATCCGCGAGGATTTATCAGCAAATTAGGGGCTTTTTCCCAAACTTTGCTCTTTGCAGCCATCCAGGTACAACTTTCCGTGAAGGTTATGTCTCTCGAGCGGTGAAGGAGAGCATTAAACACATCACCCTGGGGACTGGCAGCGGCATAAGAAATATTTCTCAACAGCATAACTTTCCATGTTTTTCTGTTCCTTAACTCTGAAAGCTTTCGTTCCAGCTGTGTGAATTGCAAACCCCAACATGGAGATGCACGTTTTCAGCAGAAACCTCCTTGTAGTTATTTTGTGAGACAAATCCCAGTAGCTATAGATGCAGAAACTTAATTGGTGGAAGCAGTATCTCACGTGCAGTTAACCCCTGGCTATTAAGACGTGAAAAATAGTGCTTCAGACTGATCCATTTCTGTCCTTCACTCTGCTTACAGGTACTGTTTGATGAGTGTGAAAGGATGCTTCACTGATTTTCATATTGATTTTGGTGGCACTTCGGTGTGGTATCACGTTTTCCGTGGGGGGAAGGTAGGTGAAGCTCGTTTGCTATTTGTTTTTATCTCTTAGGGAGGGGAGGTGGGTTTTTTCCTTTGATTTTTGTCTTTTTATTGGGGAAGGGAGGAGGAGTCAGTTCCTTTGAGCCAGCTTTGCTGATGGACATGGAGATTGCTGAACTACAAGGACACCGTTCACCTTTATGAAGCAAACAAGTCATTTATTTGAGCTAGCGCATGTGTTATTTGCTGTTAGTGCTTTCAGACCTGCTGCATCTGCACGGGTTAGAGGTGTCTTGCAGTGAGTAGGTGGCTCTGTGTAGCTAGGTTGGGTCAGAGTGCCCTCACAAGTCTCTCTAGCTAGAGCTTCTGTTTCCTTTTTGAGATTCCACACTCCTTTATTCCTGCTGTGCCAAAACAGCAGTATTACAGGATATAGAAGTGAAAATACACAGCATGTGTGGCTACACTCATGTCTTTACTTGTTTAGTTTCTTCTCCCAGTTCTAGTACAGACAGTGTATGGTGGGAGCTGAAATAAATAGAGCAGATGGAACATCTCTAAGGAGCAGCTACTGCTCATCCATATAGTCCAATGAAGCTGTTCTGTATCAGCATACTGATCTGAACTGAAAGTAAACCATGGAGGCATCTTCTGAGTAAGATGTTTCATGGAAGAGAGAAGGCAACTGACAGTTTGTGTGCACATAGAGCAGTTGCTGCTGCTGTATGCTCTGTGCCCAACACCTGGAAAACACGTGGTCTGTGCAGAGAGCAGGCTTGGTGCTTTCTCTTCGCTTGTCTACCACACAGTAACCTTGTTGGAGTCTCTCGGGTGTCTGTTTTTGTTGACTGTTGGTAATAGTTAAATGTTTGTTTTATTTTTAGATCTTCTGGCTGATCCCACCTACTCTGCAAAATCTAGAACTTTATGAAGAATGGGTTCTCTCAGGAAAGCAAAGTGATATCTTTCTGGGAGACAGGGTGGAACGATGCCAAAGAATTGAGCTGAAACAAGGCTACACCTTCTTCATTCCTTCAGGTATTGCTTGTTAACTCACTGGAATTGTGTTTGACAGTTCTCTGTAAAACAGTTCTTCACATCTAAACCCCGTACTGACCTTGTAATTTGCTGTGGAAAGGAAGGCCAGGGATGGAACACTCTACATTTTCCAGAGACCCATCCAGACTGATGAAAACCATACCGTGAGGAGGCAGGTGCAGTGGTCACCTATGCTGTACTGGGGAAGGGTTGAGTTTGGGTCTCTGGAGCTGTTGGTCGTCCACTTGGTATCAGAGAAATACTTTCTGGTTTGATTGTCTCATCAGGCCACTTTCAGTTCATAACCTGCTTACTTGCCTCTTTGTGTAGCCAGATGTGAGACTCAGTTTCCAGTACATGGAGGAGCAGGAACTGTGCTCCCTCAGGGCTGCTTCTTGGGGATACATCTTTATTTTACTGTCATAACTCTTCAGAATTTCTGCTGATGGAGATTGTGCTGAATCTGGACCTATTCCAGTAGCCCAGCAACACTTCATCACTGCTGCCCACCCCAGTAGCTGTGCTGTTTGGATCAGGCTCTTGCAAAGCAACTAACTGATTGCTGCCTTGAAGGCTGATGGCTTCCTCCCTTCCTGCTCCAGCCCCAAATGGGTTAAGGATGGTGCAATCCGTAACACTCCTCATTTCAGATGGTATCAGGCTTTGCTTTCTGTGACTCTTAGGGGACTAAATTGTTGATAATGATATAACACATTGTCTGGTGGATCTTAGCAGAGAAACAGAAGTAGCCTTTCTGCGGGGCAGAGAGACTGCACTAGAATTACCCTGTGGAATGGGTTTATTATTTTTTAATCCTAGAGACGAGAGAATGCAGGTCATGTGAAGTCAGTGACAATGTTCTTGCCAATTAAGGAGCCTTGAATGGTATCAGTTGAAGGCCACGAATTTGCACATTTGTAAGTATTTGGTAAGAATCAGCCGCAGCCGGGGAGGAGGCAGGCAAAAGGGCCTTGAGGGTGGAGGAGTTAATCCATTAAAGGAATTAGGCCTTCCCTTGAAACAGGTCACAGTGTGCTGTTACTGTTTGAACTGGGTGTTTGAGTGTGCCTGGGCTGTTTGCTTAGATCCCGTTACTGCATCTTCCTATTTATCTTCATCCCCCTGTGAACAGCCTCCTACGAATAAGACTCTGTGTGTGTTGGTTTAGTCATGCTCGGTGGCTGGAGTACAGCAAGTTGTGGGAGCTTCCCCAGGACCCAGCGGGAACATGGTGGCTGAAGTGATTCCAAATGTGCTTTTAGACTGTAATTTCTGTCATCTTAGGCAAGCCGGCAGTGCGGAAATGCCAATACCTCAGGTATTTCAGGCTGCTCATTGAAAGGATAATTTCTCTGTAAGCACCTCATGGATTCAAGGGGCTTTTTCATTTTGTTTGGAAAACTTATTTGCAAATCTCTTGCTTACATGAAAGATCATTGTCTCGACATTTAAGAGCATGGAAGGGCCTAATTAAAGGCTGTTAAAGGCTGAGTTGAGCCTAGCCGCGTAAAACAGGTCTGTTTCTATGCCCCCTTCGCTCTGATGTGTTGGTGTTTGACTGGGTTTTGTATGAACTGGCTAAGTTTAGGTTCTGGTAACAGGTGTCTGTAAAACCAGCATGTGCCATACTTGAGCTGAGCTTGATAAACTCTTGACCAGCACATCCATGAGGAAAATGCCTTGATGCTGCGATCACAGCTGTAGGTACGAGTGATACAGCTAGAGCTCAGCTGGCCTCCGAATGAGACCATTTCAGCAAAGGGCTTTTGTCATAAAATACCCTGCTCTGCACCTGATTCAGGTCATTTTTGGTTGTGGTTTGAGATTATCCTGGTGCACTGTAAGGATGAAGTAGGTAGAAAAAGCTGTAGCAAGACACCTCAGGGAGTGAGATCATAGGCTGTGGGACATGGAAGGTCTCTCTGAGCATTTAGGATCAGGAATAGATCCAGTAAATCCCTGAAACTACAAGCTGCTTGGACAAGAATGGGGTTTATTATTACAGAAGGCATAATTATAATGCTCACCAGAGCCTGGGGGCATCGTCCTCTCCATCACTGCCATCATCCTTGCAGGATTCAGTTTAAACCAGTTAATTTCTACCTGTTCTAACCCCACAAAGCACAGAGGCGTGATCACAGCTGTGGTGTCGAGGAGAGACAGAGCAAAGAACTCAGTGCAGTGAGTTGTTACTGGCCAAGATGCAGCATTTCAGGAGTCCCTCCTAAATATGGGGTGGAGGGAACTGAGCTGGGATTTGGAGGCACCTTTTAAATCTGGGGCCTTGCATGGGAGCCAAGCCCAATGGCCCCACAGGGCTTCCTTCTGTAAACAACGGATGAACCGTTACAAGTTCTCACCTCCCACTTTACTGGTTCCCACTGATGAGTCAAGGATGATCAACTCTGGTGAAGCTTGTGGTAGAGTGATAAAATCAACTAGGAGCCCAGCCTTCTCCTTTAATATCATTGTCTGAACTGCTACCAGTGTGACTGTTGGTTGAGAAATGCGCCACGCTGTGCCGTGCTGAGGTTTATGGCCAGATGTGGATTCAAGATGTGAAAACAGCTGAAGGTTCAAGAGGGGAGGAGACTGTAGTTGCTACCACTGTCAGCAAAAGTTCGTTGTTTTTTTCTGTAGGAGTCTGGCAGTTGTTCTCCCAGGATGGGAGAGAACTTGTCCTGATGCAGGAAGATGTTAACAAAGAATGCCACGGCCCCAGGGTGTTTGTGCTCTGTGTGTTAGCAGTGTGCAGTGTGCATCACAGATGAAATTTGGTCAGGGTTCATCTTGGCTTGTGTCAGGAATAGTGTGGCCAGTAGCACTAGGGTTCTGCTGCCCTATACTGGGCACTGGGCAGGCCTCACCTTGAGTACTGGGGCAGTTCTGGGCCCCTCACTTCAAGAAAGAGATTGAGGGTCTGGAGTGCATCCAGAGGAGCAACAAGGCTGGGGAAAGGACTGGAGGGAAAGGCTGACAAGGAGAGGCTGAGGGAGCTGGGGGTTGTTTAGCCTGGAGGAGACTCAGGGGCAACCTCCCTCTCTACAACTTCCTGAAGGGAGGTTGTAGTCAGGTGGTGGTTGGGCTCTTCTCTCAGGCAACCAGTGCCAGGATGAGAGGGCAGGGCCTGAAACTGCCAGAGGAGGTTTAGGTTGGATGTTAGGAGGCTCCTCCTCATGGAAAGGGTTATCAGACCATGGAATGGACTGCCCAGGGAGGTGGTGGAGTCTCCATCCCTGGAGGTGTTTAAGAGTAGATTGGCTGTGGCACTTCGTGCCCTGCTCCATATGAAGGCGTGATGTTAGGTCCTGGGGTGAGCTGGATGAGCTCAGAGGTCTTTGCCAGCCTCAGTAATTCTGTGATTGGCCAGTGGATGCTGTGTGCCTGACCCTCCTGCTAAGGAGAAGGGAAATTCTGTGTTTCTCTTCTCAGATATAAACTGGTGATCTGGAAGGGGAAAAGCAGAATTCCAGTTATTGTTTCAGTAAGAAAATAATGGCATTTTATCACTCACTGTCTAACCCAGAGCTTGCCCAGTGTTCTTTGTGCTCTCTCCTATGTGTCCAGCAGTGACTTGCAAAGTGTTGGAGTCTACTGTAGTGTCCTTACGGTGAAGTAGTTTAGGAGTCTCACATCACTGTGCTGGTTGCAGGCAGAACCAGCATTTGGGCAGGTCCCTCAGATTTCTGCAGCTCAGGATTACTGGAGGCACACGTTTCTGGCTGTGTGCAGCCACTTGTTCTCTTACATCCTGATTGCTCCCCCGCAGCCTGCTAGAAATGCTGCTCCCTGAGTTAATGTAAACGTGCTACCCAGTTTTTTAATATCTTCAGGGCTTCTCCTTTTATTTTTTCTGCTTTCACATCACTGCATTAACTTCACCATTTCTCCTCCTCGTGCCCTTCACCTGCCTCTCCAGTTGTGATGCTCTGTAAACCATTTTTACTCCTATCCTTGCTCTTGTTTTTTTCAAGTGGCACATTATACAGCGAATTCCCTTCCGTCTCAGTTCTCTGAACACCACATCAGTTTCTCTTGTGTCCTCCTAAATGTCACTGGCACTGCCTAAACCCCAGCCCTAAACTACGCGAAATGAAAAATTCATCCTTTTCCAATCCACTTCCTCCTTCTAGTCCTCTAGTCTTGTGAACATGTCATTCTGATTGTGACAGAGCTCTGACATGGATGTTCACCTTCTCTTTCTCTTTCCTCCTCCTCCAGCATCTTGTAGTGTTGAAATACATTAAGCTTGGTTGATTTTCTTTTTCCTCTCAATCTCTTGCCAGACCTCTCTTTCAAAAACTTGACCTATTTCTTTGGCGCATGTGTGTTTGTGTGTAATTTATGTTTGGAGTAGACTCTGGCGCTTCAAGAGAGTTCAGCACGTGCAAAGTTGGGACGTGCAGACAATGGCCAGCTAGTGGTCTCTTGTGGCAAATTTTCCTCTGTTAATGTTGTGAAGTGAGAGTGTGGTCGCCGTGTGTCTTGAGAAACACAACTTGAGCGGGGTCTGGATTGTTACTTACGATGGAGCCTGCCAGGATAGGGATGAACCTGGATTTTCTTCTCTTTTTGTGAAGACCGGTGTTGCTGACCTCCAAGGAAGTTGCTGCTCTTGTGGATACAGTTTGACTCCAGGGTTTGAGGTGTGATTGCTGTAGAAGTCTTCAGACACACTGGGTTTGGTTCCTTCGGGGAGGAGGTGGCTGAGACCACCCAGGGCTACTCTAATCACCCTGTTCCTTACAGTCCTTCCTGAGCCTCTGCAGCTGCTCAGAGGACTCAAGAGCACAGGTATGGTTTAGGACTGACTCTGCATGGCTATCCTCACTGTGGGCTTTAATGTGAGTATGTTGAAGAGATGAGACACTGTGATGTGTGTGAGTTGTGGCTGAGGGGAGCACAAACCCTTAAATCACTGGGCCATTCTAAGTGACTTCAGTCACATTCTAAATTACTTTATATCTGCCAGTGCTGGTCTCAGTAACAGACCAGCACAGGGCCCATAAAATAATGGTCCAGGAGGTGCCTGTGTGTTTAGTAGTTCTGAATACTGAATAACAGACTGACATGAGTTACTGTCAAAGACTTCTGCAGAGCTGGTTTAGTAGATACTCCTGAGAGCAGACTCCCAACAGGCTCTCACTGGCTGCTGACTGGACATGATGTTCCTTTGAGGTTCCTCTTTAAACTTCTCCCTGGCGTTGCTCGTGCTGTTTTATGACAGTTGTGTTTCACCTCAGAGTTGGCAGGGTTCCACCAAGGAGTAAACAGTGTCTTTTGCCTGATTTTCTGTTCTTTGTGAAGCGCCTGGGGGCCTTTGACTTGGAAAGGTGCTGTTACAGTCTCTCTTAATTTCTTGAGAGCTGAGGACTGAGCCCCACGTCTAACCAAGTGTTCATGGTGACAGTTTTGCTCGTTGTGAGACTGTTTCAAACTTCTTTCCCATCAGGTGCAGAAATAGTGACTTCTCTGAGGTGAATATTGTTGGGAAGGAAAGTGGACCCAAAGGGATGTGTTGTGCTAGACTCCAGGCAGCTGTTCACAAGGATTCAAAGTGCTTTGAAAACTCTATCACTGGTTATCAGTAGGGTTCTGTCTGTTAGGAGTGTGTGGTCACCTCTGGCTGTGCCAGTCAGCATGTGATGAATTGTTGCGTAATGGGGCCGGGAGGCAGGGTACAGTCTTTGTATCACGGAGAGTGACAGGCTATTAAAATCTGAGCAGTACTTTTTTCACAGGGACTTCTGCTAGGGCTGCATAAGCTGCCTGGCTATTTATGGATGCTCTTAGCTTTTCCCATCCTGGGACCTTCTGCTGACGTTAGTGGAAGCTCCGTGCTGGAACCTTTAGGGACCGAGCAATGAAGATCAGTGGATGTGATCCGACACGAGGGTTTTCTGCCTTGAGTGTCTGCTTTCAGATGGAAGGTGACAGCATAACGTTGAATTTTTAGTTCAGCTCCTCCGCAGTGCCCTACCTAATCCTTACCACATGGTGTAAGATTGAGAGTTGCTGTATTACTTGTACTACCAGGGCAAAATCGGTAATTTATTTACTCCTAAAGCAGAATCACGGTGTTTTCTTGATATATTTGGTTGTGGGCACTATTACGTTGCAATCATTCTTCTTTTGAGTGAGAGCAATAATGGTTCATTTGCTGGCAGTGCCCACTCTAAGGGCTTTAGTCACTTTTTATTTCTGAGACGTACGCATTTCATCTTTCCCAGCCCAAGTTGCTGTGGAATTGCAGGAAAGGAATTGCTCTACAACGAAGCTGAATTATCCCTTCAGTTACTAATGGAAACAGATGCACCAAGGCTTTGGCTTGGAGCTCGCAGGCTGCTTGCCCCTTGGCTTTAGAAGTTAACATTCTTGTTTGAAATTTTTCTCAGATGGATTATTGCATCCTCGAAGATTCAGGAGGAATTTACAGGCCTCTGAAATCTTCTAATAACTCTGCAATCTTGTTTTATAAAACTCAAAAGATAATGAGATCCTATCGTTCTTTTAACTGTTCTGAAAAGCTTTTGTTACCGTTAATTTTACCTTCTTGATTTACTAGAGTTGATAACATCTAAAAATTCAAGTGTATCTTAGGAGCGGTGGAATAATTCATCACTGTAAATCAGCTGAGAGTATTTCTGAGCCTCCTGAATGAGCAGTATCTTAATTTCACTGATTTGGATGTTTTCAGTCCTTAGCCCATTTGTTCTGATGTTACTTCAGTGCCTTTTTTTAGCATTAAGGATGAAATTAAATTTGTGGTGGTTTATCCTGTGTTGCTCTGCTTTGTTTTTTCTTTTCCAAGGTGGGAAGATGTTCTCCCCTGCCTTGCACCAACCCATGAGGCACAGGAGGTTGTGCAGAGGTGCCGGGGTTGATGCGAGCAGCCTTGTCAATATTACAACAGGAGATTTTGATTTCCTTTGTGACATCTGTGCCAGTCTCCCAGTGCTTTTCTCTCTTGTCAATTCTCCATCTTTTTTGTCTCATCTTGTCTTAGTGTCCTACATCCCTGGGATGTGCCTCTTGATGCTTGTGTCTCTGCAGTTTCAATATTGCATGAGTGTTCCTCAGGCAAGTCAAAACTATTTTGGGATGACTGAAAAATCACCACACAGCTGAGTGACCTAAACCTGTCGTAGGAGCAGGCAATTTCTCTGGCAGGTCTGTGTCCTCCGAGGGGCTCTGGGCTGGATCCTGCATGTAGGAGCACATGAACTGCAGGAGATCTGGGGAATCCTTGGCACCCACCTGTGTGCCCAGAGTGAAACTCAGGAGAACAGAGTGCACTCCAGTGTCAAATTTGCACTGGGGAAATAAAATTCATAGGAGCAGGGTACTGGTGTTGTTTCTCTGCCTTTTACATGGGACTAGAAAGCCAGGTTTCAGCTGCTACTCCTTTGACTGTAGTCGTACAGGTTTGGTAACAAGTTGTGTGTAGAATGACGTTGATAGTTCCATTAAAACAACTTGTTGCATCTACCAGCTGCGGTACCTTTGTGCATTGACTGATCTGTGCTGAGAGAACTGGCTGGGAAACAGTGCTGAGGACTCTTCGATTTTTCTGCCAACAGTCAACTGTTTCAGACCTGTCTTCTGCCACCGCTCAGTTGTGTGGCTGTGGACAAGTCAGTTCACTCTTCTGAGCTTCTGTTTGTTCATCTCGAAAACTGACAGTGAAGGTGAATTGTCACACAAACTGACCCTCTGTCTCAGCACCCACACAAAGTTGGTCTTTGAGGACTCAGCAACAGATTTGCTTCAGCACGTGGTTTCCATTCTTTCTCTCAGCCCCATAAATCTTTGATTACCAAGTGGAAGCAGCGGCCCCAACTTCCTTGACCTTGGATCTTTCATCCTCCTCAAAGATTAGGATCAGGAAGATCATTTATTTTTCCAGCAGGTTGCTCTTAGTTCAGACAGATGAATTTCACGTGAGGTGGTGAACTGCTTCAGCTGTGAAGAGTGTTTGTAGTGTTAATGTACATAGTTGCAATGCTACACTTACATGAAAGACAAATTCCTCTTTAGCTGGTTGTTCTTGATCTGGAGGTAATAAACGAGCTGCATCATTGTGAGAGACTCTAACTGAAATTATACTAACTGGAGCAGGAATGATGCAGTAATCTGCCAGAGCTATAAACCACCTGCTTTCTATAGGCATCCCATTTATCATGTGGAATCAGACCTGTAAACTGAGTGCTGGAACAGGTTGGCCAGAAGGGCTGTAGAGTCTTCATCCTAGGAGATACTGAAAAGCCATCTGGACATGGTTCTGGGCAGGGGAGCTGGACCTCTAGGAGGTGCCTTGCAACCTTCATCATTCTGTGATCCTGACGTTCAGAAAACTGTCTGCAGGAGTGATAAGCTTGTGCTTCCAGGGAGTGCTGATTTCTTCCCTTTCTGTCTCTTTCCTACCAATATGCCCTTAAATGAAAGCCCTGGTTGTGCCATCTGCTGTGGCTCAAGGACTTCTCAGATAAAGCTTTACAGGCCTTTACGTCTGAAGATTGTTGTGGAGGAGAGTTTTGGTGGCTGCCAGCTGGAGAACCCTTTAGGCTGAATGGCATTTTCCTTCTCCCTCACTGCTCTTGAAGTGAAGGAGAGCTGCCACAGTTAGGAGAAAATTGACTGCCCCCCCGTGTTGCTTTGCTGTCTGCTGGTTTATAAATTGCACTGCTTTTCATTAAAGAAGAAGAAGGCAAAAAAAAGAAGTGTCAGGTCTCTGTGGGTCCTAGATCATTAGCAGGATCAATTCTTTTTTCACTGCAGAGATCAGAGGCTACAGTCTTGCATAGCCAGTCCTTCAGCTGCTGACATTCCGCACAAACAATGCACAAGCAGAAGAGCTGGTGTGTGGCTGCCTCAACTGCTGTGCCTGGATAGAAAATTGTCATGGGGTATTCTAACCTTGGTTTGGAGCCTGTGAAATGAATTCGGTCCCATGCAGGATTGGGTCAGAACAGTCTCATCAGCTCCAGAACCAGACGTGTTAACTCCCTTAACGTGGGGCTTGCAGTGAGAAAAGGTTTTTTGGTTGCTTTGGGAAGAAGATAATAGGAAACTTTCACCTCTGAAGGAGGGCTGGCAGTAGTTTGAGATTGTTGTCATCTGCAGGTGTACTCTCTGCTGCTGGGGTGGGAGAAGGTAGATGTGACTCAGTCCAGTTCCTAGCCCTAGCCCACCACCACTGCTGACATGATTTGCGGCCCTCCTGGAGGGTGCTGGTAGATGCATCTGAGAGCCAAATGTATTGAACAGACTGAGTTTACTTCTTAGTCATGGATGTGGTTGAGTCACAAGCCTCCGTGTTCTCACTAAACACCGTAACTGCTCCATGAATTCGCAGAGGGTTGTAAGACTGTACGTCATAAGACGCCGGTCTTCTGCTGTGACTAGTGCTAAAGCCTTCCGCTGTTCAACCTCTCAGCCCCTGCAGAAGGGGGTTCGTGGGGTTATTACATTTCAGTTATAAATTGCTCTGTGATGCTGCATAGCACGAGGCATTCTCAGTTCTTTGCTTTCCCTCTCTAGGGTGGATACACGCGGTTTATACTCCAGTAGATTCTCTGGTGTTTGGTGGAAATATCCTGCATAGCTTTAATGTTCCCATGCAGCTTCGCATCTATGAAATTGAGGACAGAACAAGGGTAAGGATGCTTGATTCTCTTTTTAACTGAACAGTTCTTTGTGACTATTGTGTGTCACAGTCTCACCCTCCTGTTCCCTAATGACAAACAAGAACTGATGGGATCTCCGTGTCAGAGTCATTGAAACAGGAGATAAAGGTGACATAACGAGGCATTCAAATGTTGGCTGCTTTTAGTGGGATTTATTCATCTGTTTTTCCCTGCTTCCCACAGCCGTGGCCCTTCCCTGTCTTTTGTCTGCCTGTTGAACTTCCATGACACTTTCCCTTTGCGTAAAACCACACTTGGCACCAGCACTTCTGGTAACCCCCCTGCTTGTTCCCTCTCTGTGTGCACTGGGATTGGATCCCCAAGCCTGGAGGACTAGTGGCCGTAGGATGGTTGTACTCTCCACAGCTGACCTGACAGAGCTGCACAGAAGTTGTCTCTGAAGTTACATCTGCTGTACTTTGCAGATTTTGCTCCTCCAGTGACTTGATACTGTGCAACAGTTTATTGGAATGAAGAGAGTCTGGGGTGGGACATGAATCCGGACATTGTGATGTTCCTCTGGCTGTAGAATCTGTCTGATGGAAAGAGTAATGAGAGGAGATGTAATATCTGCTCTAGGAGATCCTCCTTGGGCAGGGGAGTTGGACTAGATGATCTTCAGAGGTCCCTTGCAACCAGGGAAATCAGAGAAGGTTCTGTTGTGGTCTCTTTGGGAAGGGAAATGTTATCCCTGATCATTAAACAGGGCACCTAGTCACTGTGTAGTAGCAGAATCGGAGGGAAGCACTGCTGTTTCAGTAGGCTGATAAATAATCTGTGCAGGGCAGTCATAGAGTTCTTAGGCATGTGGCATGTGCAGATTCGGGTGGGGGACTCTGTGGCTGACTGGTTTGGAGGCATTTCTGCTGGAACAGTTCTAGTAAACCACTGGCACCAGTGCTGGCTGCAGTGTTAATGGGGATGTGAGCTGGTGAAGTGACAGGAAGCTGCAAGTCTTCACTAAAAAGTCTCAGACTGGTATGTGTTGGACATCAGTACGGTTCACTGGTTTAATTTGTTATCTCTGTGTCTCTGACTCAGTGGGGGAAGAGTCTCCTCCCTCCCCAAAATCTCTCTTTACATTGCAGGGGGTACAAGGCCTGGTGATCTTCACATTGCAAAAGCATGGTGGGAGCAGTTGGTTTCCTGGGGTGATTTTAATGAAGATAAGGGATATTAAGCAGAAGAATAAATTCTTAGTGGAAAAGAGATAAAGAAGCTGAAATTCAGGAGTATTTCAACACAGGGAGCACAGCAGAGGGCAGGAGTAGAGGTCAGGACCAGAGTGGAGTTCAGCCTGGCTTTGAATAGGTGTCCCCAGGCAAGAACTTCAAGTGTCTTACAGCATAAAGGGATTTGGACAGGAGAAAGTTCTGATGGCAGAAGCAGGAAGGTCTCAGTGACTGGACAAAGGAGCAAAGTCCACGAGGGTTTTCAGAGAGACTGTAAATAAGAACCACCAGTACACAGTGGATCTCTCTGCTGCAGATGCTTAAGGGAAGGATGGGTGGATGCAGCAAAGGATGCCAGCACAGGTAGCTTCCATGGAGAGCAGAGAAGAAGGGGCTGGGTGGAGGGATTGATGCCAGAAACAAATTATTCCCATTGATGTCTGTGGGGAAGATGGGGAGGAGAAGCTCCTTTTCCTGAAGTTGTGTAGAAGCTGAGATTTTGTTTCTACAGAATGTCAGCAACCCAAGATCACACCCCTTCAGTTCTGAATTCTCAGTAGCTTCATGTCAGGCCCTTCTTCGGATGCCAGCGGCAGCTTTCATCTCCTGAGCTTCTGTACCAGGAGGCAGAATTCCCCGTCACAGTCAAACATTTTAAGAACTTTTAGGAACTTGGCAGCCAGTTACACTGAGAAGCCTTTACAAGTCACTAACACCTTAGTCCTGTAGAACCAAACTTGTGCTTGTAGGCAGCTGTATGGTAACAAAGCAGTGTGAACAGTCCAAGAGGAGCAAGAATTTCTAGGCAGAAACAAAACTCAACTAGAGCACTCATAAGTTGGTTAAGAATGCAGGAAAGCCAGTAGCATTACTGAGAATCAATAACACCCCCTCAACCCCCCAGCCTAAAAATATCACACCAGGAATCTTGAAGAGGTCCGTGTTTTCAGAGGAGGGCTTTGGCATGGCCGATTTTACCTCTGCTGCCAATCAAATGTAGTAATTTCTTTGTTCAAAGGGTTCTCTTTAGCTGCTAGCTAGTGCACCAGTGGGCTCAGTGCTTGGTTCACACAGATCTGCAGCTGTGGCCGCACTGCAAATGAGTTCCTCATTGGTATCGATCCTGCTGTTGTGTGTAGCACAGAACTAAATGCCCTGACGCCATTGACAAAGTAATTTGCCACACTCCAAGTGTAATACAGGTGTGTTTCCCCCTCTCATGGTGCACAGAGGAGTTTTATGGAGGTTTCTCTGGTGAAACCCACTGTATAACGCTTAATCATCTGTGATTGCTGATGTTCAAAGTCATTTTTATGCTTAGGTGTAGCTGTTATTGTCTTAGCAGTGAAGACAGGACTAAAGATGTGGTTGAAGCAGCAAGGCTGATTTACAGCCTGATAAAACTGCCTGGTTTATGTACTTGTCATGCTTATTCCAGCTTAATTCCTCATATCCCAGGGAGGCTTCCTCAGAGGATTGTAGGCATTTAAAAATAGTTTTAAGGAGTAATAAAAAACATGTCTATTGTTGGAAACAGCTCCTAATGTGCAATTGAGGTAAACAAATATTCTCCAGCCTTACAGTTGGTAGAGACTCTCATTTTGCAGTCTGGCTTTCCTGGAAGCCAATTAACAGCGAGTCAGATAGGCCAAGCTGTTTAGCTTCTCTGCTAGACCAGCTTGAATAACTACAGAGCAGGAGGCTGCTGTGCAGAGCTTCATCATCTCAGCATCAGGGTGTTACAGCTCCGGGTTGCTGAAGAGGAAGAACGTATCTAACTTACTCCCAACTTACCTAAGCTTAACTGTGTTAAAATACCTGCACACGGGGAGGGAGAAAACAACTCAAAATACCTGTGAGAGGTGGTCACTCATAGATGATGCTGTTTGCTACTGGCTTGGTTTCCTGGACCGTACGATAACGTTTTAAGAGGATGGATTGATTAATGTGTAAATAATCATGAATTGTTTTTCAATAGTGGGATTAGATTGATTCAATACAAGTGGAGTTGGTAGTGATTTTAACGGGTGTTGTGGAAGAGGGTAAGTCTTTCTTAAGGAAAATGTTTCCCTGACTTGCTTAGGATTTTTCATGTTGTTATTTTTGGAGGGGGGATAGAAATCTCTCAAATACTTTCACTTTGAACTGAAGAAACGGATCATATTCCAGAGAGGATTTTTCTTGCTGTACAGGAATAATTAAAAAATGTATTCAGCAGATTGTAAATTATTAATCACAGAAGTTAGAGCTGGAAATGCCTATTAGATGATCCAGTGTATTTCCCTGCTGGTGGGGGATTAAGTCCTCTGGCAGTGTCTGGATCAAATATTACACTTCATATTCATCACTGAACATTTTTCATTCCTTTCTTTTCTTCTTTCCTCCACACCCCCTGCTTCCAATAAGGCTTCATCTGACCATAAGGGTCCTATGGGCAGAGTATGGGTACGCACACAATGCAGCTCACAGCCATTGCCATTAATAACATCCACAGACATCCTAGAGAACGTTCTCCTCTTTACTTCACCGTCAGACAAACTTTAAAAGACTCTTAAAGCGCCATTCGCCGTCCTGTACTGGCAGAAGGCGCAGGATCTCTTGCTCTGCATGGTAGCTCTTGTGAAGGTTTGTACTGGCAGAGCCTTCTCGGGCAGAATGTGAATTACAGAGGCATGAAGGGATTTGCTGTGGGTTGGAACGTTGATAGCGAAGCAACTAGGAACTCAAATTGAATATTAAAGATTGATATACATAATGGGAGCACTGCATGCACTACTTCCTTGTCTTTCACATTGAATTAACATTGGTAACAACTAAATTTGGTGAAGCTCAGAATCTGTCAACAAATGTTGAGCAATGATGTCTTTAATATTCCCAGGCATGTGGCTGCAAACCTTTTGAAGGCTGAGGGGTGGAAGGCGGCTTCCTGTTTGTAAGTCAATTCTTTGCAAATTTTGTTTCCTGCAGTGCTCTCTTGGAAAAAATTTGAGTTCCTTTATTAGCATCTGTTTTAGCATGGCTAATTTCCCCTGTGTGCCCTACGAGTGAGAAGTGACTCCGGCTCTTCTTTATGACAAATAACCAAACCAAAGGAAAAATAATTCTCCGACGCAAGAAGGCCCTGGGGTTAAATGTTCTCACATTTTAGGGGGATGTTGTTTGGTTGCTTTCTTCTGGCTTTTTAATTTATTTTCTCTTTTTTTCTTCCTTTATTTTTTTTTCTGTTTCTTGTTTCCTTCTTTTCTTTTTTTTCCCTCATTTTTTCCTTATTTTTTTCCTAATTTTCCAATTCCCCCTCCTTTTCCCCCTCCTTTTCCCCCTCCTTTTCCCCCTCCTTTTCCCCCTCCTTTTCCCCCTCCTTTTCCCCCTCC
>VZRI01002950.1:402162-437581 GCA_013397515.1 Upupa epops
CCCTCCTTTTCCCCCTCCTGTAACAAACACCACAAAGGGAGGTTTGGACAGGTGCAGCACCACTGGATGCCTGTCCCATGCAGCTACATTTGGGTTGAACTTAAGAGCTCTTAACTTGGGGGAACTGTTGTGGGGTCTTGCAGTCCTACCCTGTGCTGTGTTTAGTGGGACTGTGCAGTTCCTTTCATACGTTTTGCTTTACTGCTAAAAGTCTTTGCATTTCCTGTGCTCTGGGAACAGAGGGAAGTGCTTTGCCTGCCCACTTTGGGGACAGTTTGCAACTACAGATGTGACAGTAACTTACAGTCTGCTCAGGCGGGTGCTTTTATCACCACACAGATCTTTTCTGAACCTGACTTTCCAGGTGCTGGGTTCATGGTTGTGCTTAAGACTTTGGGCTTTGGACTGATCTGAGGTGGGGGTTTGGGTTTGCTTTGTTTAAAATAAGCGCTTTCTGAGAAAATTCTCCTTTCTGGAGCAGTCCAGAGCTGGAGGTGGACCCCTCTTGGCTGGGTGAGGGGTCGGTGTGTGTAGAAAGCCAACAAAACACACATTTCTTGGCCATCAGGAGGAAGTGGTGCGAGTGCAGGTGCCTGGAGACACGTGGCATCCATCTTTAACAAATCACAGTCAGTCCACGTGTGTTCTTGCTTCTTAGGAACTGTCAGAAACCCCCTTGCGTTGTCTTTTGAACCTGAAGTCATCCCACAGATAGCAGTGCTGGAGAATAGGCCTCTTTGGTGTGAGAACTACAGGTCTGAGCTGGAAGAAGCAGCACACAGCTTTGACAGGAAGTCTTGTCAAAACCCTGCCTCTCGGTTGTGTTTGGGGCAAACTCTAACTTGCTACCTAAAGATTAAGTTTAAATCACAGCAGAGGGTTTTGCTTTTACTGTGGAGTTATTGATAATCCCGAATTGGTGTGTTCCTTTGTTTAATCAGATTGTCGTGAAGGCCACAACTGAAAACAGCACATTTCCTGCCTGCCTCTTCTTAGGGAATGTTGCTGTTTTGATAAAAATCACGGTTAGGAAATAACAAACCACCTTTATTTGGAGTTTTAGTGACTACCATCTGTATGTGACCACTCCGTGTTTCTACAGCAGGTAAATAACACCGTAGGGGCCATCATTCAGCTTCCTGATTTCACAAGAATGCAAACCCTTTTCTCTCCCACCACCCCAAGAGGAAACAAATTAGTGAACCAAGAAATGATGCTCATGGCAGGCAGGCGGGCCGGCTCCTCATTTGGTATGCTGGAGGCATCCAGCTCCCTCGCTCCCACCCGCTCCCCTCCCCCTGCTGCAGACTGTGCTCTTGATAACACCATGAGAATGATGACTGGCCCTCGTGCTGCAAACTTCCCTGCCTTCCCGGTGCACTGACGCTGTCGATCTCATTGCAGGTGCACGCCAAGTTCCGCTATCCTTTCTACTATGAAATGTGCTGGTATGTTCTGGAGAGATACGTGTCCTGTGTGACCCAGCGCTGCCACCTCAGCAAAGAGTACCAGAGAGAATCAATGTTAATTGGTGAGTGAATCCTTCGAAGGGTGTGTTTGGAACAGATGCTGCCACCTTTGGCTGCTTCCTGCTTTGGTTTGGCTTTTGGTTTCCCTGGAGAGGGACTTTTTATGGGGGACTACAGTGATAGGACAAGGGGAATGGTTTCAAGTTAAAAGAGGGAAGATTGAGATGAGATCTGAGGTAGAAATCCCTCCCTGTGAGAGTGCTGAGGCACTGGAACAGGTTGCCCAGGGTGGTTTTGGCTGTTCCATCCCTAGAATTGTTAAAGACCAGGTTGGATGTGGCTCTAGGCAACCTGATCTGATGAGAGGTGTTGTTGCCTATGGCAGGGGATTGACACTGGGTGATCTTTCAGGTCCTTTCCAGCCCAACCCAGTCTGAGGTTCTATGAAAGTAGATTATAAAATGGAGAATTGCAGAAATCCTTATGAACTACTTCTTTCTTTTGGTGTGGAGAAGGTTCTGACTCTTAAGCACCAACCTACTTTGAATTGTATTTATGGAACATTCCTTTAGCAAGATTCCTGAAAAAATAATTTCTGGATGCGTTTGTTCCTTGGTTTCAGCAGTGTTTGTGTGGAGATGATCTGCCAAACAGTTGAGGATTTAGTGCTGTGTTTGGCACGGTACCTTAGGAGCCAGCAATGTGTGCACTGCAAATGGGCTCTGTGGGGTGGATGTTTCGCCCTTTTATAGAGCGTCTCCCCTACAGAATGTGTTATGGTCACTAAACCTGGCTTCCTTCTCTTCTTTTTACTCCCCACTTTA
Source organism: Upupa epops (assembly GCA_013397515.1). NCBI lineage: Eukaryota > Metazoa > Chordata > Aves > Bucerotiformes > Upupidae > Upupa > Upupa epops. The sequence continues at coordinate 404,456 of VZRI01002950.1, forward strand.
GTTCTCACTGTTTGCTGCCTGTCTTCTAGTTCTGCAGAATAACAAACCCAAGAAAACACCTACACAAATCTACATGAGCTATAACCTCAGTGCAGGGAGGTCAAAGACCTCTTCACAGAAAGAGCTGAGAGTGGCCCAGAGCAGAGACCTATAGAGGTGTCTGAAGCAAGAGGGCTTTACCTTGGCGCTGATGTGGGCTGTACCTCGATTGGTGACGGTTCAGTGGTTGTCTTGCTGAGCTGCACTCTTTTTCCTCCCTTCAGTGGCACAGGGTGGTGGGCCATGTTCTTCCCCGCACTTACACACAGGAGGCTGCACACAGCACAAGCAGCAGCTAACCCTGAACTGGTAAGGGAAGAGTATTTCAGTGCTTCTTGCTCTGTGAGATGCCTCTTGGAATGAACCTGGTGTGGCTGGGATTGCTCAGGGTTCCACTGACATGGAAAGAGGCTGGTGCTGCAGGCAGGGAGGGGCTGCCAGATCGCTGAGGTGCAATTTCAGAACAAATTAGATATGGGGAGTGGGTGGTTCAGGATATTGAAATGGGACCTTTACCAGCTAAATCACCAGTGTGGATTCCAGCCCAACTCAGTAATGACTCATAATGGTTTGGTGATTCCCCGTGAAATGTGCCTCAGCCCAGTTACTAGCTGGAGATACTGAAATGATACAAAAGCTCCCTGGGAGCCATAGATGCTCACAGTCTAGAGGGAAAAGGATTGGTTTAAACAACCTGTAAAGGAAAAGAAGCCTGACTGTTTGGAAAATGGTTTGCTGGTGACACGGGGAGGGTCTTGTGTCCTCTGGTGGCTTCAGTTGTCGACATAGTGGCAAGTGACTATGAGATCAGCTGTTGTTTGGGGATGGTCTTGTGGTCCTTTCAAGCTGCTGTGCAAAACATGCTGCACTCGCAGGAGCATTCTGTTTTGTGAACTCTGCAGGTTGTGTAGTTGCCCTGTGAGCTGAATCCGACTGAAAATGAACCTTACCAAAACTGAGTAGGAGAGTACCTGAGTTATCAGTAGGACCGATGAGCTGATTGGCGGTGCTGAGCTGAGGTGCTGTCAGCAGTTTCTAGCCAGGCAGATCTTGAGCTGTTGTTACTGTTCTGGCTGGATCTGTGCTCTCAGCTTCCCGAGGTGGTATCTCCTGGCAGTGTGTTCATCCGCCCCCTGCCAGCTATCTCTTGACTTCAGTGTTAGCATGTGGATAAAATCTCTGACATCGACATCCAGAGCCTTTCTCTGCTGGTGAGAAAGATGTTTGCTGCTTTCTGTCAGAACCTCACTGCTTATTCTGTGGCAGAATCTTAACCTTAAAATAATGATTTAACGGAGGACTGTGATTCAGAAGCCCGGATCTGCTCTTACCTACTGGATCTTTCAGTTTGGCATTTGTCACGTTCAAAGGAGTGAACGTACATTATTCATCTCCACAAAGCCGTGCTGCTTTCTCCTGTGGCTTTTTGAGAGACTTGATTGTCTTTTAGGTGGTCTCAGTACCCAACCTCTTGACTCCAGTAAATCTCTATGAAGTGTAATCCCTGAATTATACTTGTGAGTTCTCTGCTGTCTGCACCGTAATGTCATCCACCTGCTGGGGAAAGGAGATCCAAGTGAGACCAGTGCTACAAAACACCACAGCTTTGCGGATTTTTTTAAGCTTTAGAACTGCTAAGGTCCTTAAATTGCCTCTTCCTTTGAGACTTCTCTATCTGCAAGCAATTTCTTGATTTCCCATAAGGCTGTCCCTTGAGGAAGAGTTTCTCGTTATCCTCCTTTGAGAGCAACGAAACAAAGAGTTCTCTGTAGACCCCTCAATAAATTTGTCTTCTGTCCTCCTTGGGTTAAGAAAAAATTCTTCACGTCCTTGTATTCATTTTGAGAAAATTTCTCTTGAATCATCTGAATTTTTCTCCTGTCTTTTTTAAAAAAGTCATTTCCATGACACAATTTCTTCTAAATATTTAGTTTCTACCTTTTCTTTGGGTCCTAGAATCCAGGGGCTCTTCAAGACCTTGCGTGCTCATGAGGATGGGCTGCCGCGATACCTCTGTCCCCACAGTTGCGTTTGTATAATAATTTATATCATGCTTTGTAGTTCTGTATTTTAAATATTTGGACAAAACTTTAACTAGGGGAAAAAAAACCCCAGAATGTCTCCGTACAGGCAAGGCTAAAACCACTCCCTAAAAAAAAACACCTCCCCTTCTAAATGAGTTGGAAGATGCTGGCTAGGGCTTCCTTTCCCATTCTTCTGGCCCACTGTGAGTTTTCAAGCATTTGGCTCCTAGTTAGTGTGTGAGACTGTGCTGTCTCAGATCTCTTCTGCAGAAGGGCAGACTCGGGAGGATGGTGACAGGGCAGCAGTCACAGGCTGCTCTCAAAGCACAGTCTGGCTTTCTCTCCCTTTTTTTCTTTTCCTTATCCCTCTCAACTGTTGACATTTGTCCTGCTGGCTGAAATCAGAACAGGATCCTGTTTGGGTTCCCTGCTAGCCTTGAACACACACAGTTTGGGGACAGATACGTCTTCATTATTTTTACTCTTATCACGAATGAGTCTGTACTGGATGTTTGCAACCACCATTGACCTTCAGTGAGATACGGATCTGGAGAGTAAGCTAACAGAGAGTAATTGGGTGAAGACACTGGGCTATCAGAAAAGCACTGTCTCTGGAGTCTGCAGCTTAGCAGATTCCTACTGCTAAAACGTGAACAGGATGGCTCTAGCTGTGTATTAAGCCTGATGGATGAAGCAAATCTGCTCTTGGGCATGGAGAAGGAGCTGTATCTTCTTTCTTTTCTACCTTTTCTCAGGGGATAGAAGAGATTTGCTCATGACAGACAGGTACTGGGCTGTATTGAGTGATTTGGAGGGGATGCTCCATGCAGTGATGGATTTCCAGTGCGCTCAGGATTTTTTTCTGCTAATGACAGTATCATTGCTGTTTAGCAGAGCTGTAGGAACTGCTGTGCCCAGTCACAGTGTCAGGGTTTGGAGCTGGGAATGACAGGAGTAGTAGATGCTGCACACTGGATTGTTCTAAAGAGTTTAGAAAGGTCTCTTGATTGTGCCTCATCCTTTTCCATATGTTTTAAGTTCTGTAATACAGGGAGTTGCTTTTCTGTGAGGAAAGAAGCTGTGTGTAATTATCCTTCTTGTACAAGTGGATAACGGTGGGGGATGAAGTGATTTTCCCAGAACCACCAGGAAGGAAACTACTAGAAAAAAGAAGTCTATTTGCAGCTCTGTCCTGTGGTCAGGCCTGTGCTGCTTCTCCTCTTCCCTGAGCTACATCACTATGGTTCATATGAGCCACTTTTATTTGCTTTAAAGTGGAGAGGGGTGAAGGTCTCTTTGCACAAAGTTGTGTTGGGAGCCCAGACTGGTTAGCCACTCCGAAACTGGCATTCTAACACAGTGTGGGCTGATGCCCTAAAGTGGATAAGGGTTAAGGTCTCTTTGCACAAAGTTGTGTTGGAGCCCAGACTGGTTAGCCACTCCGAAACTGGCATTCTAACACAGTGTGGGCTGATGCCTTGGCTCAGAAGAAATCATAGTTGCCCTTAGCAGAAGCTCTTTTCCATGGAGAAACTTCATAAACCCAAACCTCAGAGGTCAGTGGAACCCTGGTAACACAGTGCCTGAAATGCACTTGTGCACAAAGTAAGCGCAGGTTGTTCTTCTGGAGGGCCTCAGCTCACAGCCCAGTGACCCTCAGTCAGATACTGGTTTCATTCAAATGAAGATATGAAAATCATGGTGCATTGCAGTGCAGCCAAGTGCTTGAGAACACAAATCTGAGCCTTCCTCACCTTGCCAGTTCTTCCACTATTGGTTCCCTTGGCTTTCATTTTTAAAACTAGCAGCAGTAGCAGACAGATGTTGTCTTTTGAAAGCAGCCCATTCTTAATCTGATGGTGCAACAGCACTGTAATCCTCCAGTGCTCCAGAACAGAGCGGTGTGTTTCACATCAATCACAATCTCTGTCCCCAAAGGTACCGTTAGACAAAGCATCGTGTGACTGCCTGGCTGGCAGAGGCCACGGAGCACTTGGTTGAGGATGGCTCTGTTTTGGAGGTTGAGGTTTGTGTGTCCATAGCTGGGTATCGCTGGCTCAGCAGGGCCTGTCCTGTGCAGACAGCCGGTGGCAGGGAAGCGGTGGCAGCTGGCAGGATGGAATTGTAGCCCCCCCATCGTGTGTGTTTGCCTCTGATGGGAATAGCCCCCAGTATGCTGTGGTACTTCATTCCTTGCTTGCCTTTTGTTTCCCTAGATGAGAGCAAGAGACAAAAAGTGGAGATCCCTCCTGAAGGCTGTTTTCTCTTGGCACCAGAGCGTTACTGGGAGTGAATTATTCACACCTCCATAATGTGATCTCTCTCCCTGGCTTTAGGCCTTATCTGTGCTTGTGATTTGCCCCAGTTACAGCCATTAGTTCCTGTTCAGCAGAGTCACAGGCAGGAAGACAGAAACGTAGTTTTCTTTGTGCAGATTTATACCAGTTTCTGTTAACGATGCTGTACTGGTTCCGTAGGGATGTGCATCTGCTTTCAGCCTCTTCTGGTATAGCACTGGCATCTTCTCCCATCTAGGCTGGGCTTTTGTGGTTCACTGAATTGTAGAACAGCTCGCCAAGGCAGCATGGCTCTGGGTAGGGGCTTCAGCCCTGGCTCCAAGAGCCTGGATTCTGGTTCCTGGTTTTGCCCTAGATTTGATGTGTGATAATGAGCAAATCGTGCTTTCTCCCAAGCATCTGTTTCCTCAGCTGTAAAATGGGAGAATGACATAAGCTGATTACAGAGCCCTTTGAGGTGGGTGAGTGTGCTGGCTGCTGTGGACAAAGGGAAAGACAGTGTTAAAGAAAAGTTGGATAACCTAGTGGGTTGTTTTTGTAATGTTCTGGTTAAGGTATTTTCTAATCCTGTTTATTTTTCTAAGAGAAGCATGGGGGTGTATTAGCATAGAGCAGAGAGGAGGAGCAGCAGCTTTGGAGTGTTGCCTGCCACCACCTCAGCACACAAAATAAACTGTGCTGTGCTTCTTCACGGCAGCACTCCTGTGCAGTGATGCAGGGGGGCGGTAGTCTGCCCTGTGGAGGGAGCTGGATCTGCCTGTGGCCACTCTTGCTGGTAGCTGGGGCAGTTTAGGTTGGACAGTAGGAAAAACTTCTCCACTGAAGGGTCATCAAGCCTTGGAACAGATTGCCTAGGGAGGGGCTTGAATCGCCATTCCTGTGTGTATTTAAAAATTGTGAAGATCTAGAGCTCAGGGACACTGTTTAGCAGTGGCCTCGGGACAGTTTGGTTATGGTTGGACTCTGATCTTGAAGGTCGTTACCAGCCTAAACAATTCTGTGATTTTTGCAGACGCTGTAGCAGCAGAGCACTTGCCCTGGGAAGTATGAAGTGGCCAACTCATTTCTCTTGGGCATTAACACACAGAGGTGCGGCTGAGCTTAAGGATTCTGATAGGTTTATAGACTGGGCTGGATGATGTCAGAGGTCTATTCCAGCCTCAGTGATTCTGTGTGAGATTTGAAACAGCAAAGCTGAGCAGCCAGGCAGGCTCAGTGCTCTACCACTGCCTGTTGCATCGCTGATCCCCAGCTGACAAATGCTGTGGATGCAAGATGATGGTGTAGACTGTGTGAAAGAAGCTGCTCCTCTGCCGTGAGGATAAATTCACCAGCTTGGAACTGGGTTTCAGCGTTTGTTTAGAACCTCTCTGTTAAACAACCGGACGCTGAGCGTTTTCATTAATGTCCGGTTAATCCTTCCTTAAGCAGAATTCACATTGTCCTAGCCCAGAGCATGAAAGCTGTGAAAGGAACTTCTCATCATTGTTCACTCGCTTGTGTTTCCTTTGAAGACTGGTTTTGTCTGCGGCTTGATCTCACACCCGTTTCAGCCTCTACTAGAATTCACATTGGCTGAACTGGGTGTTGCCAGTGTTAACTGTATTTTCCACAGCATTTCCCGCTGTTGCCAGCCTGCACTCAGTGCAGTTAACTTAGTGAAGGAGATAGTGTCTCATAAATAAGACAAAATGAGTGATTTAGGGAGCTGTGGCCACTACATTGCTTTCACGGCTTTATTACAGAGTCACAGAACAATCCTGGTTGGAAAGGACCTCCTAAATCCCTGAGTCCAACCACCCCCACACCAACATAAAACCTCAGTACCTGAGAGACTGAAAAATACAACTAACCCACTTCATGCTGCCACTCGAGCAGGGCATGAAGCACCATGGCTACGTGTTTCTTCAACACCTCCAGGGACGAGGACTCCACCACCTCCCTGGGAAGGCCCTGACAGTGCCTCCCCACTCTTTTCTGGAGAGAATTTCTTCTTAAGATCCAATCTAAACCTCCCCTGCCTCAACTTCAGACCATTGCCCCTGCTTCTGTCAGCAGTCACCAAGGCGGAGAGGCAAACACCCACCTCTTTACAACCTCCCTTCAGGGAGTTGTAGAGGGCAGTGAGGTCCCCCCTCAGCCTCCTCTTCTCCAGACTAACCCTGCCCAGCTCCCTCAGCCTCTCCTCTGACAAATGGTTCTCTAAACCCCTCATGAGCTTGGTAGCTCTCCTCCAGCATCTCCATGTCTTTCCTGTAAGGAGTGGACCAGAACTGAACACAGTACTGTCACGGAGTAGGGTAGCAGTTAGAGTTTTTAGGGGAAAACTTTGTATAAAACTAAGATTAATAGTTGTTTAGGCTCAAACTTGCTGGAAATAACCTAGAAGGTGTCAGGAATGGCATTAAGAAACGCAGCACCATGGAGCTCCCTGACAGTCCTTGCATTTCTTAGTGTTTAGGCTTCTTGTCTGTAAAATAAGCAGAATTGTAATCCTGTGTCTCCGCAGAGCGCTGAGTATTCATGCGGTACGCAGCGGGGATTCGTGTTTTACCAACAGATCCTCAGACAGAGGAAAAGTATAGAGAAGTTGATTTTGTGCTGTGCAGAGCTCCTGAAGGATGATGACGTGCAAAGTGCTCTCTCTCATCATTTCTCCCCTCCTCTTTCTGTGCTAGCGCTCCCCTTAAAGCTGTACAGCGGCTGAATCTGGTCTCCTTCGGATTTGTGGGAATATTAATTGTGTGCTCTTAAGAGCTCTGCTTCTCTTAATTGAAGGCATAGAGGTCTGGAGCTTTGAAGAATGCATGGGGGGTTTCTTTTTGTCCTAAATGTTTCCCAGTCCTTCGAACCAAGTGGATGTTAATGAAAACCAGCATTAAACCAAACAAACACCTCCCCTTAAATTACAGATCAGCTGAATAGAGCCCATTCCTGTCCCACACTTATCAGGCTTTATCCGGTACCCTTTGAAATAAGCAGCGCCTCGTCCCAGTGATAGAGAAGTATTGAAGCCGGGAATGATATCGGGTAAAAACCCTCATCGTTGTCTTTCTAACTTTCAGATGCAAAAAGAAAACGCAGCACTGACAGCTACTCATCAGATTCGTGGTTAGACATGGATGAAGAATCTTGCGATGCCCATATCCAGGAGGAGAAGGATGACAGTTTGGATAAGAACTCCAAGTCCTTGGTGGATGGTTCCTCCTCACCCAACAGCACACACTCAGAAGGGAAGGAGGATGCAGGAAAGAAGCAAAAAGCCACGGTAATGAGATACCTGAAAAGAACTTTGTCTAATGAGTCAGATGACAGCGTAAAATCCACGACCCCCACGGACTATCCCAAAACACCAACGGGGTCTCCAGCTACAGAAGTTTCAACCAAATGGACTCACCTCACGGAATTTGAACTGAAGGGTTTAAAAGCCCTGGTGGAAAAGCTTGAATCTCTCCCAGAGAACAAGAAATGTGTTCCAGAAGGCATTGAAGATCCGCAGGCTCTCCTAGAGGACATGAAGGTAGGTGTAATGGCTTGTTGATCCACACAAACTGTATTCTGTGCATATAGAAAAGGCAGCAGGAGATCAGAAGGCAAGTTCTGCAGCAGAGGGCTGGCAGCTTGTGTCGTGACCAGCTCATACCAGCCTGCTGTGGCACAGAGAGGGAAGTTACACCTCTAACAAAAGCCATCTCTACTCTGGGGAGCTGACAGTTGCAGTCTGATTTAACTTGTTCCTTAGCAAACTGAAAGTTGAGATCTTCCCAGAGTTCAGCACTTGTTGGGTCCCATCTGTAAATCCTACACCTCAATAAGCCTGTTTTTATTTACTGTCTTGATTTGCCCTTTTTACCTGATGGCTTTGTGGAGCGTCAGAAGATGTGAGTAGCCTGACTGGCGTTCAGAAGGTGCATCCAGCATTTCCAGTCACTTTTGTTTTCCCTTCACCTTTTTCATTTTCTTTTCCTCCATTGCCCTCTATAGGTTGATAATTATTCTCCACTGGTACAGTATTCTGCTTTCGGAGATGCTGTAAGGAGCGAATGCTCACTCTACTCTCAGAACTTCTCTAGGTTTTTCTCACGCTAGAAGCGGTACCTTGTCTGGTTTAGGAATAAAGAAGGAAGACCTTGCTGCTTCTAGTCCCAGCCCTGTCTCTGACCCACGGCATTCCTTTACAGAGTCACTGAATGTTAGGGATTGGAAGGGACCCCTAAGAATCATCCAGTCCAATCCCCCTGTCTTAGATCCCCTAGATCCAGTTGCACAGGAACAGGCCAGGAGGGTTTTAAATGTCTCCAGAGAAGGAGACTCCACAACCCCCCCTACACAGCCCCTTCCAGGGCTCTGGCACCCTCACCGGGAATAAGTTTCTTCTCATCTTGATGTGGAACCTCCTCTGTTCCAGCTGACACCCATTGCCCCTTGTCCTATCACTGGGTGCCCCTGAGCAGAACCTGGCTCCTTCCCCCTGACACCGGCCCATTCCATATTTGTAAACATTCATGGGGTCACCCCTCAGGCTCCTTTTTTCCCAGGTCCAGAGCCCCAGCTCCCTCAGCCTTTCCTCATCAGGGAGATGCTCCACTCCATCATCTTTGTAGCTCTGCACTGGACTCTCTTAAGCAGTTCTCTGTCCTTCTGGAATTCCAGATGTGGTTTCACCAGGGCAGAGTAGAGGTGAAGGAGAACCTCTCTCAATCTCCTAACCAAACCCTTCTAATCCACGCTGGGATGCCATTGGTCTTCTTGGTCGCAAGGGCCCATTGCTGGGTCCTGATCATCCTGCTGGCCACCAGGACCCCCCAAGTCCGTTTCCCCTACGAGAAGCCCTTTGGGCTGCTTGGTTACTTGTCTGTGTCTTGTCTTCACACTGTATAAAGAGACATGTGCATTTGTTTTTAATGAAGCTGGGAGCTCTATACTCGTGTAATTTTGCTGGCACTTGCCCAATAGGACTCTAATGGCCAGTGGATCCTCTGCAGGTCCAGGATCCTGATGGGTTGGCCTCATGGTCTAGGCTTTGGCCTTAGTTCTGTGCTGTGTTGGTGTATGCTGTGGTTTTTCTCCTACACATGTTCATCCACAAGAGCTGTGTAGCCCCAGGCTGAGGGGGGAAATACATCTTTATATGGTAAAAGGGGAGCCTGTAGTTTTTTTAGTGTGAGCAGTGTAGCAGCTGCTTAGAAAAGGCTTCAAAGCTGGTTGAAGATGATGGAACATATGCAGTGTGTGCAGTGGAACCATATTCCACAGCCTTGGAGCCTGGAAGTGAGATACACGACACTCCTTTAGGAAAACCACAAGAGCTCAGAAAGCCTCTTCTTGCAGACATCAGCTGCTTTGCTCACAGAAGAGGACACACGTGCCCCAAGTCGTGGCTGTAGGTTGTAATCAGTCATCTAATCACAAATCAAAATGAAACTGAAGACTAGGAGTTGGATTCATGGTGAAGGAGTAAGAAGGCAGAGATACTTTTCCAGGCTTGATGCACAGACCAGGTTTCACTTAAAAATAAACTGCCCCTCCTTGAAATCCCAGAAAGGGACTCAACACAGAACAAGTGGTGCAGATGTTCAGAACGAGAGGGTGCATGATCTTTTGATGAGAAACTCCAGTGCACTGTGAGACATCTTCCTAGAACATGGCAAGATAGCAGATGTGAATCTGGTTTAAAGCACCACGTAGGAGTTAATGCTTTCTTCTTCTTCTCCAGAGCAGAGGATTTGCTGACTAGAGACTGAAAACTGCACGTGGACATTTAGGAAAAGCCCTTTTGGTGATACTGAGCTTTAACTGGTGTTCAGTGTGTTCAGTGGGCATCCCAGCAATTATTCTGCACTCTTGACATTCCATCTCCTTTGATAAGTGCTTGCTCCTAAACTTCCTCTCCTTGCCAGCACACACTGTAACTATCAGGATGTAGCCCAGCATCTGGATGATGATGCTTCCCTGCTGGTTTGAGAGCCCATGACCACATCTGAACATTGCACATGCTGCAGAAATTGTTTTCTCTGCAGCCACCTCTGTCTCTCTGGTGAGCCTGGGACGGATTAATCAGAGCAAGACATTTAAAAGGATGTTAACTCACACATTCTCTTGGACAGGATGTAAAGAACTGTGGAAGAACTTTCTTGCTCGTCTTTTTTACTATATTGGCTTCCACAAAAAGCAGCCCTTGCTTTTCAGAGAGTGGGACTCAGTGCAGCAAGTCAATTAATTAAAGCCCATGTAGTATGCTTCTTCCTGCAGCTGCATAATCCTCTTGTTGGGTGCTCTGAAGGGATTGGGGTGGTTGGGGCTTGGTCAGTTGTTGCTTGTTTTGCTTCTTCTGAAGTGAGGAGTGGAGCTCAGGACTCTGCACACAGGCCTTCCCCCAGCAATTCTCTGAGACAGCGCTGCCGAGGTACGTGCCGTTCCATCTGGTGTTGGACACTAGGCGTGACTCCTCATTGCTGCTTTCTGCTGCTGTGGTGCTGGTGTGGTAGAGAGAAGTGCATGCGATCTCCTTGTGACCCTTACGATGCCACAGCAGGAAATTTGTTGTATTCAGTTTATTTGCTTAAAAAAGAATAATCAAACCCAAGGGTATCAGCATGTATTGAGGGCTTCAGCCTTCAAAGGATGGATCATGCTGGTGAAAAGATGCCAACCGTTTCAGCCTCATGAGCATCCACCTCATGCAGAGGTCCTTGCAGGATTCCTGTAGTGCTTGGCCTGTGGGATGCAGCCAGTCAGTGTTCGGTCTTGTCCAGGCTCCTCGATTTGTAGGAGGTAGCTCACACTGTGCAGACTCTCAGCTGAGCATGGTGAAACGAGGGTTCCCTTGGAGTTTCCCATTCCATCACTGTTTTGCAAGTGATGACTGAAGAGATGTTATCTCCCATTCAATGGTGGGGAAGTGGGGGAACGAGATACAAATGACCGTAACTTTGAGCACAGGTTTTCCGTGCTGTGGCTGTGATTTTTGGGAGAGATAGTGCTGTTTAGGAATGATGCCCTCAAAAAACTCCCTTGGATGGCATTGAAACCGTAATGGTTAAACATTGCTGCAGAGACTTTCTGATCTTTAGCATGCAGATCCCAAGCCATGCGTGAGGTAGAGTAGGAACATGCAATTCATGACAACCTGTGGAAACTTGATTTAAAGGCTTTGCCTTGTGTCACGTAGAGTTAAAACAGCAGAGGAAGAAATACAGCCCGTTTTTCCAGGCTGGTATTAATCTCCTTGATCGCTAAACCATATCCCCTCTTACTTTGCTATTAGTTTTGCAACTTGTACCAAACACCCTGTGGGGACTTTGCTGACAGCATTAACAGTAGGGTGAAAAGACTCCTGGCACCTTTACCTCACCCTGATGAATATCCAGAGCACCCGTCATCCGTGTGACTGACTGGAGACAGAAACCCTGCAGGAGCAGCTGTGCGGATCATGCGTGCTGAGACTGTATTTGGCTTCTTCACAAGGTTGATTTCATGGGCAACCTGACTTTTGGGCATGTCATGTATTAATAATACATCCTATAATAGGAACCCTTTCAGTGCACCCGTTTGGGAGTTATTTTTAACAAATGCATAGCAAGAACATGCTCCGACAGAAAGTCTGAAAGCTCTTGCTGTGCTTGGAAAGTCTTTAACAAGTTTCCTCCTGAAGAAGATAAATCTTGGAGCCCTTTTATTACTTAAGGAAATGCACTCAGGAACTTCTCTGCACGACGGTCAAGTCTGCCTTTGTACTTCGTTAAGATAATTCATGTTTGCAGAAAGGAGGATCTGGGTAGTTAAACTGGAGAAAAGAAACCATTTTACTTGGGGAAGTTTTCACAGCACAGGCCAGGGTCACTCAAACAATCCACAGATCCCATTTGAGCAAGAAGACAGTAAAGAATGGGTGGCTGCATTACTGCTCTTAGTGGTAAATACAACTACAGCTAATTAATGTCGAGTAGGTGAGACTCTTGGAAGCAGAGTAATTTATTTTCCTTATGGGAAGTGAGATGGAAAACTAAACTAAGGCTGGATAAATTCCTTACACATTATCTAAGCTCCTAACTAACTGCAACTACCTAGTGGGGACGCAGCAATCCAGAAATGCCAAGCTAATGCCTCTGCAGATTGAGAAGCCATTTGTCACCGTGATCGATGGAGTGCAGCAGCACGGGGGAGGCTTTGCACAGCCTAGCACGGGCCTCACTCGAGGAGCAGGTCAGTTCTTCCCTCAGCTCAAACGAGGAATTAAATTCTTAGCGGCTGCAGCTCTGCTGAACGGGCATCGCGTCACGTGAGACCTGTGTTCACCACCGAAGGAGCTTCTCGGGGGCCTCCAGAAAGCGATTACTGACAGCAGCGTTCACTCTGAAGCAGATGGCATCTGAACAATCGGCCGAGGAGATGCAACGCTCACGATATCCAAATGTCTGCGGATGGGCTCTGTGTGACTGTGTGTGCAGCAAATGCGAGGGAAAAATTGTTGTGCAGATAACAGACCCTCCCTGAGAGTGCTCAGCTGACCGAGCTGCTGAAGGACAGAAGGTTTGGCAGTGTGGCTGCTGGCAGGGTGAGCAGCAAGGAGACGCTGCAGCCGTTGCCCTCACGTCCTTGCTGCTGGTGTTACTGCTGGAAGCCCACAGTCCATATCATCTTCTCCATAGATACATGCCCTGAAATACAAAACAGTGCAACAACTGCAGCTCCAAATTTAAAAATTAAGTAGCAGCTGAACTGTTAGAAAAGTAGCTACAACAACGAGGAAGAGAAGGAACTAAAAAATCCCTGAGAAATCATTTTACTTGGATGGCAGCCTTGGGGATTGGAACTTTCACCATGTGGCTTCATACTCAGCTACCACATAGAATGTCAGCCTGCTGAAGACGCGACTGGGGTGAGCTTACACATGGAGAGGAGAACAGAGGGCTAATCATCTTACTTCGTGGTGCAGTTTGCACCCCACATTACAGCATAGGTAAAGCCAAGCAGCTTTGTACTGGGACAGTCTACATCCCACATGAAAGACTGCAGCGGTGCCAGGCTGTGGGCAGCCTCTGATTTCAACACACAGCGTGTCTGTTGTGGTACCAACCAGTTGGTATTACTTTTGCTGCTGTTGGGGAAGAGGATTGTGAGATCTGCCACCTAATAATGCCACAGACCCCCCCCTCCCCCTCTTCAAAACAGAAGTGCTCTTCCTCATCAGAAGGGACCCTGGAAGTCCGTTAGGGCAAAAGCAAGTTTGTCTGAAGAACAGAGTTTGTCAAATCTCCACAGCTCCTTGGCAGCGGGAGAAGATTCTTGTGCAAGACAGATGATATCTTCTGAAATATGTTCTTTCTTTTTCATGCCAAGAAATCTTACCCCCTTCTCGTTACGATGACAGGATAAAAATCCCCTCCCTCTACCGAATGCCTTTCAGGAGAGTCGTTCCTTGCTGGGCTTTTGAAATTAATTACTGAGCGGAATTCTTACCCACTGAATCGGTTCCTTTGCCTTCATACCTGCTGGTGTCACCACAGCTTTGAGTGTAATGAATCAGGCAGCCTTGTGCTGGGTGAGCATCACATTTGTCTGATTAGAGCCCCATGGCTTTTTTTATCTTCTTTCTTTTTCCCTGGATTTTTTTTTTAAGCAGGTGAACACAAATCTCTGCCTCCTCCAGCCCCTTGCACGCTGACACTTGACACGAGTCCGTGCCACGGTGGCTCAGTTGTGGTTCTGCTGCTCAAACATCCTTTGTTTGAGGCTGGCTGAGATGATAAACTGCCACGGTTCTACATTTCTTCTTGGATATTTCCACGTGATACGTATGATAACAGGAAACCTTCATTATCTTGCCAAGTTCTTGGAATATACTCTGCTTTCTCTTGAACTCGGAGTCTTTGATAGTCATTAGTGGAAATGCTAAGGTTTTCTGTCTTACAAGCTCTTGAATCTAAGAGTAGCAAAGTGAAGAGGAATTAATTTGTCCTTTGTTTATGTGGTCCGTAGCGCTGCTGACTGGTTCCAGCTTAGCTGCGGGAATACAAAAGAGCTCTCCATTTTTAGGACTGAAAACTAACGTTCACAACGTGGTCGCCGCTCAGTTAATGGACTGATCTCTCAAAATATAAAAGACATGAGAAGAGAGGCATTCGCTTAGCGCTGAGAGTGCCAGGTGTTAATTTGCCCGTGACTAGCCCCCATGTAGAAGCTGTTGGCCACTTCACCCACAGAGTGTAGGGCCAGAGGTACCCTACATGCTTTCCGTCATGGTCAGGTTGGGGCAAGTAGCACTCTACTCCTTAGATCCAGGCTCTGCCTGTACAAGTGTCTGAGTGCAGCCACAGTGCTGGGCTGGCACAGCTGGGCTTGTACTGGTATTGCTCACTTTGGTCATTGACGCTGTTGTCGGACAGCCTTCCTGGAATGATCCTGTCTGAGGGAGCAGCACTGTACTGGTGCTCTGCTGTCTGTTGGTGAAGCATCGCTCATTTAAGCACAGAGTGGGGAATTGGGCTGTGTGAGACAGGTTGCCTGAGCTCTGGGGAGAGCTGGGCTGCCCCTGGGACACCATCCCTGCCCTCAGTTAGACATGAGTCTGCCTGCTCGGGCTCTTGGGGTTGCAACAAGCTGTTGTACCACAGGCTTTAGTTGGATGATCACAGATGAATTCCAAGTGCACTCCCTATTAAAACAGTTCCTGTATTTTAAGCTTTTTTTTGTGTAGTGTGTGAAATTTCTAATTATTAAAGCTCTGTGCTGGGAACTGCCAGAGCCTAGTGCCTGGTGCTGCCTAATTAAGCTTTTTTCAAACAATCTCTGTACTTGGGAGCAGCAGCATTGAACCCCATTGTCTGGGGTTATCTCCTACATGCTATTACAAGGGAATTTCCAACCTGCAGGTCTTCATTGTTTTTATTGGAGCACTTTCTCCCCCTTTGACCTGCTAGAATCCTCCTTTGGGCTCCTTTTTTTTTTGGTGCTTGTATTTGTATTTTTCAGCTGCCTCCTTTCCAAAGGCAGAGCTTTGTTGGCAGGTTAGTAAGTTTTGAGAGAGTCGGGGGAGCAAGCGTGGACTATTCCCTGCTGCCCAGCTGAGAACGCTCACAATACCTCCCCAACCTCTGTGCTGAGTTACATGGTCATGAAGTGATTCACAGCGGCAGAAGCTGCGTAAACCAGTGCAACCCACTCATGAAATTTCTAGGACAGAGTATCAAAGCAAAAGAATTTGGTGGGGGTGGAAGGGAGGGGAGGCCAGTCTTTTCTTACTTAATGCTGTAAGCCCAGTGGAAATGACGGTGCTCTTGAATTGCCATGAGGAAAGGTCACAGTGTGCAGTCAACCTGGTCTAGTAGGGGGTGTCCTTGCTTCTAGGGGGATTGGAACTGGGTGATCTTCAAGGTCCCTTCCAACCTGAATCATTCTGTGAATCTGTGAATGTTCATGCATCTGAGGATTGACCTAAACGGCATCCTCACCGCCCAGTGACTGCAGAAATATTGATGGCAGAGCCTAGATGCTTCTCAGGTCTGTTGTAGACTTGAGAGATGTTGGTTGTGGTGACTGATGGGGTCATTTGGGGTTTAGGTAGCTGGAGTTTAAAGGGAGATGTGATAACCTAAAGCTGCAGTCTCTTAGACAAGCCATTCTTCAAGACGTCTGTAATATTTGAGGTGCTGATTTCACTGCCTGCTTTGCAAGAGACTTCACATTTTGGATCTTAATGACAGGTGAGACAGTTTGACTGTGAACTGGAAGCTTGGAAGCCAAAGTAATTTGCAGAGATGTTCTAAGTCAGCAGAGATTTTGTCACTGTCATCAGAGCGGAACGTTGTCTTCTGTAAGTCTTCACACTCTTCAGTTGGAACAATATTTCTCTGCTTAACAAAAGCCTTTTTATTTGCAACAGAACATACTGAAGGAACATGCTGATGATGACCAAAACCTTGCCATTTCGGGCGTCCCTGTGGTCAGCTGGCCCAAGAAGACCCCAAAGGTAAGGAGATAAAATGACTTACTGATCATTTGTTGCACCAGGTCTCATTGTTCATTAGTCTCTAATCTGACAGAGGGCTGCACATGATACCAGCGGCTGCTGGAATTTTGAACATGAAATGTTATTTTTAACAGTTTCATAATTAGGTGTTGAAGCAGAACATCAAAGGGCCTCAGCAGGGAGAAGTAGGTTCTTCTTGTTTTGAAATAGCTTGTTAGAAGGACTGGATCTAGCAGGGCCCTGCATGTGACCCCCACGTCAACAGAAAGCTGGAGTAGGGCTTCTGACACAGGTGGTAGCGAGAGGATAAGGTGATAGGGTTCCAGACTAGAGGAGATGGAGGTTGGATGTTTGGAAAAAAATCTTTGCTGTGAGGGTGCTGAGGTGCTGGAACAGGGTGCCCAGGAAAGTTGTGGCTCCCCCATCGCTGGCAGTGTTCAAGGCCAGGCTGGCTGGGGCCCTGTGTTACCTGATCCAGTGAAGGTGTCTCTGCCTGTGCAGGAGAGTTGGAAGTCTTTACGGTTCCTTTCAACCCTGGCTGTTATTTGACTGATACAGAGATCAGTATTTGAGAATGAAATCGTTAGAGTTTCCATTTAAAAAAGGACTTGTTGGGACCTTCCTGAGGAGCGTAACGCTTTGATACGTCTTGGTCGTTTCCTGGTCACAGTTAAACCTAAAGGCGTTGTTGTAACATTCTGTGTGAAATGAAATGATGTGCAAATCCTACACACTGGGCACTCAATCAGTAAACGCTCTAATCCGGATGAGAGGATGATTTGTCTCTTGTACTCTGAGACCTCGTGAATCCTCTGCCACCCTAACTTTGGAGGGTTGGTTTCTGTCCTCA
Organism: Upupa epops; assembly: GCA_013397515.1. NCBI lineage: Eukaryota > Metazoa > Chordata > Aves > Bucerotiformes > Upupidae > Upupa > Upupa epops. The sequence continues at coordinate 421,637 of VZRI01002950.1, forward strand.
TATCTTCATTTTTTATTCAATGTATAGGACTCATTCTCTTTGCACTTCGCGTGGGGCTCACTTCATTAGTGCTTTTAAAGAGTTAGAAATAATTAACTGAAGAATAATATCAGAAGGCTGGATGTTATTTATACCAGTGGTATGTTTACCACACTCCAGTTACTCCGCATGCCATAAAAGCAGCTTTGCTTATTTAGATGATGGCTCATCGCTTCTATTTTTACTTTCATTTTTCACCGAATTAGTTTTATAACACATTAATTCCTTCGGAAAGGCTGAAAGGGGTCGGTTGGCTCAAGCCAGGCTTCTTCTGAAAATCCATTGTTGTTGTTACTGTTGTAAATAACTTTCAGATAATCAACTGAGGGAATTATTTTCCCTGTTCTCATGTCTTGTGCTGTTGTGCTTGCTGTGGCCTTGCATATAATCATTTGTAGCCATGAGGATTTGCTGTTCAGCTGGGAAGTAGGAGATCATAAACATCAATCTGCCAGAGGAGAGTGGGGCAGGACCAGCATATCGTGTTCCATTTTGGTTTCTTTTTGGGTTTTAGCTGAGCACGTCTCGGATAAGATAAGTTGTACCTTGCTAAATGCATATTTTACCTTCTATTTGGTGCTAAATCCATGGGAATATGGTGAATATGCTTTGCGTTTAAAACATTTATGTGTGGAAAACCTTGAGAGGATGGATACTCCACTCTGCTGCTTTGGAAGCTGCTGTTTCTTCCTCAGTCACGTATAATCCGGGGATGGATTAAAGTAGGATCTCTGTGACTCGAGGGAAGCTGGTGTGTGAGACACAACTAAGAAACCACTGACTTCTCACACACTGAATAATCCTGGTTGGAAATGACCTCCTAGATCACTGAGTCCAACCAACAAAAAGTCTAAACACCTTAGTTGTGTCTTTGGGGCTTGTGATAGAAGTGAGGATCTTGGGCACCTCGATACAGGAAGGACATTGAGGTGCTAAAGCTGATCCAGAGAAGGGTTGGTAGGGCCTGGAGAACAAACCTTCTGAGGAGTGAGTGGCTGAAGGAGCTGGTTAGTCTGAACAAAAGGAGGCTGAGGAGAGATCTTCTTGCTCTCTGCAAGTACCTGAAAGGAGAGTGTAGAGAGGTAGGTGGGGGTTGGACTCTTCTCACAAGGAACAGGTGTCAGGACAAGAGGAAATGCCCTCGAGCTGCACCAGGGGAAGTTTAGGTTGGACATGAAGAAAATCTTCATGGAAAGGGCCCTCAGGCCTTGGAACAGGCTGCCCAGGAAGGGAGTTCAGTCACCATCCTTGGATGTGTTTCAAAGTCGTGGAGATCTGGAGCTCAGGGAAAGGGTTTAGCAGTGGCCTTGGGACAGTTGGGTTAATTGGACTTGCTGAACTTAAAAGTCTCTTCCAATTTAAACAGTTCTATGATATTAGTGTTGGGAGGCTTTTATCAGCTTTGGCATTGGCTGATGTCCCTGCTCACTTTATTTTGGAGTCCTTGATGGATGGTTTGTTCTGTGTATTTTAGCTCTGTGCACTGACACTGTAACCGTAAGCGACTGGTATTTTTCTGGGGCTTAAATCTTATCCCTCTGCAAAACCCATCCTGCTGCCTGCAAGGGTTTGGTGGGTTCTTTAACTTTCTGGTGTTTATTTTCCTTTAGCCTTTCTGAAAGCAAAAACTTCTAGGCAGCCTCCTTGCCAGCGCCGAGGTACAGTAACAATTAACACAGCAGCTAATAGCAAATGCGAGGAAACCTTTCACTCAAGGCCAGGCTTTAGGCCGGCATTTGGAAATAAACATCACTTTATCTCTTCATGTTTACTTGGCTTCGTCTGTGTGATTGGCTCCTGTTATGTTTTAGTGGAGGGGGATCCATGCAGGCACGGCTCAGCTTTTACCAACAGCAGTTTCTTGTTCCACTGTTCCGGATCCTGGCCTGAGTCAGGAATAGCATGGTCAGCAGGAGAAGGGAAGTTATGGTGCCCTTGTACGCGGCCCTTGTGAGGCCTCATCTCCAGTACTGTGTTCAGTTCTGGTTCCCTCATTGTAGGAAAGACCTTGAGATGCTGGAAGGGATCCAGAGCAGAGCTACCAAGCTCCTGAGGGGTTTAGAGAACCACTTGTCGGAGGAGAGGCTGAGGGAGCTGGGTAGGGTTAGTTTGGAGAAGAGGAGGCTGAGTGGGGACCTCACTGCCCTCTACAACTCCCTGAAGGGAGGTTGTGGAGGGGTGGCTCTTGACCTTCTCCTTGGTGACTGCTGACAGAAACGGGGGCAGTGGTCTGCAGTTGAGGCAGGGGAGGGTTAGATTGGATGATCTGAGGAAGAAATTCTTTGCAGACAGAGTGGTTGGGCACTGTCAGGGCCTTCCCAGGGAGGTGGTGGAGTCCCTCATCCTTAGGGGTGTTGAAGAACTGTGTAGCCATGGTGCTTCACGTGGCTCAAGTGGCAGCAGGGAGGGGGTCAGGTTGTGTTTGTCAGTCTCTCAGGTATGGAGGATTTTTGTTGAGGTGGGGATGGTTGGACTCAGGGATCCAGGAGGTCCTTTCCAACTGGGACTATTCTGTGATTCTGACTGGTGAATGTCCACATTGCTCTTTGTGTTCAAGCTCTTGCCTGTGTCTGGGAACAGAGGCCAAGTGAACGGAAGACACTTTTTAGAGTTGAGCCTTTGAGTCTCACATTAAAATCTGTTGGAAAGAAAATACAGGGGAGATTTGTGTAAAGCCAGCGTTTGCAGCTAAGCCTAGTTATTTTTCCTTTGTTCCCTGTAAGTCCTGATAATGAAATAGAAGATTTTTTCCCCCTTAGGGAGGGGGGAACTCCCTTTAAAATTGAATTGTAGCTGGTGGAGCAGGTCTCCATGGTCAAAACATTCCATAAACACAGAGCTTAAGGCGGGAGAGTAAAACCTACGAGTAATATCTCTTTCCGAGGTGTAGCCCTTGTTGCACATGGGGTGAGTGCCAGGCACTTAGCAGTGCCCTTCCTGAGGTACTGAGATTTACAGGTAGTGATGCGCTCTGTGGCTGGTAAGAAGGTGCTGTAATTGGTAGATGAACTTTGAGGGAGAGAAGGATTGTCTAATTCCAAGACCGTAAAGAAAAAGAAGGTAACTGGTATCCAGAAAGAGGAGGCAGTAAGGGAAAAGCATGGCTCTTGCTTTCTCCCAGGAGAAGGCTCCAGAAAGAGATTTAGAAAGACAAGAGCAGCAGATGGAGAAGGAAGAATAAAGCCAGCGTTAAATGCCAAAACATTTCAAAGAAAATGGAAATGACTGTAAAGAAAGGAGGGGAAGAGAAGACTAGAAACAGCGAGAGAGCAGGATGAGAAGAGAAACAACTACTGAGAAGGGATGGAGCAGGAAAAGCGCAGAGCAGAGGGAGGGAACTTGCTGAAGTGAAAGAACCCTGGAATAGGAACAAGGAATGACTTAAACTATGCAAATAAGCCAGGTTGTGGAGGGGTGGGCTTAGTTGCTTCCGAAAGAACATCTGACTGATGTTTAAAGCAGCAAATAATATTTCCCTTTAAAATTGAGTCACAGTTTCTTCTCTGTGTTGCTGCTGCGACGTGCCAGCAGCGTGCACAGTTCTGCACCGCTAAAGCGATGCTCGAAGGCTGCGAAAGTTTGGGCTTTAGGAAAGCAACGTGTTCACTCACCTTAAATCACAGTTCTCAGGGAATGAGGTGAGCTGGCTGAGATCCATCCATATGTTTGGGCTCCATTGCTCCCATCTACCTTTTCTGAAGGCATTTGGGGCTGTCAGTTACACTGCAGTTTGCTGTCAAAAAAGAATTACTCATCGAGAAAAGAAACCAAAGTAGCGATCAAAAACGGGTTTGTGAGGAGATGAAGAATACCGGGGTGACATCCGATGGCTTGTGGCTAGTGTGCAAAATAGGAGGCAAGGGTCTGCCTTTCCCATGCCGGCTCTGCCGCAGCTTCCTTGTGTTGTGTGAGGTGAATGGCATGTTTCTGCTCCCTGAGCTTCTCCTCCCATCCCGGGAGGCGGTGAGCTGAAGTTAATGATAATAAAGATCTGCGACAGCGTCAGCAGAAAGTTTCGTAGTGCAGTGCATGAACCGTCATTTTATGGTAATAGAGAAATGGAGTGTGATTCGAGGCACCTCTTCCCCATGACATTTACTCATCTTTATGAAGCTTTTTTCGAGTCCCTTGTACTTTCATTTCTCATTTAGTGGTAATTAATTAGCACCACAATTACACTCTAGTAGGCATCTTTCTTTTTTTGCAAATGCTCTGGCAGAAGAAGCAAGAACCTGCTTTTGTCCTTTAGCTACAGACTAAGAGAAAACAGTTTCGGTCTGATAATGATTCGTTCTCCAAAAGGTCTGCTGGATCCTGGGTATAGGACAATGACCCCAATTTAGGCCTCTTCAAGGAACTGGGAATGTGGGACCTAGTGGATATTTGAAACCTATTTGTCCTGATGCTGACAGATAGTTCAGTACCTCCAGACTAGGCAGCTGGCTGCTGAGTGCAGATGCAGCTTTGGATATGTAACCCCATCCCTGCTCTTGAGCCGGGACTTTGTGCAACACAGAGTTGTTCTCTCTTGGTGCAGTGCTGAGTCTTCTTATCTGTGGGGCCTTCTGTGGTGGCAGTCTGCTGTCTGAGAGGAAGAACTCTGTGGGGTGTGCTGCCTGCAAATGTTGAGAGTGAAAAGCAATCCTGACAGACTGACTCCTTCCCCATCCTTGGGACATGAACTTCTGGGTGGTGTGAGAACAGGGCCTACGCTAATTTTCCAGTGTGGTGACACTTGCCTAATCCCTAGTCAAGCCAAAATCCCACCATCGAGCCCAGTCGCATAAATCCTGCTCCCAGGATGTGCTCAGCCCTGCAAACCACAGCTTCCATTTTATCTGCACAGGGATTCAAGGTAACATTTTATTTGCAGAACTCAGAGTAGAGCAGAAACAAGGTATTTTTCAAACCATTTCCTATTCCTGGAAAACAGCACTCATCTGTAGTAGCATGTGATTCCATTCTGTGGCAGTGCCTTCTGCTTTCGCGGGGATAAAGATCTTAAGTTGTCTATGAAGAGCAGCTCTGAAGAACTAAAATATGTTTGGACTCTCGTTCTGTGAAGTTAGAAATGCAGAGCAGGAGCCAGATTCTCCTCTCTCTTACCTGGCACAAACCAAGAGCCGCTGCATTTGTAATGAGACCAACTGGCCAAGTATAGGTAGATCTGGCCGTGAGCAGGAGCTGAAGCTGTCATTTTCCCTAGCTGCTTAACAACGCTGCAGTGTGTGGTTGTTTTTCTGGTACCCATTTATATCTTTTATCCATGTATTTTTGGTTTTAAGAGGAGATACTTGAGAAGAAGAAGAAAGAAAAGGTAATACTCCTTAAAGGAGAATTCATTACTATAAATTACTGAAGGCCACAAATGGAAATTTTAATTGGAGTATGTTCTTTTAAGAAAAAAACCAACCTTCCCTGCAATTGGCAGTGCAGATCCTGTTTGTAGCTCTGTGTCAGTGCCTGGGAACAAGGAAGAAAAAGTAGGAGTTTCGATGTCATTTTTGTTTGGGGGATGGTGGTGGGTTGAGAGGGACCTTCTGGGGTTTTGACTCTACTTTCCTGTTACTGTAGGCAGCATCAGATGCCAATCATTAGTCTTACAGAAAGTTTATTTTTTACCTCATTATTTTTACTAGGAACCTTTTTGCAAAATTCTGCAGCTCCATTCATGTATCTGAAAAAGGATTAGTCACAACGAACTGGTGTGAGGCAGAGCAGAAGCCGATGTCAGACTCCACCAGAGCAGACCATCCTTATAGCTCCGTGTCCCAGTCCTGCTGGTGGACAGTGACACTGTTAAGAGTTCACAGATTCATAGATAGAATGGTTCAGGTTGGAAGGAGCCTTAAAGATCATCTAGTTCCAACCCCCCTGCCATGAGCACGGACATCTCCCCCCCCCCACTTCACCAGGGTGCTAAAGGCCCCAGTCAGTCTGGCCTTGAACACTGCCAGGGAGGGGGCAGCCCAGTTCAAGAGGGACAGAGATCTGATTGAGAGAGTCCAACAGAGGGCTATGCAGATGATTAAGGGACTGGAGCACCTGCCTCACGAGGAGAATAAGAGACCTTGGGATTTTCAGCTTGGAGCCTGAACCACTGTCCATAAACCCAGGAGGGCAGGGTGTCAGAAGNCATTGCTGGCTCCTGTTGAGTTGATCAACACTCCCAAGTCCTTCTCCTCAAGGCTGCTCTCAATCTGTTCCCCACCCAGCCTGTAGTTATGAGAACTGGGAAAACATCCCATGATCTTTCCTTTGCTTATCTTCCCAGTTAGGCCAGAAGGTTGTGTCTCCATCTTCCTTGTTGTGTGTCCCCAGGAGAATTTCGTTCCCTCACTGAATTTACCTAACAATTTGTGGGACCTGTTGGACTTTCTGATCTCCACAGCATCTTATGGCAGTGTTCCCTGCAGTTTATTGTAGCTCTACAAAGATAACTTCTTCTCCTGTTGTTTCAGATCTGTCCTTTAATATCATGGATCCACTTTGTACCCTGTATCATGCATTTAGAGAATTGAGAATGAGCTCTCGGCTCACTTTCCCTGTGCTGTCAGTGGTGGTGTTTCTTTATACCTCTGTTTCTGTTTCTCAGAGTTCTGTTTGGGGTTTTTTTAATTGGCTTGGTTTTTTTTCCCCACTCCTGAGCTGAAAACCATGGTTAAGAGCAGTCTCTTCTGGTAAACAATCCATACTGTTTGCTTAACCATGTTTCAATCTCTCCACTCTAGTTCCTCTGTAGTTAGTTCTGCCGTGAGGGTGGCTATGGGACTCAACAACCACCTGCAGTCTTCGCAGTGGGATATTTAAAAACAAACCTAGAAGAACATGTGTTGTTGCATAAAGTTGAAGGGGGAGAGGATTGTTGTGCAAGTACTTGAGGAGGAATATAAGCACCAGGAGAGGAGAACACGTTAAGCTGCTGGACAGTACTGGCATGAAAATGGAGCATAAACATCCCATGAACAGATTGAGGCTGCAGATGAGCTTTCTGGTCATGTTCATAGTCAGAGAAAGGAGTAGATAACTGGGGAAAAGGTGTTAGGTTCTTAAAAATCGCTTACATTTTCAATAATAAAAGGGGGTGAAATTAGTCACCATCTCCAGATCTGGAGATGCAGCCTGCTGCCGTTTTCCAGCAAGGAACGTTTTTCCTTTTACCTTCCCCACATGCTGGGAAGGGAAAGATCTCCCAGTCCTAAATAACAGAGCTCCTTTCTGTATGGCTCCTGGTTTAGGAACACATAGGTGACACTGTGTGTTGGATCAAACTTGAGAACGAAGAAGTAAATGGATTAAGAATTGATGGACACAATCAGTGTGATTGCAGGCAGAAATTAGGGGTAGAAGTAGAAAGTCAAGTGTTTTGCTAAACTTCACCTTGAAACCAGCGTGATTCATCGGAAGTGTTGAGCGGTGTTTTACATCAGGTTTTGCTTTAAGTTCAAGAGGAGAGGTGCTAAGTGGACAAAGAACATTCCTGAAAACCTTTAAATAAATGCTTCCAGTTTTTACTTGCTTGCTTACTAAGAATTCTTGCCATAGCTATCGCTAGGCCAGCTCCACCCGCAGAAGCGAGAGCAACGGAGGACTAGTTAGAGCAATTAATGTTTTAACCGGAGTGGTGTCTGAAACAGATCTGAGCACGTAGAAATGGCACAACATCAAACCAGCATCGCTTTCAGGAGCCTGCCCCGAGCTACTAGCAGGAAAGCAACATTCCTCATAGCAGCAGTGGGAAAACTCTGCCAAATTCCCTACAACAGACCAGTCCTTGGAGATCTCTTCAGGGTACTTCCTGAGGGAATACCGACCTATGAGAAAGCAAATAGTGACAACTGGAAAACAAACACTTCAAGTGAAAATTGAGTCCTCCTACTGCTGGAAAAATTTCTGGGGAGGGAGAAAAAAAACCTCCACCCCAATGTAGAAGGGCAGCAAAGCAATCTTGAGTAAATTGTTGAATCACAACCTGAAAAATATATCGTACGAAGGAATGGTGTAACTAGCAGGAGCAGGGAGGTGGTGGTGTCCCTGCACTCTGCACTCATGAGAACACACCTTGAGTACTGGGTCCAGTTTTGAGCACCACAGTACGAAAAGGACGTTGAGGTGCTGGAGAGGGGCCAGATAAGGGCAACGAGGCTGGAGAGAGGGCTGGAGAATAGGCCCTATGAGGAGTGGCTGCGGGAACTGAGGCTGTTTAGTCTAGAAAAGAGGAGGCTGAGAGGAGACCTATTCCTCTCTACAGCTGCCTAACAGGAGGTTGTAGTGAGGCTGCTGCTGGTCTCTTCTCCCAAATTCCTAAAGGTAAGGCAAGAGGAAATGATCTCAAGCTGCACCAGGGGAGGTTTAGATTGGATCTTAGGAAGAAGCTCTTTCTTGAGAGAGTGACTAGGCACTGGATCAGGCTGGAGTCCCTCTCCCTGGATGGGTTTTAAAAACAATTAGCTGGAGCACTTAAGGCCATGGTTTAGGGGTTGGGGAGATGGGATGAGGGCTGGACTTGATGATCCTGGAGCTCCTTTCCAGCCATGAGGATTTTGTGATTCTATGAAGTTGTACATCGCTTGTTCCAAGGCAGAAAGGGAGATTTAGCAGCACTGCAATCTGTCCTTGCCAGGAACCTCCTTAAAGGTGTTTAGTCTTCTACTGCACTGCCTGAACTCTGCTTGGAGTCAACAGTTTTGATAGTCTGCAGGAAGATTTGCATATCCAAATATGTGTGTATTGGGAATCCTTTTTGTTGATAAAAATACTGATTATGAAGTTTATAATCTACTGCAAATCAGACATCTCTCAGTAGTTATCAGATGCTAATAATTAATTTCTCTTCCAGAAAATAACCTAAGTACAAAAGAAAACGAGGATTAAAATCAATTTCAATTTGTTGTTCTCTCTACTGATTTAAATTGTGATTGGAATCAGTGATTTAAATAACTTTGAATAATTTTAGTTCTTTTACACTGTAGCGTAGTAGGTGCCATGTGGTAGGAGAGAGCTGAAATTTATTCAAATATCTCAGTTCTGGCTCCTGACAAATCTATTAAGCAGTAAAACCACAGAGTTGAGGTTTGGGAGAGTTTGCTTTTATTTAGGGGACTTCCCATAGTAGCTAAACACATACAAGACTCTGCCCTTTCCCTGCTAACTACACTGGAGAGAAGGGAAAAGCCTTGATGCACCAGAACTGAACATTTCTCCAGGTACTGTGCAAAGGAGTAAAGGCTGTTGAAGCGACTGGGAGTTTCTGTCAAGCTCCTGCTTTCCTGGGACAGCGCTGCTGCGGAAAGCAGCTTCTTGCCTGATGTGTTTATTTTTCTGAGCGCTGCTTCGGTCTCTTACAAACACTTGTCCTCACGATAAATTCCTTTCTCTGGTAGCTCCGTGCACTCAGCGGAGTCTGCAGGGTTTGCTGTGTGCGTCTCAGGCCTCACGTGCCCAGAGAGCTTCACTGCCAGCTGCCTCAGTATTTTTCTAAAAGCTTTTTGCCTGGTGACTTGACAGATGATTTCTCACCTCAAGAGGCTGTACTTGAAATATTGTGTCCCTTCAGGGAGTAATTATAAATAGCAAGGACTTGAATGAGCACCTTCTTAATCTTCCATCTTTGACTTAATATTTCCCCTTCTTATCAACTCTCAGCTACTTGCTTTGAAATCTGACCAATGGCTTTATGTGATTAATACATCAAACAGGTAAATTAGGGCCATCTTGACTCCGAGGAGAAATTTGGACAGATTGGAAAAAATGAGCAGACATCTCTATTTTCAAACTGTTTTGCTGCAGGTATCACACAAGAAGATTTATGGATTCTTCCCCACTGTCATTCTTCTGCCATATGCCTGAATATTCAGTAGTGTGAGGTTTTTTTTCCCAGCTGTGTCTTAACTGCCATTTTTCAAGAAAGCAGCTTTCTCTTGATTTCTGCTGATGAATCACAGAGTTATTGAGGCTGGAAAAGACCTCTGAGCTCATCCAGCCCACCCCAGGACCTAACATCACCACAGTTAGCCAGACCAGGGCAGTAAGTGCCATGTCCAGTCTTTTCTTAAGTATCTCCAGGGATGGGGACTCCACAGCTGCCCTGAGCAGTCCATTCCAGGGTCTGATAACCCTTTCCATGAGGAAGGGCTTCCTAACATCCAACCTAAACCTCCTCTGGCAGCTTCAGGCCCTGCTCTCTTGTCCTGGCACTGGTTGCCTGGGAGAAGAGCCCAACCCCCACCTGACTACAACCTCCCTTCAGGAGGTTGTAGAGCTGGCTAAGGTCCCCCCTGAGTCTCCTCTTCTCCAGGCTAAACACCCCCAGCTCCCTCAGCCTCTCTTCATCAGACTTTCCCTCTAGTCTCTTCCCCAGCCTCATTGCTCCTATAGACCTGCTCCAGCCCCTCAATCTTTCTTGAAATGAGGGACCCAGAACTGCCCCCAGGACTCAAGGGAGGTGTCTCCCCAGTGCCCAGTATAGGGGGAGAATTACATCCCTAGTCCTGCTGGCCACACTATTGCTGATCCAAGCCAGGATGTCATTGGCTTTTCATGCCACCCAGGCACCCTGCTAGCTCATATTTAGCCAACTGTCGACCAAAACTACTTGTTTTCTGACCGTTTTCTTGGTGTGCATGCAACAGGTTGACAGGTGTCAAACATTATCACATTGGCTGACGAGCCAGGACCACCAAACAAAGAGCCACGGTTTGAGTCCGCTTTAAGTATTCCACCATCCTTGTTCTCTCCCCCACCCCAGCGATAAAACCATTGACACTTTGAGTTACGTATCCGAGATGTAATAGTTTTGTTTCTGGATCGAAGCACATTGGCAGAGCGATTGGGAAGGCGTTTGTCATTCCCCAGGACGTGCCGTGCAATTATGGACATTAATCCTGCGTGCACTTTTCAGAACAAAATTGGATTGCATGTTCTGTCCCTGAGAAGATGGCTTCCTTTAGTTCCATAGCACACTGAAATTAACGTCTGCTGAGAATATAAATGAGCTCTTGTTTCAACTTTATGACTTTCCTGCAGGCACTAGTAGACCAGATCGAAGAGGTGCAGGAGTGCTCTCCGTTTTGAAAATTAACAAATGCAACAGAAGCTAGCGATACATTCTGATTCATAGATTCATAGAACGGGTTCAGGTTGGAAGGGACCTTAAAGATCATCTAATTCCAACCCCCCTGCCATGAGCAGGGACATACCCCCCACTACACCAGGGTGCTCAAGGCCCTGGCCAGTCTGGCCTTCAACACTTCCACAACCTCCTCGGGCAACCTGGTCCGCTGTCTCAGCACCTTCATGGTGAAGAATTTCCTCCTGATTTGTGGTCTGAACGTCCCCTCTTCCAGCTAAAAACCATTCCCCCTGCTCCTATCTCTCCAAGTCCTTGGAAACAGCCCCTCCCCAGCTTTCCTGGAGCTCCCTTCAGGTACTGGAAGGCTGCTCTAAGATCTCCCCAGAGTCTCCTCTTCTTCAGGCTGAATAGCCCTAACTCTCTCAGCCTGTCCCCATGGGAGAGGTGCTCCAGCCCTCCACTCATCCTCATGGCCCTCCTCTGGACATGTTCCAGCAGTTCAGTATCCTTCCCAAGCAGCTTTCAGACTTCGATGTGGTTTGGTTGGTTGTGTGTCCTGGGTATCTACCTATAAATCCGAGTCTGGTTTGTGGAGTACATGAGCTCTCTTGAAACAAACTGTACTTAAGCTTTTCCTTTGCCTACTATTTGTTTGTCCCTAAATGTTTGGGTCTGCTCTGTATGTTTTAAAGCTGCTGTTGGACACAGCCCATGCTCTTAGAGTGCTCTGTGCTGGGTGGCAGAGTGCACTGAGCCAGGTTACTTGTTCTGGTTTATCCACGCATTCAGCTAGCAGCCACATCCATCCACCTGGTCCTCCACAGCACAGCAGTCATTTGTTATCTTCTCAGGAGCCTGTTGCACTAGTTTTACCCTTTACGGACAGGACATGGCTCTTGGAGACACAGACTGGGGGTTGGACATTTAAAGGTCCCTTCCAACCCAAAGCATTCTGTGTTTCTATGGAACTACTGTGGAAACACTGTGGCACAAGGATCTGCAGGAGACGGAAGCGTGGCAGGATTTCCCTCATTCCCCCATAGATAATACCAGCCGTGCCTCAGCTCTTCCTGTAGAGAAGAGCCTGGTGTGTGTGGCAGGCGACCTTGATTTCACTGTTCTACAGTCTTATTTATTGGGTTTTTCAGATGACAGAGTGGTGGGATTTTTAGTGGGGTTGTTTTGTTTTTAAGGCTTATGAGAGAGATGGAGTGAGTGAGTTACAGCATGTTCTGTCTGGGCTTTTGCTGGTTTGGGTGTTGCTCATCTACTGCTCCGTCATAGTCCGTGCTTGTCGTCCTCCAAGATGTTGTACAGCCTTTGCTGCTGTGCTGGGTAGGGGTTAGGGAAAGTAGGTGCCAGTAGGCATTGCATGGAAGGAGCCTTCACAGATGATTTGTCTTGTGTTACTTCATTTGATCTAAGGTTGATCAATCAGACTGTTTATTAAAGAGATTGTGATGGATACTCAGTGCATAATGACTACTCCTGTGTCAAAGTTGAAATACAATAGAGTCGGAAGTAGTCAGATGGTGACATGAGGTGGATATTTAGGTTGTCAGAATGTCACTGCTAGCGTTGAGAATATGACTGAAGTACTGGCTAGAATTCCTGAGAAAAGCGTCATGAAACTCGTCCAGGCCCAACATTTAAGCCTCATATTTCATGTGAATGGACACTTAGACCAAAACAATGAGTGTCAGAGAGCTATCGGGTAACTCTCTTACTCTGATACAGGTCAATAGTTGTGATTCATAAACATCTCACTGGGTTTTCTTTCCAAAACTGTATGTGCTGTCCTGCAGACACAGCAGCAGCAGTTCAGATCAGAAAACCTTTTCTTCAAGGACTTGAGGCTACGCCAGTTCAAGGTTGTTTTCACCCTTGTTTCCATGTCAGTATTTTTTTCTGATATCAGCTAAATGTACTCTGCACAGACCCATACAAAAGTTTCAAGGGAAGGTTAAATCAAAGCCGTGTCGATACCACATTAAAAACTTGATTTCACCCCATACTGAGAACCAGAGAATCATAAACTCTGATATGAAATCGCAGATCCTGTCTCACACTGGTAGCAGCAGCTATAATCTGTTGGTACAGGAGATGCTCGGGAGCACAGTGCAGGGGCTCTAGTCTTCCCCTCCCGGTCTTGGCTTTACTACTTCAGGATATTTGCATGAGAATAAAATCCGGTTCTTTGGCACTTGCCTGCTCCTGCTGTTTATTCTTCGCTTGAGGTTATTGTCTCAGTTTGTGACAACATAATTGGTTTCTGTGGAGAAGATTATGATATTGATGAGACTTATATATGACTTCAGGTGAGGTGCAATCAGAGCAACAGTTGAGAATAGAAAGTACTGCCTGTTTTCCTGCAGTTTTCACTAAGGCTCATTCAGCAGTTTAATTAAGGATGTTATTTATTACTGAGTTAGAGCACGCAAAGCTGAAGTATGGACGCAGTTATGCCAGTGCGGGGTCAGGGCTGCTTATGCTGTTTCTGAGCCGATGCAAAGTACCTCAGGCTGATCAGATAGGCGCCGCTCACACAAGGGTTGCTCACTGTTAATCGTAATGTAGTGTTCTCTAGCATAGACAAGCTGGAAGAATTGAGCTGCAAAACACTCTCTTAATAGTTTGTTCTGTGTATTAAATATTTCTTTCAGTGGTTAGCTGCTCTCCTACAAGAAGAGATTTTTTCTGAAGAGCAATTCTAATCACTCAAGTTGTATTTCACTATGTTGTTCTCTCCCCGGCCCCGATTCCCAAGATGCTATTTTATGTCATCTCTCTTCTTTTTTTTTTGGTTTTGTTTTCTTTTTAAACGCCATCTCGGCAACGTTTACCTTCCATTTGGAAATCATTCTGAGATCTTCTTGGCATGGGTGTCTTCACTCCTAACGCAGGCCTAGTAATTAGAGCTCATTTGTCTATTGTGTTGCTGCTGTTGTAGGCAGCAGCCTGGAACAGGCTCTCCTGCGGCTGGGCGGACTGCGGTGGGAGCTTTGCAGTGGGTTACAGCCGGTGACCCGCTGCAGCCCAGATAGGCAACCGCAAATACCGACAGCGCTGGTACGTGGTGCGGACGAGAGGAGAAGGATGATCTCTGTCATGATTTAATTTGCTGTGAGTGACATTTGGTCAGGGTGTGACTAGTGGGATTGTCCTTGGGGCATGTCACAAGTTATTTTTTTCTCCTGTTTGGATTTATGGAACCAAAAGGCTGCAGGGGTGAAGAAGCATGAGCCAGGTTCCGCAGAGCCTTGGGTGGAATCTGCACAGGCTAGTGGAGACTCGGTCTGCCCATGGGCAGGTGTGGGACCGTGCATCTTCCTTCCGGATATCATCTGTTCTCCTGCCTCTGCTGGAGGCCAGCTCCATAGAGGAACACAAACACGGCTGTAATCGTGTCAGTTATCCTCCCTTCACAGTTTAAAGCCCTCCTTTGTAGGCCTGTCATGAGACACGCATTGCCCCCCTCCTCTCTCCTCCAGAAAACACTGGATTCTGATATTACCTTGTGATTCTGAAAGCCAAGGCCTTAGGCACATGCCTTTCGTGCCTCCGCTTTTATCTGCCCCTGCTCCTGCTTGGGTTTAAACACAAAGAGGGAAGAGAGAAACCTGAGGAGGCAGGCTGAGCACACCCAGCGCCTTCTGGAGAGTCCCATCGTGTGTCACAAGCAAATGCTTTGCCTCTGTCATCATGGACAGGCAGGAACTGGACAATACCATCGCATGGCCATCATTTGAGTTGGCAAGGAGACAGCAGTACAAACAAGAAACGGAGGGTGAAGGTATTCAAAATACAGAAGGGGGCATAACTACAGGATTCGCTTGGCTTTATCAGTAGCCACCTGCTAGTGTGTTTAAAGTTTGACTGTATTTTGTTACTTAAAACTCGAGCAACGAGGTTTTGTGTAGATAGTGGTGTCATAAGGGTGGTGAGCAGCTGTGAGGCCTCTTCTCTTGGGCTGCTAGAAGTGTTTGTGTGACCATGTGGTAATTGAGACTGGAGAACCGAGCTGAAACTAGTTTGGCAAAAATCCTGTTGCAAGGACCATTATTTGTGCTTCTTTATGCCTTCTTGGTTGCTCAGCACATGCAAATATTTGATCTCATGTTTAATTCTGTGTTGTGGGCGTAGGAGCTGGAGGCAAAATCCTAACAACTTGAATGGAATCGGGATTTCCCCTAAAAGTAGACCCATAAATCCAATGGGAAATTGAATTTTCAACCTGTGGGTCTTCCTTGACCCTCAGCTCTGAGCTCTCGAGGGTGAAACCAATGTCCATGTTCAGGTGCCAGCGCTATCACAGTCTTTGGATCCAGACCAGTTCCCCTGCTACCTATTCATACTGGATATTTATTGTAAAACCTCAGCAGTGGGTCAGTGGGCTGGAAACAAACCGAACAGGTGCTGGATGGCTGGGGAGCAGCATGAGGCCAGATGTGAATAGCTCTGTGAGCTGGGTCACCATGCCATCCCATCTCTCATCCCACCTCATGCTATTCCATCTGTAATCCCATCGCACCTTCCATCCCATCCCACCTCATCTCATCTCATTCCATTTCCCATCCCGGTCCCCTCCCAGCGCTGCTTGTGCCGCAGTCCGAGATGCCGAAGTTCTCTCGCTGCTTTCCTCCTCCCGTCCCGCTGCCGGCAGCAGGGGCGGGCGGTCCGCAGGTCCCGCTGCCGGGGCGCGGTGTGTGTCGCCGTGCCTGTCCGTGTGTCTGGCTGTGCCTCTCCTTTGTCTCGGCAGCCCAAGCAGCGCCCAGCACCCCGCGGGCGGCCGCGCATCCCCGCTCGGCGCATCCCGCCCCCCCCGGCCCACACCC
>VZRI01002950.1:438120-517448 GCA_013397515.1 Upupa epops
CGCCCGCCGTGGGGGGCAGCGAGAGTTGGGCACCGCCGAGGGCCCCGCGCTGCCCCAGAGGAGGGGGGTTGAGCCTCTCCGTGGCTTCACTCTCCCTTCCACAATTATCTATATAAATATTTTCTTTTAATTTTTTATTTTCTTAGTAAGATTCCTCAGATAGCTGAGGGGGCTGCAGGACTTGAGGAGATACTCTGATGCGGAACCTGGCTAGCTCGTCTTAGTTTGATTTACAGTCAAATCCTCCTCTTCCATACCTAAGGATGTAGAATGAAGAGCAGGATGTGTGCTGAGATGAGCAGAGAACTTTTTATTAATACTTCTAGGATTTATTCTCCGAAGGTTTGATTTATTTAATTTTTTCTCTTTCCCCCTCCTGTGGGGGAAGGAGAATAAACTTTTTAAATCTATGAAGTAATCTGTGAAAAATAATCCAGAACATATGCTCTAGATTGCGTATTCTACACTCTGAGTGCCTAAGCAATTAAAAATGCACCAGGAATAGATTTAAACGCATGTACAACTTAAAACATAAACTTGATGGTTTTGTTTGTAACTGAAGGTGTTTTGCTCCTTAAAACACCGTAACAATTTGCTGTTAGAGACAACTGGCTACGTAGGCCAGGTGTTGAGTCTGTCCTCCAGAACCCATCGCAGTGCTAATAACTTCACAATGTTTTGCTTCATAATTGCACCAAGAAACCTGAAAGAGTTTGGACAGGAGCCGGTGGTGATGAAGTGCTTTGGGTGCTTCCTAGGGATAGCAGATCTGGTGCGGAAACCTTGAGCAGTGTTCACAGCAGTCTAAGAACCTAAACTGAGTCTTTAATGAGTAATTCCAATCCTTTCCCTGATTCTGCAGATCCATTTTGCTGCGTAGCCTCCAGACCTGGCAGTTCCAACCCGCTCCTTTTCTTAGACCTTGTCCTAGGCCCAGCCTTTTCAATGTATGCCTGTGTCTTGGTGTGGTTACTGTACACAGGTTGGTGGGAGAGTGCTTTGTGTCAGCTGTGTTGAATCAGCTGTGAAACAGCTACTGGAAATCCTTGCTGGGTGAATTGGAGAAGTATGGTTACTAAGATTCTTCAGCCCTTCTCAAACCTTGAGGTTTTGATTGTTTTTTTAATAGTTTAAAACAAAAATGAGTACAGGAAAGCGGAGATCCTTCTTGTGGGATCTTTTTAAAGGCTTGGGCTCAGCCTAAATCACAACACTGTGACCTAAGTAGCAAAGACCTGTGGAGTGGTTTTGGTTTGATTCAGAACTGTTCCAGGTTGCGTGAATCCAACTGTATTTTCATACAAACCTGCTGTAACGTGTGGTGTTACTTGATTTTTCTGTATGCAATGATTCAAGTCCGTATCCCATAGCTTTTTCTACTGCCAGAGTCCCTGATGTGTAACTGGTGAAAGGCTTCAGTTCTACAGGTTGAACAGTGCAATTTCAGTGCTTGGCTATGAGTTGTGAGGTTTGTCACTCAGACTTCCTTCTGACTTCCATGCCTCTAAGAAGGCAAAAGGGCTGTTGGGGTCCAAGAGCAGAGAGGACTTTTGCGCTTGTACTCATTGCAGTCAGCGCTGGGGGCTTGGGTTTGTGTGGGTGGTGGAACATGTGTGCTGCCAGGTGCTGACTGTGGGGAGGACAGTGCCCTGCCACAGCCCCCCAGCCTTGCAGAGTCACTCGAGGTACAAAGAAACTCCTTTTCTGGCCACGACACTTCAGTGTGTGGAACCGGGCAGAGAATGCCCTGGCCTGGGGGGATTTGTCCTGGAGCAGTGGTAAGAAGCTGCATTTGCACAGAGTGCCCTGGGTCTTAGTGCTGTCTTTTAAGAGCTTATCTACAATAGCATACTTGTTGCCATTGTATCTTACTCCACCTTGCAGGCCTAACTTCTACCTCCTCACCACCAGAGGAAAATAAACGTAGGGGCACTTGCATTGGCACTGATGGGCCAGTTTATCACCCCCTAAACAACCCAGCTCTGTTGGCAGACAAGCTGCTGGAGTGTCACTAATGCCCAGATGAACCTGCAAGGTATAAACTTCTCTGTTTACTTGCTGGAAATGGATCTGTTTACTCAGTAGTGGAGCTTTGAGTGGTCACCAGGAGCTGCGTTGCTTTTCACAAGAGAGGATGAGGAACTTTGTCGATAGGAACTGGAGTAGAGAGGTTACAGTGGTTGTGGAGAAGAGTCCTGTTTGGGATTGAAAAAACGTTGACTTGTGAGCAGATAACACTTCAATGAGATGTGTTAGACCTGTGGTGTTGGCTTGTGCTCCTTAGTTAATGCAAGTGTTTAGGGTGTTAGTGACATTGGTGTCATTATTAAGGTCTTAAACTATGTTCTGTCCCTCATTTCTACTGAAGTCGTGCAGTCGCATCATCCTGTACTTTCTTCCTTCTCCCTCTAAGCCCTTCATTTGTCAAGGGTCTCTACTGACTTTTGGAGAGATACAAGGTACTGAAGAACGGCTGGCCTGGTTGTGATTATTGAGTGCAGACTGTGTGGAACAGGCTGTCATCCTGTCCAGGATGCCAGTCCCTGTACTTTAGGGTTAATGTAGAGTTAATGATGGTGTCTATTTTGAAGGCCTCTGGTAGAATGATTTTGGTGGCTCTCAGTCTGATGTGTTGGTATGTTTGGTTGGTCTGCACCGCTGCTGGTAGTTGCCAGGTCGACTGCTTTTCTTTACAGGAAGGCGGAAACTACATGCCTTGGGAGGCTGGGGCAGGAACACCTCACTGAGGACAGTGCAGCTCGCTGTCCCTGGGCAGCAAGCAAGGAGCCTTGTCCTGCAGTGTTTTAGCTGACCCTGGTTATGAATTGTGCGTTACTGCTGGTGCCTCTTTTTCTTGTCTTAGTGGTAATTTAACAGAAACAACTGGTAACTAATTGTGTCCATCCTAACTGTATTAAGGCAATGGTATTGGGGTGCAGTGCCATAGAAAATTCATTAAGTGCGGGACTGGCACCTGAGAAGTCCTGGATCCTCATCTTTCAGTGCTGGTTGTATGGATTTGGTCAAACTACAGCAAATCAGAATAGCCAGGATCTGTTTGTGGGTTAGAAAGGAAATCTCTTGTCTTGCACATAGGAGGGATGGGTTTCTGTGGTGCAGCACCTCGAAGCAGTGAACACCACACATGTGAGATGGCTTGTCTTGGAGAGATTTAAGTAGTGGATTGATAAGCAGTTTGGATAGTACTTGGTTAGGAAGTGAAGCGTTTCAGGGTCTCGCTGAGCTGCCCTTGTGATAAACCCTTCACAAGGGCGTTCTGCATGTCCCTGTTTTTTTCTTGGAGATGTTGAGTCTGAAATAAACTGCTGCCAGTGGCACCAAACCATTAAGCAGATCACGGAAGCTGAGTGTTGGAATAAGACTTGTGCCTAGGTGAAGGCCACTGGCAGAAGAGCTTGTAGGCTTTGTCAGTCTTGTTTTTTGGGACCAGGACCTTTTTCCTCCTGGGCTTGGTGCAGTCAGATGATCTTTCTCTCCAGAGCAGAGGAGTCTGTACATGAAGTGACAACTCCAAAAGAGCCTGGTTGGTGTTGGGATGGCAGCTGAGGAACATCAGCACCTACTTGATGATGCATTTAACAGCTGATAGCTCTGGGAGTGCCATCTCCTAAGCCTGATGCTTGTGGTATTTTTACCTGAGATCTTTGTGGTGACTGTGAAGGTTAGAAATCTGTTGCTCTAAACATAGTTTGTGGTTCTGTTGTAGCTTGAGCTGTGTGTAGGGCAGAAGCCTTTAGTTACAGACTTAGTGCTGAAGGGATGTAGTTTAGGGGTAACTTGGCAGTGCTAGGTCTTGATCTTAAATGTCTCTTCGAGTGTTGTGATTCAGAGACTTCTCCTCCTGCTGATGGTGGGTGGCTGCTGAGCAGGGAAGTGACATCTGGTGGAAGTGTTAAGGTACCTGTGAGCAGGCAGTGAAAATTTGCCAGCAGCCAAATGTTTGTCCATGAAGCCAAGATGAACAAATACTCAGAGCACTGACTCTTCTGGCAGCGTTTTCACAGGATCTGGTTAGAGTTTGAGTTGTCACACCCCGGCTTGATCCCAGACCTGTTGAGACACTTGAATTGCTGATGCCCACCCCACCCAGTCATTAATCATTGTCCACCAAGAGCTTTGTTGGATTTGGTGGGATTTGTAGGAGCCCAGCGCTTGTGAAAAGCACTTTGCAAATGTGTTCCCTTTCCTGTCTCTGGAGCGGCTGTGTGGAACCACTGCGGCATGGGAGGGTGTTCCCCAATTCACGACTTGTAAATGGCCTTGTCGCTCCCAGTGTGTTATGTTTGATGGTCTGAGAGCACTCCTAGTACTCAGGTGCTGTGTGCTTCAGGGGAAGGAGTTGGGTTACCTTTGTGTGTGAGGGGCAACAGAAGTCCCCACAAAAAGGAGAGGCTCTGATCAGAGTCTGGCAGATGTGCTGTTGAACATGTCTTGTTTCAGAGGGCAGTGCAAGTCCACCAGCCTTGTAGGATTTGGTGTAACAGAGGTAGGTGCTCGCTGTGTTAATCATAGTATGTTGTTGCAGCTGCTTGTGTTAGGAGCTTATGGTTGTTGCCACTTCAGTATCTTCCTACCCCTCTTTGGAAGAAAGAGGCTGGAAAAGCATGGGCACAGTTGCTGTGGAGGTGCTGGAGAACATAGGGGTTGCTTGTGTAGTGTTTCAGGCAGGCTCTGTCTCAACTCGCTGGGTTTTGTTGCAAGATTTAAGAAAGAAGAGTTTGGTATAATCTTCCTGTTCTTAACTGTTCTCAGAGGGGGCTGTGGGGGGCTGCGGAGTCAGCAGGCACAGGCTGTGCTTGAGGATCTCGGTTCATCTCCTTGGCAAAGGAGACTGACTGCAGGATCTGCTGCACAGGTGAGAAACTGCAGTGGTCCAGAGTCTAGTTTAGGGCTTAGTGTGTCATCCAGTCCTGAGTTTGAAGCCATGGAGCTGCTGTTTGCTGGTTTCTGTGGTAAAGCCAGGTCAAGGAATCTTGCCACCTCCTACCACTGACTTATTATTTGCAAGATGGGTCCACAGAGTTGGGCTGGGAGGCTGGCAAGTGGCAGTACAGAGCTGGAACCAGGAGCTGACAAGGAAATCTTTACCTAGTTTCACTAACGGGGCTGGGACATGGTAAAACTGCAATGTGAGCTGGAAATCCTGCAGCATCTCTTCACTAACGTCGACCTGGAATTTATCTGGCTGACTGCCACGTGCTAAATAAACCCCAAGTCATGTTGGAGGCTCCTTCTACCCCCTCGAATCCCAGCCCCTTTCTGGGATAGCAACTCAACAGGCCAGATTTTCTTCTGTGGAGGTTTTTAAGCGACCACTTTGGAGCCCCTTGAAACTGGATACTAGTGGGAATTCCTGCAAGGCCTCTCTGGCCTTGCTGGCTGAGGCATCCTGGAGTGAAAACGTGGCTTGGATTGAGGATTGGTCGGTTGGTAAATTAGAACAAACCCAGCTAGTACAATTGCTCAGATTTCCTAACGAGCAGTGAAGAGGTCTGGGTAGGTAGGAAATGCAGTGAGATCAGAGATCTGCACCTCTGCCATCTGCTGTGTGGTGGAGGTTTGTAAGGAAATCTGAGCAGTATGGTGTGGTCTGACTTGTTCTTGTACCTTCACCTTCCTGCCTTGTTTGGGTTTTTTAAATCAGGATTCTCAAATCCTGTGTTCTAGCGATGCCTTTTCACTCACATCTTTGCAGTGTCCTGGTGCTTGAGATGCTCATCTCAGAATTAGGACTTTGGCTTTTGTTCCTGTGGCAGAATCAGGAGCTGGAAAAGTACAGAGTTTGATTTTTTGTATTTTTTTTTTTCCTTGAAAGAGAGACTGTCTTACAGAACTGTTCTGATTGGGTCCTAGCTCTTGTTTGCCTTCCTAAAAAAAACCCCACAACTTCATCTGTTCAAACCTAGTGGGAAGGAGGCAGATGCTCACGCAGAATCTTCCCTGTGTGGTCGGCACAGAGGAGTTGTCTGGGTTGTTGGACATATATTGGTTCCACTTACCCCTCCTGATGTCTGGCATTTGCTTTGCATCTCTCGCTTCTCTCTTGAGTGGAAAGAGACTCTGATAGAGAGAACCGAGGAATGATTCATGCTGAGGAAGGAAATTATCTCTTATCTACATTGTCTGTAAGCCAGTCCTGGCAGAGTTGACTTTATCCTTGAGAGGCTGCAAAGTTGGTCTAAAAGGTAAATATTTACTTGTTAGAGTGTCTGAACTGGACCTGAAACACGGCTGTGGGTGTCTGTGTGAAGGAAGCTACACTTTTCTGCATTCCACCCAGCACGGTGCAATTGCACCTGCACGCAGAGCAAAAAGCTGTTCTGGAGGAGCATCATTAAAAACTTGCTGAAATCTTTGCAGCCTCCTCAACGAAACAGTTTTTTCTCCCACCTCAATTACAGTAGCGGGTCTGTGGGAGAAAAGTGAAGAGGTCTAGCGCAGGGCTTCTCTGCTCTCCAAGCCCTGAGGTTCCTGGGATGGAGACTGATAAAGAATCAGCACTCAGTCAGTGAAGCTTGGCAAAATCGACTGGGAGGAAGATCAGATCGTCAGCAGCGTGGCTTTTCTTTAGTAGGACACTTAAGGAAGCTTTTGTAGAGCATTTCCATAGCCTTTCTTTTCAAAACTGCTGTGGAAATTGTGCCTGGCTTTGTGTAACCAACGTGCCCCTTCCTCGGTGAGTGCCCACAGGAACAGAAAGTGAAAGCAGCTGTGGGGCATACGCAGAGATGTGGAGAAAGTGGAAGAAATTGTGTAAATGCTGAACCAGATGAGCTCTGCTGCCCTATTGTTATCAAGAGAAAGCTGTCAGTGGTAAGAGCGAGCCAAGCCAATTCCTGCATAATTAGCTCCATACAATTATATGGTATTTAGTGATGTTTGGCGTGAGCTGCAAACTCTTGTGTCTGACAGGGAGATTCTGATGAGGACATGAAATTGAGATATCCAGAGCAAATATGTTGCGGTTAACCTCATCATTTAAAATCTTTTCATGCCCCTTTAGCTCCTGTCTTAAAGGTCGTTGAAATCTAGACCCAGGATGCCCTTTTTAGCCTTTGCCCAGCATCAGTGAGTGTTCTATTTTTGAGCACTTACTAGGCTGGGATCTGAGGGGAGTTGCTTTGGAAGGGTTTAGTAGTATTTGTGTTTTATTTCCTACTTTATCGCTTGGCAGTCGTTCTTACTCTGTGTTGTTAAGGGAGATTGCTGTGGCTTGAGCCGCTGCAGCTGAGTATTTCTCTGCTGTACCCAACCTCAAAATGAGTTTTGCTGCCCCTTTGGATCCTTCCACTTCCAGCAGAGGAAGGTGGGCCTGTCCTAAACCAAGTGCAATCCTAGGAGCTTCACAGCCTAGAGCTCAGCAGTGGCGCAGATCACCCCTTGACCGACTCCAGCCACAGTCGCTTGGGCCTTGGTCCTGCATTGAGCTGTGGGCTTGTTACAGTTTTGGGGTCTCATTTATCTCTTGGTATCTCCATCTTTTTACAGTGCTGCTTTTCTGGGGAAGGTAATGCTGTTCTATAAGCTGTGCAAGCGATCATATTCATCTGCTGAGTGTTACCTGTCAGCATATAATTCAGTTTTACTTTCAAGGTGTAAACAGCTCCTGTCGAGGCAGTTCTCTAGTTGTGATGGTGAGTGGGATGTGCCATTAACCTCGTGTGTCTGGCTTTTTCAGAACAGAGCAGTCGGACGGCCCAAGGGGAAGCTGGGAGCTGCTTCGGCGGTAAAGCTCGCAGCTAACCGGACAACTGCGGGGGCTCGTCGGAGGAGGACGCGATGCCGCAAGTGCGAGGCGTGTCTGCGGACAGAGTGCGGCGAGTGTCACTTCTGCAAAGACATGAAGAAGTTTGGGGGACCTGGCAGGATGAAGCAGTCCTGCATCATGAGGCAGTGTATCGCAGTAAGTGTACCTGTTGCTACAGCTCGTTTGGTGATTCTTATATATCTGTCTCCTGGTGACAAGATGTGGAACTGAGAGCTCTTCTCCGAGTTGTGTCTAAAGTGCATCAGACAAAAGAGTGTAATCCCTGCCCTCTCACTTCAGATCTTTTCTTCCTGTCGCTTTTTATCCTCCTCAAATCTTACACCAGAATGCTACTAAAACATAATAGCGCCGCATCATCCTCAGTACTGTACTGGAGATTATCAGTCTATGGGAAATCTGCACTCAAATCGCTGAAACTGTGGGATTTGGGAGGGAAGGGGAAGAGTGGGAAGTTCACACTCAAAGGAAAAAGAGGCCTGTTTGTTTTGGTTCTCTGTATTTCCAGAGCAAACCTGTCTTGCAACCCTCTTTACCATTTTAACTACTTAACCAAATTAGGATGTGGAGAAATCTTTGACTGGCATCCAAGATTTTGGTGCTGGTGACCCCAGCCCCAGGCTATCTGAGATAGATTTATTTGCAGTCACCTAGGCTGGTAGCAGAGAGACTGATCCAGAGGAGCCAGAGAGCCATCAAGCCAGGAACTTGTCTTCCTCAGGGACTGGAAATGGGGGGATGAGCATCAGAACAGGACAAGCAGGCATCAAAAACAGTTTCCTGGGCATTGTACTATGCTTGGAAACTTCTTGAGGCATAAGTGATGTTCTTGTAGTTAGCAAATACTGACAGATTAGCCTTTCACAAAGTTGTCCCAGTAGCTTTTGAATCCATTGCTTTCATAGTGACTGTTGCAGAGTTTCTTCTTAGGTCCCTTGTCCACAGTGCCACCATTGAAGGGTAAAAATTAGTGTTAGCTTTTATCTTAATTCTTTGGAAGGTCTTGTTTGTGCTGTTATTCAGGGTTTGGGTTTCTGTGTGTTTTTTCTAAGGAAAGGAATGTTGTTTATTCATAACTGAAATATCACCCCATCTATACTGATTTCACTCTTAACTCTTGTCAGAATTGCTTTCACTTGGTGTTTCTTTTGTTTTCTTTTAATTCTGGTGAGGAAACTGAAGTGAAGGCATTAAGTGACTTGGTCTGACACTGATAAAACAAACCTGATAAGCACTTAAGGTTTCCAGCAGTTGCTCCTGGTACTCACTCCGTGTCCTGTTCTAAGCCATGCACTGTTCTTGACATAGAGGATTGGATTCAGCTCTGCTGGATCTTTCAGTAAAGTACATAGAATATCTACCTTTCTGCAGAGGGCTTTTGCTGCTCAAGTATCTTTTCTTTGAACACTCGATTTCCTGGAGTGTGGCATGAATTGAACAGCATGGATGAAGAATTTATTATTCTCCAGGGGGAAGAAATAGTGAAATCATGCAGCCTTTTTAGTGGAGGGATTAAATTAGAGCTGCAGTGTGCTTTCTTGTTCTGACTGATGAAGGAAACCTTCATACTAAGCTGTTTCTCTCTTGATAACATAGGCTGAGCCTTCTGGAGATGAACTGGGTTCTCTTCTGGCTGAGTGTAGTCATCATCTCATCTTCTTTCTTCTAATGGAGGAAGTGTGTTTCTTCTTGGGTTCTGCAGTTTTGTTTCCAGAAGCTGCAGTTAGAGCACAGAGCTTGGCAGCTGGGGTTCTCTTGACTTCTTGTCCCACCCTTACACATGCTCAGGAAGATGTCACTGCCCTTTGTAGGTTCCCATTGGTGTTGGTAGCAGAGGGGAGTGTTACAGACCTGTAGATCAGCAAAAGCTCCTCTGGCAGGGGGATTGGGCTGGATGGTCTTTCAGGGTCCCTTCCAATCCCCAACATTCTGTGATTTGCAGGTGCTTTACATTTCTGTAAGCAGTCCTCTTGTCCATAGTCTTGTTCGTTATGGTCTCTAACCGTTGCAGTAGTGTGGTACCCATCCCAGCAGCTTCCAGCCAAAAAAACCCACCCAAAACACTAAAGCAACACCCTGTGGAAGTGGTGGTCCCTGCAGCTCTGGGATTGTGCTTCCTCTGGTTAATAGCATTGACAATATTAACTAGACACAGACTTTCATTACACTCAGAAGCCTTACAAGAGCCTGTATTGCTGATCAGAGAACAGGAAACTCTTCTGCATTACTACTTCAATCAAGAAAGGAAACAGGAGTGCCTGGGACACTTCATGCTGCATCAGATCTGTCTGAAGGGAGTGTGGGGCTCAGTGCTGAGAAGACAGGCTGTGACAGCATGGCTGGTGCTCCAGCTCATCAGTGGGACAGATAGTTGGGGCTCAGAGAAGATGCTGTAGACAGTCTTGATCCCAGTAAGAAAAATTGTTCTGTTCCTGGGCTGTTTGTTCTTGTGAGTGGATAGAAGCATTTGTGGTGTGGGAGACCAGACAAACCAAGTAGACAGAGCTCCAGTGGCTCTGGACAGCTGATTTAGCTTTTCTCTGGTTTACCTGCTGATGGAATGGGATCCTAGGGGGTTCCTATTTTGTGCTTGGAGGAAGGGTGGGAATTAAATAGCGTTTGCAAAACACTTTTAAAGTGGAGCGTGGGTAAGTACTGGCATGAGAAAGCAGGGAAGTGTTGTCGTAGCTAATGTATCAGATGTTGGTGTGGGGGGCAGCACACACTGCTCAGTAATGGCTCTCTCTAGCCAGTTTTCCCTGGCTAAAACATGCTCAGGATATGCTGTTGCCACATGGATTTGGCTTGGTGTGCTGGGATCCACTTGGGGATTGCATTCACTCCATCAGTGAGAGATCCTTGCAGGGAAGAGCCACATCTCTGCTTCTCTTGCTTGATACTTAAAGACTTGCAAGCTAATCGATTGCATTTCTCATTACAGCCAGCTTCTTAGGAGGATCTTCCCTTTTCTTTCTTGTAACGATGCTTAGACCCGATTGCCACAACCTGGAAGTTTGTTACTCGTTAGCACAAAGGTGGCTTTTTAATTAGACTGGCATTCAGTGCTTTGACATGGTGACAGATACATGAGGTGCTGCAGTTCTCTCTCTGCTTCAGCAAAAGACTGAAAGGGAAAAACATACCAGTGTGCTTCTCACTTTTGACACTTGCAGGAGAAGAATTCTCTTTTTAAGTGTCTGTGCAGGGCTGAGGTTGGGAGCAGGGCCCTGGATAATAGACAGTCAGGGCAAGGTCTCTTCTTGCTTGTGTTGTGGGCCTGCTGTGAGACCTGCGCTGGGTCCCATAACATCTGTCTGCCCTGTTTGTAACGTAGGGGAGCTGCCAAATCACCACTCAGATTGTGAAACGTAATGGAAGTGAACAGTGATGTTGAGGTTGCTGCTTCTCCCTCCCGTTGTACCCTCACTAGTGTCTGTGTCAGCTCACAGCTTCATGGGTCCCACAAAAGAAGCATTTTCATCCATCCCTGGGATGCCCCATAAATTTGCATTGCTCCGGGGAGGGCACTTTCATCCCATGAAACGTGTCCTGTGATGCTTGATCTGGGTACCCAGCCCCATTGTGACCAGTTTTTCTTGCCTTCGTCGCTCTGCTGGGCTGGAGCCTTCAGCAGTTCACACAATTAAATCCCTGTTTATCTCCTCTTTGAAACAAGGATACTGTAAATGCACGTCGAGTTCTTCTGTTTCCATATGTCTTCCGTGTCCTGATCAAGACTTGTTTCTGACATGTGTAAACAGCCGGTGTTGCCTCATACCGCTGTGTGTCTGGTGTGCGGAGAAGCTGGGAAAGAGGACACCGTGGAAGAGGAGGAGAGCAAGTTTAATCTCATGCTAATGGAATGCTCCATTTGTAATGAAATCATACACCCAGGATGCCTTAAGGTGAGTACTCAGATGCGATACATATTGGAGACAAACCCCGCATGTAGTTAGCACCTCAGTGTAGAAGTAGCGCACAGAAATTGGGAAACGTTCACGTTTTCCTCTCTGGAGGGGTTGGTGTGAGAGGCGGGGTGGCAGCCCTGGCACCTACAACCCTGACTGGCAGGCAAGAATCCTCCAGTGTAAGCAGACTCCGGCTTTGGACAGGCTCCGAAAGGAGCGTGCGGGCCAATGTCTTGTGAGGTTTTGGTTTGCTTTTCTTTCTTCTCGGATTTGTGTTGAAGGTACTGAAG
Organism: Upupa epops; assembly: GCA_013397515.1. Lineage (NCBI taxonomy): Eukaryota > Metazoa > Chordata > Aves > Bucerotiformes > Upupidae > Upupa > Upupa epops. Next base: position 450,105 of record VZRI01002950.1, read on the forward strand.
AGTTTTCAGTTGGAGTGGGAAGCTCAAGAGGACAGGGCAATCTCCCGGTACCTTTGCAGGAGTTAATTGCTGTCCCTATAGCTCCTTTCTGCATCCCACAAAGTACAAAGGAGAAGTTTGCTGCTCCAGGCACAGAAGGGCGGTTCAGAGGCAGCTTCTTATAAAGATGTTCTGAGCAAATGGTGCAGTAGGAAGGCAGCAGCAAATGGAGCGAGGCTCAGGCTGCAGGAGTGCTCACCCTCTGCTGACTCAAGTCCTGTAAGCACCTACAACCCTAAGTGGTGTTTTGGGCATCTCTCTGTGCGTGGCAGCATTTTTAGAAGCCTCCTTTCCTGAGAGCTGGTTCTTTTCAGCTGATCAGCCATTTCCTGACACTGATTTGTTTATGGTGAAAATGATTTGCCAAAGCAAATGTATCCTGACACACTGTGCCCCAGAAAGCAGCTTTTGGCCCTTCTGGGATCTCTGCAAGGAGAGGTATGTTCCGTGTGCAGGCCTGGGGGGTGATGCTCTCCGGGCCACCTATTTTTCCCCTGTGCTGCACATAGAGCAGGCTCTATGCATGTCATTTATTAGAGCAGAAAGCAGGGAGCTGGCAAACCAGAACTGTGGCTGTCTCCCTGATTCATGAAATCGGTGCTCACAGCTCCTGCCACAGATGGCTCTGAAAAGGAGCTTTGCTTGCTTGGCTCCGCTTAAAACAAGGCGTTGGGGGCTGATGAAGCGAAGGAAGGAGCTGCTCGTTTTCAGAGGTACCTCAGTTTTGGCTTGTAGCTGCTGCTTTGCTATTCTGGTCCTTCCTGAAAGTGCCCTGCACTCCCCCAGCTCTGGCATTGCCAGCATCGGTGACACTTCACAGCCGCGTCTAGAGGCCGTGATTGCTGTCTAGTGACAGTTCAAGTCCGGCTTCTCCTCCCCACACCACGTTTGGGACTAGTTGCACAGGATGTGGGTCAGATCTGTGAAATCAAGCAAGTGCTGTTTGTTCTTTTCTGCGCTTGCGGCATTCTGAGGGCTGTTTTGGAAACTAGGAACAAGGCTGCTCTGGATGCTTCTTAAAATTGAAGCAGTGGGAGATTTAGTGTGCCTTGTGTTTTAATTTCTCAATGCTTCTGGTGAGGTAACGGGGGCTGTTTATTTATTGAGATCAAAGGGCACTGGTAGGATTTCGGAATCCTCTTGCAAGGTGAGATGAGAGTATGAGCAGGGGAGTAGCAAAAGGAAAATGGAGCCTCTTCCTTGGATCTCTCCTTGCTCTTTATTCCCCAGTTCCATGATTTTCTGCAAGATAAAAGGCTGTTGCCATGTTGACATGGACTCCATCCTCTGGGCTTAAGCCCAGAACCAGACCTTGTAGGAAGCACCTTTTGAGTGCAGACACAGCCCCAGGGCAGCTGCTGGGGCTCCACCAAGAGACAGTCCCTTTCTGTCCTGCTCCTGGAAATGTGCAGAGTACGTGCAACTGTCAGTTGTCTCCAGTCAAACGTACTTAAGGGGGAGACTGGAATACATGGTGAAGGAAAGAGTGTCCTTTCCTGGATTATCCCTTTTGTGGACTGGATTCCCTCACATCTCCTAAGGTTGTGGGGTAGTTTAGCACATTCCATGGCTGATTGGTCCTCCAGGGAAGGTCATTCCTGGCTTGAAGTCCATCCTTATCCAGCTTCTTCATTTGTACATGTCCATGGTGGGTTTTCTCCATGAAAATCCAGTGCCAGAGGGTCAGCTCTGTGAGGAGATTCAGGGTAGCTAAGGTCATCTGTGCTCTGACACATTCACAGCCTTGAGTGGCTTATTGTGCACCTCTTGCTGGGGCAGCCCTGAGTACCAGAGCACATTGAAACCACAGTAAGGACAGGCAGGATGTTCCGTAATGCAGGCAGTGCCATGAGAGGTCTCCAGCACACTGCTTTCCTGGACACTACAATTCCAACGCAAATGCTCGTTTCACTGAAGGGTTTCTCACCAAAACAACCTCAGCCAGTGTTTCTCAAGCACAGCAGTTGGCAGAGGGAGCTGGTGAGACTTGGGGAGGAGCGTTGCCTTGTCTTCATTACAGAGCATTTGAACTGAACCAACACTGATGGCGTTTTTCTTGCTACATCTCAAATCGCTGGTAACGCTGTTCAGCATGTGTGAGGGAGCTCGGTATCCAGTGCTCATCCCTTAAGGAGAAAAGGCTTTGTTTTCCCCAGCAACAGCCTGTTCATCTTGGGTGAATACAGTGGTACTGCTGGAAAAGGTGAATATTTAGGTGCCTGGTTAGAGCAGCAGAAATACAGAGACCTTTTCCAGCACGTACTGCTGCTGCCTGTGCCTTCAGCCCAGGCCTGTCTCGCAGCTCTTGTTGTTCCAGACGTGCCACTGCCAGAATCAGTGGCTCTCACTCAGCGTTGTCCCATCAACATCCTGCAGTCTCCATGTTCTCTAACCAGAAGACTTCACAGTAGTGTAGGCTCATGTTTAAACTTCCTGACTTGCTGACCTTGTGCTGCAGGTCCCTTCCTGAGGCTGCCTCATGCCGTGGCTCAGACTCACACCCACTCTTGGTAGCAGACACTCAGAACTGGCTCTTACCCAGCTTGAAAGACCTGGGACAGATTCAGTGACAGGCTTGTGTGTGTGTGTGTGATTAGTTTGCTTACAGTTCCTCACATCAGCTCATTCCTTAAACTTCACAGAAGGGGCAGAACTGCAGTGCTCTCCCTTCAGTAGAATTTGTTCTGTATTCAGTGCGGGAAATAACTTGTTCCCAACTTGGGCTTGGGCCAGGAATGGTTCCCCCGAGGCAGAGATGTGTACAACCACTCCTGGAGTATCTTACACCTACCCTGGGAAAGAAGCTTCAAAGGCGGACAGCTGTGATAAAACCAGTATTTAAATTCTGCCCACTTCATTTTCTCATTTATTAACTCCACAAGACTTGCTGAGAGAGACTGACGTGTCATCACTCTCACTAGATGGGGAAACGGGAATGGCTGCTGTCTGGCTCAGGGACTCGAGGAAGCAGTTCCCCTAAAAGGCAGGGCTTGTTCCTGCCGTGAGCTGGGAGGAGGGGAGATGTTTCAGAAGCATGAAAAATCCACAGATCTCTGCCCCTGCCTGTTTGAGCAGCAGACTCCTGCACTGCTGCTGCCAGTGCCCAGCTGTTTGCTGTGACAGTATCATGTTTTCCTTGTCTACAGTAGTCGTCAATTAATACTGTTTTCCCCTCAAGGTTTTTTTTTCCCCTGGCTGTGTAGCTAAACCCTTGAATGTGACTGCACCATCAGTGTGTGTGGAGGGTGTCTTTAGCTCAGCTCTGCTTCTCGTCCTCCGTTTCATTCACAGAATCATCTTTTCAGAAACATTCCTCTCCAGTTTGGGAAGTCACATGAGCTCCTCTGTGGAAATTCAGAAACCAGCAGCTTTTCAGCTGCACCAGGCAGGACTGTGATTTTATTGTAGTGCAACAACACAGAGTGTTGTCTTCTGTTTCAGAAAGCAAAGTGTCAGAGTCTCTGAGGTAGTGAAGTAGTAAGCGTTCAAGCATTTCCTTACACTCGCCGGGTAGCTGGGGGTGTGAGAGAAACCTTCCAAACGCCTTCTTAAGTCCAGTCTGCTGAATAAAAGTGCCTGTTCTCAGCTGACTTGGCAACAGCCATTTTTTGCTGGCACATGGGCTGAGGGCTGGAGGCACGGGACTGCTAGTTCTGATCCATAAAGAGAAATATTTTAAGGAACACTTGATTACAGAGCAGAGTGCTTTGCTTCTAAAAATGCCAACCAGTATTAACGTGTGTGAGGAGGAGTGTACAGGGGAAAAAATCCCTTCCCGTGCCTCTCCCGGGGGGGTCAGGCCTGAGCTTTGCAGATAAGTGGTATGGGAGGGCATTTGGAGGTGGCCTGGTCACAGTCCTGGGTTTGGGTTGTTGGGGTGTTTGTTGTTGTTGTTGTGGCCTTTTTGCAGGAGTAGAATGCGTCCTGTGTTAATCAGGATGGTCACTGAGTTTCATGAAAAGCCCAGACCTGAGCCCTTTGTCAAACACCAGTGCTTTCCTCGCCTGCTGACACCATCAGAAGAGGAATCGTGTGGGACCAGGGGCTTGCTCAGCACCTGCCTTGATCTGATTTTCTTTCCTGTAGCCATTGGAAGGGCAGCAGTTGGCTGGAGAAAATCAGGAGCTGTAAAAAATGCCCTTTGTTGACCTATCTGTCGACTCTCTCTGCTTTTCACTGCACCCTTGTGAACTGGATTGTGCCTCTCTCCTGTCTCTCCAGGTGAAGGAATCGGATGGTGTGGTGAACGATGAGCTGCCGAACTGCTGGGAGTGTCCAAAGTGCAACCATGCAGGGAAAACTGGAAAAGTGAGTTTAATGGGAAGAAATGATGCTGGAATGAAATACAGTTAGGAATACTGGAGATTCTGGATCAGCGCTAGTGTGGCCAGCAGGACTAGGGATGCCATTCTCCCCCTCTACTGGGTACTGGCGAGGCTTCCCCCTTGACTACTGGGGGCAGTTCTGGGCCCCTCCTTTCAAGAAAGAAATGGAGCAGCTCCAGAGGAGCAATGAGACTGGGGAGGGGGCTAAGAGGGGAAGTCTTACGAAGAGAGGCTGAGGGAGCTGGGGGGGGTTTGGCCTGGAGAAGAGGAGACTGGGGAGGGCCTTGCCACTCTCTATAACCACCTGAAGGGAAGTTGTAGTCAGGTGGGAGTCAGGCTCTTTTCCAAGACAACTGCTGATAGGGTGAGAGGGCAGAGCCTGAAGCTGCCAGGGCAGGGTTAGGTTGGATATTAGGAAGCCCTTCCTCACAGAAAAGGTGATCAGACCCTGGAATGGACTGCCCAGGGAGGTGGTGGAGTCTCCATCCCTGGAGGTTTTTGAGAGAGGACCAGGACATGGCCCTGGTCTAGCTTATTGTGGTAATCATAGGTCATGGTCTGGGCTGGATGATCTCGGACATCTTTTCCAGCCTAAATGATCCTGTGACTCTGGCCTGTAGGTAGGATTTTGCCCAATCCCAGCTTTGGATTTTGTGCTGAATTCCATTGAGTTGAAGGAAAAAAGCTGATGGCTTCCTAGTCTATAATGACCTTCGTATTACTCCGTGTACCAATACTTCACCCCCAACCTGGGCAATATTTAGCTTAGCCCAGTGCCCTGCTCACATCTAATTAACCAAGATAACAACATTTCTTTAATAAAACACCCCAAACGAACCCCAAATGTAGGTACAGCTATGCAAAACCCCCAGTGCCTGTTGAAACCAGTGCAACTATTCTATCCAAACTGAGACAGACACTCCTGAGCGAGTAGTTACACAAACAACTCAATAAAGATTGAAACTGCCCTGAATTTCTTGCTAATGACATCGTCTCTCACCAAGTGATCAACCCACTGGTGTCAGAAGCACTTTGGGTAGCAGAGCTGCGAAAGGCCCAAGGTATAAAGTTTGTTTGTGTTTTGTGTCTCTTTGGCCTACAAGCAAAAGCGCGGACCGGGCTTCAAATACGCATCAAATCTCCCAGGCTCCTTGCTGAAGGAACAGAAAATGAACAGAGACAACAAGGAAGTAACGGACGCCACGAAGAGGAAAGGGGACTGCGAAGAGACTCCCAGGCGGAAATCGGAGGAACATTCCAAAAAGGCTCAAGTTGACTCGATCCTGAGGAGAAAGTCTGACGAAGTGCATCTGTGGAGGAAAAGGAAATTTGAGAAACCTCAGGAACCCCCTATGAGAAAGCAGGTACGGCCAGACGCTCTCGTCATGTGCTTCCAGAGACGCGCGTGGGCTGCCTGGGGCTGATGGCGCTCGCCTTCTGGCTTACGGATCATCTTAAAACCCCTGAGTGTCACAAAAGAAACTGCAGTGTTTTCCTTCCCTGTCCGAAAACTGCTGGTCTGACAGGGCAGTGGTTTAGGGTTGATGTTCAGAGGCCAAAAACACTGGGCTGTGGCTGTTGTTTTATTCAAAGTACTGAGAAACCCCTTGAACTGAAAGGACGAGGTGAGCAGGGACAGGGTGAAATCCATTTCTAACGGGCGCTTCTCCATCTCTCCACTCGGTGGCGCTTGAGCAGCTGGTTCGGAGGCCGCTTCAGGGATGCTCTAGCCCATCTCAGGACCTTTAGGAATGATTCCTGTCGCCTGCAGAGAGGATGAGCCGCTCACAACAGCCATGTAGACACCTTTAGCCTGAATCTGACAGTGAGAGCTGTTGTGCCAGGCAGGGGCACTCTGAATTGTCACGAGGATTGTAAACCTTAGGAGAGCAAGACCAGCGAAGGGGTTAGAGGCTTATGAAGAGAGACTGAGGGAGCTGGGGTTGTTCAGCCTGGAGAAGAGGAGACTCGGGTGGGACCTTCTTCCTCTACAACTCCCTGAAGAGAGGTTCTAGTCAGGTGGGGGTTGGACTCTCCTCCCAGGCGGCCAGTGATAGGACAAGAGGGCAGGGCCTGAAGCTGCCAGAGAAGGGTTAGGTTGGATGTTAAGAAGCCCTTTCTCACGGAAAAGGTGATCAGATTCTGGAATGGATTGCCCAAGGAGGTACTAGAGTGAAGACAGTAGAGTCCCCATCCCTGGAGTTAAGAAAAGACTGGACATAGCACTTAGTGCCTTGGTCTGGCTGATGTGGTGATGTTAGGTTACAGTCTGGGCTGGATGAGCTCAGAGTTCTTTTCCAGCCTCAATAATTCTGTGGTTCTGTCTGGTGCTTGGGACACAGCAATACTGATTTGCAGAGGCAGAAGCAAGGACCTAGTTCTAACATCTCACGAGTAAACAGCTGATAGCACATGTAGGGCTCCTGAGGAGGGGCAAGTCTCCCCTGAAAGGCTTGACAGTGGGAACGCTCTAGGAAAGTGTAGGGCCTGGGGTCACTTTGCAGGAGTGAGAGTGCAAAGTTCACGATAGCGTTTCATGCGTATCTGCTTCCCTGCCTTGCTTCCCTTCCCCATCCCTCTGGGCTCGCTGCAGTAAATATGGATGGCTTGAATTGCTCCATGAAAGCTGCCCGGTGCATGGGGAAGGCACCGTGGATCACCAGATCTTCATCAGACAGCACAGCCACATGTCCTGGTTTGGGGTTTTTACTTTTCTTTCTTCCAACAGCTAAAACTGGGAAAAGAAGACAAACTCTTCAGGAAGAAGGTACTTTGCCTCTTTAATAGATGTGTTCTCAATCCCTTTTATGTGAGCGGAATGGTGAGCCAGTTTCTCTATCCGTCATGTCCTTGTATCACTGCAGGCGGTTTTATTAGCCCACTTACATCTTGAAATCACAGACTGTCTCTCTTACGGAAGCCTTTACGCTCCAGGAGTGTTTAGCTGCAGTTGTGGATTTTCTGTTCCAGTGTCCTATGCTAAAATCCAGCAGCAGTCTGTGCTTGGATGACTCAAGGAAGACAGTTTTGTTCCTATACCTATGTTTTACTAGTCCACCGTGGCCCTGCTGTGCAGCCCCTCCCTGGAGCCCCTCACTGACACCCTAGGGACAGCCTGGCTCACAGGTATCTGTTACCTCTCACAGTCTGGCACCGTAGCAGAGGTCTGATACCCGAAGCTGAGCTCTGTGAGAAGGGTGCCACGAGCTGCCGGTAGCCTGGTGTAGTAATTTTTTTAACTCTAACCTATCATTAAGTTACTCTGACCTCTCTCTTTAGAGTGTTAATTTATAGACGGGGTGATTAACTTTCTCCGCTGTGTCTAAACGTAGGAGCACATCCAGAGACTTGATGTGATTAGTTTATTGCGAAAGCTCAGACCTTCTGATGTAATGAGGGTGGTGACTGCAGTACACCTTTTCCTGCCAGTCCAGATCTCTTCTTACTAGAGCTGTTCCATTTTAGCGATTGGTGGCTTCTTTCTTGCCTGTAGTCCTCTACAGTAGATTTGAAGTCGTCCCTGGCCTTAGTTTGTCCATCTCACACGTGTGCCTGCTGTGCATCAGAGAGGTTTGATGGATACAGGCAAGTGCAGCTTGCTGTGATGGGCAGTGACCAGGGCAGGAAGGAAGGTGCCAGCTAACCCCTGCCAACCCACAGGGTGCTGTCAGTGCCAGGTCTTGTGTCAGACCTGTCTGTCACATCCCTACCAGAGGTGGGGGAAGCATGAGAAGACAAGCAGAGATTAGGGAGGGTGAAGAGGAGCAGCTAAAGTGTAACTAATTAAACGAGGCCGTGAGTATTCAGCAGTGAGGGCCACAGTGCCAGAGTCGCAGCACAAGTTGGTGAGACTGAGGAGGTTTCAGAACCTGGCCTCTTGGCCTTTGGACATGAGTGCATGTCAGCCCAGTGCTTTGCCCAGTGAACGTGTCCCAAGCCTGGTTTCTTCTGGCCCACTGGGGGAAGAGGTCCCTGTAGTGTGTTGCTTATCTTCAGCGTGTGACTTGTCCACTGCGTGAGGAGTAAGGCCTTTCAATCTGCAGGATTCTGCATGGTGAATAAATGCCTTGGTCACGGTCTTGGAGTCCAGAGAGCCAGTAGCTGGACTGCTTATCCATGATGACACTTGAACTTGATACCTTTGGCCAGTGAATGTACCCTTGTGCTGGGAAGGGTGGGGCACAGTGCTGGCAGGCGGCCTAACCCCCCCTCTGCCCCCTGCCAGGCAAGGCTGCCTGTGCGGAGCATCAGCATGTGAAGCATTGCTGGGTATGTTCCTGCTCCAGTAGTCACCCCTTGTCTCTTCCTTTTCAGCGGAGATCGTGGAAGGCTTCAGATGACCGAACTGCCATGATCAAACCCCTGCGGCGCCTCAAGCAGGAGCCAGAGGATGACCTGCCGGAAGCACCTCCCAGATCCAAGGATAGTGACCAGTCACGGTCCAGCTCGCCCACTGCAGGTCCCAGCACAGAGGGCGCCGAGACCAGGGACAAGAAGAAGTTCAAGATGAGGAGGAAAAGACGGCTTCCCAATAAGGAACTGAGCAAGGAGCTCAGCAAGGAGCTTAACCAAGAGATCCAAAAAACCGAGAACAGCCTTGCCAATGAGAATCACCAACCCATCAAATCTGAACCAGAGAGCGAGAACGAGGAGCCTAAACGTGCTTTGAACAACAGCGAGAGACTCCATAGGTTCAGCAAAGGGTTGAACGGGACTCCCCGGGAGCTGAGGCACCAGCTCATCCCCAGCCTGCGAAGCACACCTCGGGGAATAACCCGGCCTCCGCCTTCACTCTCTCCTCCCAAATGCATTCAGATGGAACGGCACGTTATCCGGCCGCCTCCCATCAGCCCCCCTCCGGACTCGCTCCCCCTGGATGACGGGGCAGCCCACGTGATGCAGCGGGAAGTCTGGATGGCTGTCTTTAGCTACCTCAGTCATAGAGACTTGTGCATCTGTATGAGAGTTTGCAAGACCTGGAACAGATGGTAAGGAAGGGCAGGAGACCAAGCGCGGTCTGAAGTGTAGCGGGATGGACTCGGAAGGGAGGTGGGTGACAGAGGCGCTGATGGCTCCTGAAAGAGGAGTGTGGATTGTCACTGGAGCTGTGCTGAGCCCATGGAAAAGGGATGACCATGAGTGTCTGGAGAAGTGGCACATCTCTGGGTGCTTTCTCAGAAGCAGCAGTTCGTAGCATTTCTGATGGGAAATGTGAGTGTGTGTCAGCCTCAGCAGCAGGCTGCCAGGGCTGTAGAGTGCAGAGCAGCCTGTTCCATAATAAGACACCACCGTGTTCTTGCCTGCTGGAACAGCCAGTCTAGGTCACGCTGAGTCTTGGTGTCACTCTGCCCCTGAACCTGCTGATTGCTAATGCAGTTGTTTGTTCAGTTCAGCTATTAAATATCTAGAGAGATACAGGGAAGATCTCCCAGTGCTCTCAGTGTTCTCCTCAGAAGGTCCATGCTGACTGCTTCCCCTTAGAGGGAATCCATTGTTCATTGTTTGCTCATGGTGTCTGTTCAGAGCTCAGGGCGCTGCAGTGTGAGCACTGACACAGTTGGTGGCTGTGCAGCAGCAGGACAGATAGTGGACAGATTTCTCTGTGTCACTGAACTCAGGGTGAGGTCTAGTGTGAGATCCAGTCACCCCCTGCACCCAGGTGGGTGGGTGGTAACAGACTCGCCCTCTAGCACAGTCTGGTCACAAACAGGGTAAACAGAAGGGTTGAGAGGTTGATTATTTGGTGCAAGCTGTGCCTGGAGCGTCTCCTCTGTGGGCTTCTTGGTGTCACACAAAGCCACTCAATGACTTTGCCACTCAAGGGCAGGATTTTGTTAGGGAACAAGATGAGAAGATGCGGAACCTTGCTCAGGATCTTGCTTGTCCTTGGGGAATCCTGAAGAGAGCATCACCTCCTAAACCATGCAGATGGGAACAACGGGAGCATGCAGTGAGGTGGGGTGGGATCTGTTGTGCAGAACGGACTGGTTTAAGTGAGGGAAGCGCAGGGGAAATGAGGACAGTGAGGTGAGGGTAAGCAGAGGGTGTGGCCTGGCTGCAGGCTAGAAGGTGGATTTAACTGCTGGAATGACTTAAAATGGGATCCCAAGTTGTTGACACTTGAAATTCAGTAGAAAGAATTCCGTGCTGTTATTACATTTGATACAGAAACCTTCACCCTCCAGAGCACCGTGTGGTGTGTGCTGCTTGTCGCATCGCCCTGCCTTGGTTTTGCTGCTTGCAGTCAGGTTTCCTGACTGTTCCATGACACCTCGGTTAAGGTCTGGGCAGAGAAATCAAAACCAGTGCCAAATTAAGAGCTGTTGACTTTCTTTTTCCCCCCTCTGTTTTGGGTAGGTGCTGTGACAAAAGATTATGGACCAAAATAGATTTAAACCATTGTAAATCCATCACTCCACTTATGCTTAGTGGCATCATTAGGAGACAGCCTGTAACCCTCGATCTTAGCTGGACAAACATATCGAAAAAGCAGCTGAGCTGGCTCATCAACAGACTGCCAGGTAAGTGCTGGGCTCTCACCGCTTCATTGGCTTTAGCAAACCGGTTTGTAGCTGAACTGCAGTCTCTGGGGAGTCTCTGATCAGGCATCTGGGAGTCCCCAGAGTAGATCTGTAGGAATGAAACACTGGTGGGTTAAAATGGGCTCTAAATTGGTTACGTTGGGGCTGTTTGTGCTACAGACAGCAATTTCACAGAGGTCTTCACCAACAGGGAACGTTGCTTGGGAAAGTGCTGGTGATAGTGTGGTTTGTGGAGGATAGGGGGTTTCTGTGCTCAGAAAGTCACGCAAGTTCTGGGTGATGGGGAGAAGGGGTGAGCTGGGTGGGAGCCGTTTCACAGTGGGCATGTCTGTGATGATGGAGTGCTGGGATTGTCCGTCAGTGCTGGGATCGTCCGTCAGCAGCACTGGGCTTTGCCCAGCCTGCGCGTCATGCTGCAGATCGTCACGGATGCCACCTTAGCTTGGCCTAACGCTCCAACGTCTTCTGTACCTGCAGGTCTTCGAGACCTGCTGTTATCAGGGTGCTCATGGATAGCAGTGTCGGCACTTTGTAGTTCCAGTTGTCCTTTACTCCGAACTCTGGACGTGCAGTGGGCAGAAGGACTGAAAGACGCACAAATGAGAGACCTCTTGTCGCCTCCCACAGATAACCGGCCAGGTAACAGGCAGGAGGAGCACGGGCAGAGCTGTCGCAGCAGTTCAGTGGCATGTTCTGCTGCTAGTCCCCCTTGGAGGAATCGGGCAGAAGCCCCCACAGTTAGCGCCACTGGGGTTCGGGACTTTGCTGTTGCGCGGGGCGTTCAAAGTAGTGACTTGCGACACCTCCTCGCTGGAAGCCACTGGGTAGCGAGTGATGTTCTCTGGCTACTGAACAGTCGTCTGAGCCACTGTGCTGGTTTTCTGTCTGACTTTCTTCTCTTCAGGCTGCAACGGGTGTACTTTAGAGAGTATGGAAACACTTTCTTCCAGTTCAGGGAAGGAGCAGTTCTGTGGGTCATGCCACATTCGCCCGGATATCAGCTCAGGTGAAATTTTGAGCAAATCGGATCTGCTTTCTGGCATGCACTGCACAGCCTACTGCTTATTCCTGACTTGTAATTCCGCTGGGCCCCTGCAGTTACTTTCATCCCTTTTTGTTTTGAAATCAGGAGGTGGCCTTGCCCACGTGCCTGTTCCAAACATAGACCAGTGTTCCTGCTGATGTCCCCTCCAAAGCTCCAGACAGGCAAAAGCGTCTGAAGTGGACGTAGGGCAGCAGTGTTGTGTGTCACAGTGCATTTCATATAGACCTGCAGATGTTTGCAGCACGGGGAGGGGGAGGCTTGTGGGAGTGACCTGCCGCCTCCTCCGCTTTCCAGGTCAGATCGACAACCGGAGTAAACTACGGAACATCGTGGAGCTGCGTTTGGCTGGCCTGGATATCACAGATGCTTCTTTGCGGCTGATCATAAGGCACATGCCTCTGCTCTCCAAACTCAATCTCAGTTACTGTAATCATGTGACGGATCAGTCTATTAACCTGCTGACCGCGGTTGGAACCACCACGCGGGATTCATTAACAGAAATTAATTTATCAGGTAAGAAGCTGAAGTGCAGGTGAGGAAGGGAATTGCCCATCGGGGTTGGACGCCCATTGGGGTTAGAAACCCAGCAGCTGGGAGTGCTTTTGCTCAGCTTTTTCCCCTGCCCCCAGGGCTCAGTTCGAGCAGCTGGATGATGTGTAAATACAACCAGCAGCTGCCCAGCCTGTCCTGGGCCCTCTGCCCGCATGTCAGACCCCCCCTCATCCTCCCAGTGTGGCACATCTGTCCAGCTCTGCTTTACAAAGTCACAGGGATCAGGGATAAGGCTCGCTGGGAGGAGCACACAGGACCTGTCAGCGTTGGGATAAACCAACGCTGTGCTGGGATAGCAAACCGAGCCAGCTGCTAACCTCCTCCCCCTCTGTTCTGTGGGTTTGGTTTTGTTTTTCCCCGGCAGACTGCAATAAGGTTACTGACCAGTGCCTGTCTTACTTCAAACGTTGTGGAAACATCTGCCAGATCGATCTGAGGTACTGCAAGCAAGTGACAAAAGAAGGTTGCGAGCAGTTCATCGCGGAGATGTCAGTAAGTGTCCAGTTTGGGCAAGTGGAAGAAAAACTTCTGCAAAAACTGAGTTAGTTAAAGGACACCTGTAAATACTGGGGTGGGGAGGGGTGGGGGGAAGGGACTAAGAACACGTAGGGTTTTATTTTCAATGGGGAACTTGAACTATTGGAAAATACCACGATTGGATTTTACAACTCCTTGTCGAGAACAACCTGAAGCTACCCGTGTTTAAGAATTTCAACTTGTGCCACTAATTCCGTCTCCCTGGGATGTCCTGCACTGGCTCTTATGCAAACTCATAAGGCGACTGTTACTGATGAGAATTGTTCACCCCCCGGATGACGACCGATCTCCAAGAAATAACTGTTATTTAAAAGTACCACAGCATGTGCTTGGTAGTGTAAATTTGATTTCTGCTTTTCATTTCTTAAAAAAAAAACAACACCACCACCACCATCGCCACAAACCCCCCCCCCCGTTGGTGTCATTCCAGTGGACCACGCACTGCGTTTTCTGCCTTCTTAATAACCCGTTTTGTTTTGTTACATCTTACATTATGCAGAACTATTTTTGTACAAAAATTGTTTAAAAATTATTTATGCAATGTTTGAATGCATTACCAGTGTTTCGGTTTCGATTGCCAATTTTTATCTTTACTTATGGTAGGCGAGAACTTAACCTATACTTCGTAGACAGTTACCTGCTCTCTCTACAACTGTGCCCAGGTCAGGAGAAATGAGTTTTAAAAACACACAAAAACCAACAACCACCAGTAGGTTAATACTTTCAACTTCAAAGCATGTTTTAATGGAAGTTTATATCCTGCTTTGTATACTTCAGAAGTGACATAAGCATGTTGTGGAAATAAGGTGTAAATTATAGTTGAAGTCCGACACTTTTATCTGTATAGAAATCACCTTTTTTCTCTCTCGAAATTTTAAAAAAACAAAAAAATTGCCAATTCCAGCTTTTGCACATAGGAGGGTTTCACTCTGTAGCATGAGCTCTTGTACTCAATATGGAATTAATTTATACAGTGAGTCCAGCCGTAGAATAAATGGTCAACCGTAGTCTCTCTTTCTTTGAAGTGTGAGTTGAGTTCTCATTTAAGGTTTAGAACATGGTTATTTCCTGATTGTAAAATTCTGCATTCATAAGTGCCATTGTTGTACGGTGTTGTTTTCGTAGACCTTCCTGATGCAGTTTTACCTTTGTTGAATTTGTATAAACAATTGTACAAAAACAGGCGCTGGCTCTGCGGGTTTCTGTCCCGGCGTGGGCTGCGCTGGGGTGTGCGGTGACACTCGGCTGCGAGCCCCAGCAGCTTCCAGTCGCAGCGTGCACCGGGACTCTCGGTAGCGGCTCCTCATCACATCGTGCTGCCGGTGGAGCTTGGGCTCTGCCCTGTGCCTCAACGAGGGCGGCTTCCTAAACATTTTCACTGAGGAGGGAATGCAAACAGCCCCCCCTGTGCCTTCCTCCAGCTGCACTGCACCCAGAGGAACACCTACCCAGCTCGAGGAGTTTGGTAAAGCTTGAGCTGAGAAACCAGCACCACCCCAGAGCTGGTCTCTAGGAGCCAGAGGCAAAGGAAGTCAATCACAGATCTTTATTGAGCTTTGTGGCCAATGACCAGCATGGAAAGAACACCTAGGATACAGTTTTCCTTAGTTTACCCACCACACAGACTCCAGGGATTAAGTACTGGTAAAAAGTTACTTCTAAAAAATAAAGCCATGGAGAGGTTTGCTCCCTTCTGAAAAATAACCTGCAGTGGCTCCAAGCTGTGCACTTGAGCTTGGGGAGCAGCTACTTCCTCTTTTTCAAGCCACCTTCATTTTTTCACAGGAGTGCCAAGAGCAGGTACTGTAGCCCTGGCAGCCCTGTTACTTCTCTAGCACAGAAGGTAAAAGGAGAACCTGTAGCTTTGTTGCTCAGCCCTGATGAAAGGAGAGACAAGCTAGTACCTTCCCTGCCTCTCCTGAACTTAAAACTCAGCCCCAGAACAAGAGCTGTTCTTGCTGCTGTCGTCTCCAAGCCCTCTGTCACAGAGCTACCACAAGCACTGACAGCCTTGCTTCAGGACTCGGAGCTCATCAAGAAACGGGCCAAGAGCTGATGACACCACAGGTCACCCCCAGGTGCTGCAACACACGGTTAGTGACCCGGCTGTAACCAGGAGGGCTCAGACAGCCCTTCCCTCCCCCTGTGTACATTCCAGCTGGTAGCAGCAAGTAGTTTCATGACCCTGATCAGTATTCACAGTAACATCAGGTTGTCGGCACACGGCATACAATCATCACACAGTAATAGTTACAAGAGGCAGGAGTGGCTGAAGGACCACAGTACCACGGGTTAACTACCCCCGATTAGAAAAATACTTTATTCCTACGCTAAAAACCACTTAGCAATCGCTACTCAGAGCCCTGCCAGGTGACAGAGCTGTCTGTACATTCACACCGCGTGGCTGAGGCAGCACACGCGTAACAACAGACATTCGGAACGGAGCAGTCGGCGCAAAACAGACGCTTAAGGGCTTCTTGCAGGTAATGGCAGTCACCCCGGTGCCACCGTACAGGGACAGCGGCGGAGCAGTTACATTCTAGGGATGAAAAAGCTGAATATCAACTGAGAGAGTCACTGCTTCTACTGTACTAGGCAACGCGACACGCTGATAGGGTCGAGCGGAGCTGCTGTCTGACCACGTGCCAAGTACTGAACGCAGTCGTTAGAGGTGATTGATATTCTTCAGAAGAGAGCAAGAGCTGCTGTAAACAGTTTGACTCAGAGAGTTTGTGGGTTTAAGGTACGATGGGCAGTGCCAAGACTGTAGACCCAGGCATCGCACGGTACCGCTCGCGCCTGGGATTCGTAACGCGTAGAAAAGTGGTTCATAACCTTCTAAATCCTGATGATCAAAACGCTGTTTATTGGGAAATAAAGAGCTGACACAGGCGCCGAGGTTCAGCACTGCTGCCCCCAGTGATGCTGGATGGGCAACTGCAAAAGCCGGTTCGGGGTGGATTCAGGATTTGAAGACGTGCACAGCCCGCACCACGTACTGGCGGCAGATGGGGCACTCGCTCATCCTCTTGCCGCACTTGGTGCAGGTGACCATGTGGCCGCACTCCAGCAGGACGCAGTCGATGACGGCATCCATGCAGATCCGACACAAGTTCTCATCGTTGTCATTCAGCTGCATCTTCTCACCCTCTGCAAAGCAAGAGAGACACACGCAGGTCACACTCAGGCCCTGGCAACCACCAAGACACCAGGCAGGTTGGTCAGCCTGACACTGCTGCTCCCTGCTCACAGTCATTTTAACTCCTGTTCTTTCTAACCAAGGATTAGAAAATCTTTTAGCAAACTCTGAACATTCGGCTTTGTTCTTTAAACTCAGGACCATTTTCAACTCGGAATCCAGTGGCTGAAATAACATGCTGGATTAAAATTCAGAGCATGCTGGTTTTCCAGCTCTGAGCCTCCTTCATTTGGCAGAA
Source organism: Upupa epops (assembly GCA_013397515.1). Lineage (NCBI taxonomy): Eukaryota > Metazoa > Chordata > Aves > Bucerotiformes > Upupidae > Upupa > Upupa epops. Next base: position 466,582 of record VZRI01002950.1, read on the forward strand.
CAGTGGCCACAGAAGATTAAACACAAGGATAATAAAGCAGCCAAAGAAGTGGAAGCCCCAAAGAGGCCGGCGCTGCTGGTGGTGGCAGAGCTGAGCAAAGCCCGTCACGTTTCACTGCAAACAGACCACAGCTCCACTCAGTAACCCCTACTTCTGTCAGACTGCACTGAAAAAACTAACAGCTCTGAAGTTTCGCCTCAGGTTTTCAGTTCCAGTCTGAGAGCAAACAGAGGGTTGCACCTGCAGCAGGTTCTGATGTTCACTAACAGCCCCCCAGCTTCACAACCCTTCTCCACCTCGATTAGCCCGTAATTCCACACCCAGTTATCAGCCCCTGCAGTGTTCTGAGCAGCAGCCCCAGGCTATGGAGTTTCCCAGTGCCACAGTCCCCTGTTCTTTACAGGCCAGCTCGGGATGCAGGAAGGACCCAGCGGGCAGGCAGGTTTCAAGCTAATAAGCTGCTCTTCAGATTAAACTTTGTGAGCAATCACACAAGTGAAAGACTCCAGAGGGGAGGAGAATACAAGTGACTGAACTGCAGGCACAGAACCTCCTTATCATGGCCAGACCATGGACCCAGACCAAACCACTTAAGCTTGGACTTCAGCCACTGCAGCTTTTAATTCTGCACCACAGTAAAAGACCTCAACTGCTCTGGTTGTTGGCAGCTCCTGAGCAGCTCTCACTAATGCCTCCTGAAACCTAATAAAGACGCAGAGGTGCCAAGTTTCAGGTTCTCCGAGGAATTGGTTCTCAGTTGCACAATTTTACCTTCACCGTGAAAGCAGAGCTCCGAGCGCTTTGGAAAACAAAGCCACAAACCCCCAGCACAATCCTAGAAAGCTTCATTTGCTCCCCAGAACCAGGACAACTACCTTGAATTATTAAACCTCCCCCTCCCGTTGTTCCAGCTGAGCAGACCGAGCTAGATACCAAGTCCTTCAGGTGGCAGAACCTGCTACTGGAAACCAGAGAAGCTTAAGAATGTGCAAATCAGATAGAAACCTACGTGTCTTGTGGTTTTCCTCGCTCTCTCTGTACAGTCTGCTCACTTTCTCCACGAGTTCCCATTTTTCACAGCATCCTGAGTAGTTGACGAAATTACACGCGAGTATTTCCTTCAGCTGCCGAACGCTCAAACTGTCAATATCTTCCAGGCTCGATATGTCGGATAAGGACGCCCTCGCTCGCTTCCTGGACATTCCGGGGGTCTGAAACACACCAACTGGATGTTTGTAATGGCCCCAGTAAGCTCAGAGCACCAGAGCTGCTGCGACGTTAAGCTGCAGCAGCTTGGCTCAAGTCTAATTCTTTTAAAGCTGGTGGGTGCAGATAAACAGGGAGACTCGGGCAACTCAGAGCTACAGCGAGATAGAAAATGTTGACAGATCTAAGTCCTTCGGGGTGTCGCACGCCAGCAGTGTATTCTGTGCATAGTCCCACTCTCACCTGTTCTCCTGCACTTTCTTCATCGTCGTTATTGATGGAGGATGTTTCTGTTTGTCCCTGTGGACAAAATGCAACCGGTCAGGATTGAAACCACCTCGGTCCTTACCAAACACTTCCCTTTGCATCAGGCTGATCCCTGACAACTGACATTTTGAAGTCTCAGTTGCTACTAATGACTGTAGATCTAAGTCACCTCTGTCACCTGAACTTGTCATCCTACCCAGAGATCACTGCCTTCAGGTGACAGATACCAAAAGCATTTCTCCTGCCCCCCAAACCGCTCCAATACCGTTTTCTTCTCAAGCGATGCCCCCCTATCAGAAATAAACCACGCGGTAATGAACGTACCCGTAGAGGTGTTCCGCTCCCTGTGCTTCCCCTTCTGTTCTCAAGTTCTCCTTGAGGTGACACAGACACAGACATAGAAAACGGATGAGTAAAAAACCCCGAAGTCTGTGACCGTGACGAGCGCAGGCTGCTAGCGTCCAGATCCTCAGGACCTAACCCGTGATGGCACAGCACAAGATCCACCAAGTCTTCCTTCTCTCTGCAGGTATCCGTCGGGATGTTTCTGAGAATCAGGTACTGCCGCAGATCCTTTACTTTCAGTCTCATTAGCTGAGGTCGCTGAAAGGCTGTTTCTTGCAGCAAGTGGCAAGTGGAGCATCTCCTGAGATTCTCTTGTAAGACTGAACAAACTGAGCAGAAATCCTTCTTGCAGTCGCAGCACACGTGCTAAGGCAAAACAGAGAACAACCACTCGGGCACAGAGAACAACCCTAGACCCCCACTGCGGAATTCACTGGAGATGCCTTACCCATCCGTTTTGAGGGCATCGCTTTTTCCACGTGTAAAATCCAGTGTAAGCCCCAAACTTTACACAACATGCTTCCTCCTCAGCTGATTCACAGAACTCAAAGGACATCTCAACCACGAGGAACCGCATGGAAGGTCAATGCTCCCAAACACCCAGGCGTCATTTGTGAGCAGAGCTTTGTTCAAGACTCACACAAGCACCAGGCGAGACTTCCAGTAGTGACTTTAAACAGTCACCCCCTCCAAACTTTTCACATTCTTCTGATTCTAGTAGATGACTATAGCTCAGAAAACCTCCCTACACAACACTCAACTGCTGAAGATTCTGAAGGTAGCGCAGGTATCTTCCAAATCAGGATCTGCTGCGTTTTGGTCAGCCCAAAGGCAGTGTGTTAGCGATTAATGACCATCCGACCTCTTCACCTGTAATCTTATCGGACATTCATTTCCTGTGACCTCAGAATAAGGCGCTTCCTCCTTCCCTGGCTATCTGCCTCAGGCTTCCTTCCCAAGGGAAAACGCACGTGCACCTCCCAGCATTCCCACAGACGAGCGAACGGGCAGAAACACTGTCCGAGCAAACACACTCACCTTTTTCCTGAGAACTGAAAAGGACAGTCCGCAGGCTTTGCAAACTATGTTGGTGCCAGAAGCAGCTGGAGCTGGAAACGCAGAGAAATCTGTATTCGGTGTGAATCTGAACGGGCCAGCTCCTCCCCCAAAGCCACCCTGCTGGCCACGGACAGCTCCAGTCCCCATGACTTCATTCAGCAACCCACAGCAGGAAGCCCACATGGAAGTAGCTCCCGCCTGAAAACATTGACAAAGCAAACAAAGAAAATTAGTGCGGCAAAGCCCACATCAGATGCGACTTGTTACCGAAGAGCTACTGAGGAGCTACTTCACTCAGTCTGTCATCATCCCAAAAGCATGTGGTGCGAATTCCCAGAGCAGCAGGAATTCAGCACAGCGACGTCTGCAACGGCCCAACAGCTTCCCCATCCCAGCTGCAAACCAAAGTAGGTAACGTTCGCTTCCGAGAGGCTCACACCAGCACAAGGAGTACGCTGTCACAACTCCTTTTCTAGCAGAGTTCCGCACAGGAGGAGTCAGGAATCCAAGAAGGCAACAGCAAAGGAAGAAAAGCCTGAAGAGCCAGTCACAGGCGAGAGGCAAAATCCAAACCCATGACAGGCAGCAACAAAACCTTTTGTCATCACTGGAGCAGCCCTGTCTCCTGCAGCATCTTATCCAGAACTAATCCAGCTCTGACATGACTCACAAGATAACTCGCTAAAAAAAGCTGCTGGGTTTTCAAAGTTGAAACTAGCAAACCAGTGATAGCAGCACGGCTGGGCTGGGCTGGGCGGTGTGTGTCGGGCTGGGTGCCATGCAGGAGACGTGCGGTACTGCTAGGCTGCAGAACCAGCCTTGAAGGCACTCGAGTTACTTCTTCAATTAGTGTGGCCCCTCCTAAGAACCTAATTTCATTTGAACTCATCATCTGGTTGAAGCAACGACACTGCCTGGGGTGTCTGAAAATTACCAAGAACTGAATCACCAGTTGTTCTGAGAGAAGCAAATGACTTGGTCAAAGAGGAGAATTCTGAAGTAGGTGAGAGCAAGCATTTTCTCTCTTCAGCCACAGCACATGCTGGCGATTGATCTCATGTTTGCAAAACTACATGAACTCTTCCTAATCATCTCCAGCTCTAAGACAACGCATCCCTGAGAAACCTGGATATAAGACAGGTACAGAGCTGGAATGGCCACAGTTACTGCTGAAGTACTACACCTAGAACCAAACAGAGGCAACTTCCAGCTCACGTTGTGTGCGATTAAACCATCGGGGGCTTCACTCCAACATGCTGGGATTTCTTAGTGGCACTGCCTGGGCAATGAACACAAGAACACATCAGCTCTACCCCAGTGCTTTGCCTTCTACTCTTGTTAACAAACTCATCAGCAGTACAGGATATGGTCATTCCCACTTGGAAAAACAGGAATTTAGAAGTTTGAAGCCCTAGACTGAACTGATGTAGTGCAGATCCACAGCAGAACTCTGCAGACTGTATCTGCTTAACTGTGAGCAGTAACTCAGACACGGCCTTGCAGTGACAAATGAGATCCTCCAAGGGAAAACCAGACCGGTCAAAGCTCTTCGAGCCACTGAGCTGCTTTCAGAAGTGAGAACACAACATCAGCTGGCTGCTGAGGAACAGCACTGAAGAGCGGATCAGCCTTGTTGAATCAAACATTTGTGCACTGGCTGGAGACTGGGAGAAGAACAAACTGAACGCTACTGCACATGCGAAGCCACGGTCTTTCCCTGGCAACCAAGAACTCAGTGAATAGATGACAGCGTGGTTCCCTGGAGTCCCACTGAGCGAAGAGGAAAATGCAGAAAGCTTTAACGTAGGTTAGAGAGTCACTAACAGCCATCAACCTCAACGTGCTAAAGGAAGGTCTGAAGACTTGCAGCTCATGCGAAGAGCTACAATAAGTTAGGGTCTTGTTTCTCTGAACGGGAGATGTTTTTTAAGTCCTCTCCGAACCTGCTGGCTTGACACCTGACAACAAGTTTAACCAGAACAACTCAAACTTACTCTACAGTGACTGGGTTGCTGTTCTGAGTCACACAATTGCACCCGATATTAAAAAAAATCCCAAATAACCAAGGGAACTGCAGCTTTTTAAGCTTGAAACCTTCAGCATCAAGTTTTTATCAAAAGTGCAAATTCTACTTAACGCTGGAATTTGGACTGCAGGCTGTTGAGGTCACAGGTTTAATCACTGTCATGTGGATCACTGAAACAGCAACAAAACCCAGCAACCAATCACACCAGGTTCCTTTTTAAAAGGAAGCTGAGTGATAAAATTTCCCTTAAACATCTTTTTCCCTTAAGCTTTTTTTTATCTTAACTCTGCTGGTTCAGGTTTTCATTCCAAATCAACATCTTTTCCCCCCAAAGCATGAAGCCATCAAATAATTGCACTTGAAACTTGCAATTCTTGCTCTAAGAACCTAAATCAAGCAGAACAGGCACCGCAACTCCGTAATGATGGTGCTTCAATTCCTGTAGCAACCAGACTAACTTCTCTATTCAATCACACATTTTCCCTGCTCTCACCTTTGTGGGAACTTAACATAACAGAAGAACACCTCCTCACCCTGGTTTAGAGAGAATCTGTGAGACATAACAGTCACAGGACCAAACATGTTCTACAGCGCTGTCTAAGTGCCTCAGGTATGGGGCACCAGAAGCATTTCTCCACCCTACACCTGCCTGGAACTTCACTTTCACTGCTGCAAGCTGACATTAAAAGTGTTGCAATACAGCAAAATACCCAGCAAGGTCACTTTGCTCCGAAGCTGTGTAACATGTAATGCCACGTGCAGTGAAAACATCAAAGGTCTGAGCCACAAAATTAAACTCTCCAGTCTAATTTTAACAGCGTTTCAAGAGCAAACTTCATCCCAGGCATTACAACAGCCCTCCGTGTACCGGAGAAAATCTTCCTAAACCTCCTGTGAGCAGAGTTGAAGGAGGATGAACTCTAGTAGCCCTTCCCTGACCTCTAAACAAGACATAGCCGCAGCGTGCGGCTGTGCTCACTGATATACTCTGTGCTCAGAGCCTGCCCAAGTCAGCGACAATCATTAAACCATCAACCTGAGATAACAAAGGGTGGAACCAGTTTTTTCCTGCACAAAACAAGTTATGCATAATTTTCATCGTTTATGAGGCAAGAACAATTAACTTACCACAAACGCAGCCCAAAAGCTAGTTACTTAACCCAAAAGAGCTTCAAGTTTTAAAACTTAGGACTTTGGAAAACTTTTTTCCTCAAGGAAAAGCTATCAGTTGCAGAAATGCTACTCCAATTCTTAACGTAGCCTTAAAACCTGAGGAGCTACCTTTATGTTCTTAAGATTTTACAATAACCACATACAAAGAGCAGAAAACCACACGAACCAGGAGGGTCTGTTAGAATACAATCCCTCCATTTATGCCCCTGTGGTTTTTTCCAGGGTGTTAGGACAGCAGCAGGACACCCAGTGACTGAAAGGGAACAACACAGTTGTGACCATTGTGACCACAACCGTTGCTGGATAGTTTAACACCTGCTTCATCAGCTTATTTTACTCAAGAGCCTGGACCCACTGCTCAGGCATCACTGTCAACACTAAATACATACACACTTTGGCAATTCTGGTTACCCCTTTGGATACCACAACGTTGTTATGGAACACTCAATGCCAAGCACTCAGCCATTCCAAAGCGAAAGGGAAGACAACTGCTAGTTTTGTCCTTACTCTGAGCCCACTGTGGATTCTTTCTGTGCACAAGTTTCATTAAGCGATAATTGAATTACACTGTCTGGGCGCTTCGTGTCACTCTGCAAAGAAATGAGACGGTGCTGAAAAGCACCAACACAAGATACAAACAACAGACGAAACCGAAACTCCCTTCCTTTAGAACTAGTTCAAATTTTGCTCATTTCTGCTCCAAAAGCTGCTCCCACATCAGTCACCACTTCCACGTTCTCTCCTCACAAGCTGCCATCAGCTCTCTCTCCACACCTTTATGAGCAGCCTTCAGGGGCAAAACACCGCGCTTCAGCTCCTCCGATCTTGTTTTTGGCTTCAAGGGCCTTTAACAGCCGATGAGGCTATCGGCAATGCCAGCCGGGAGGCTGCTGCTGCTCCTCACCCATCTGTGCAGGCAGGATGTTCCACCAAGCCAGGCAGTGCCCTAGCGCCGACAACCAGAAGGGATTTTATTCTTCTCCTGAGCCGAAATTTCGCCCTCACACCCACCCTGCGATCACGCACCTCTCGGAACCCACCGAGCTGCGAGACTCCCGCTCCACACGACCCTCAGCCCTCACCTGGAAGCACCCCAGCAGCACCAAGCGAGGAGAAACGCCCGTGGGACCGGCCGGCCCGAGCCCAACCGCATCCCCGCACACCAGCCCTAAGGCCGCTGTTACCGCTTCTCCCGCCCCAGCCCAACCGCCCCGAGCCCGGCCAGTCCTCTCCAGCGGGCCCGGCCGGTAGCGAAGATGGGGGCTACCTTACGGCGGCCGCACCAGACCCTACCCAGCTGCTGAGTAAGCACAGGGCCCTGGGGCTCCCGGTAAAGCGGTCCCGGGCCAGGCACCCCTCAGTAACGGGGCTTTCAGCCGGGGCGGGAGGAGGGGGGGGGAGGCAGCGGCGGGGCCGGGCAGACTGAGGAGGTAGGAAGGGGCGGCGCGTCCCGCCCCACCGGAGTCCCAGCTCCCCCCCTCCTCGCGGCGAGGGAACCACGGCTCTCCCAGCCGCAGGAACCAACCCGTCCCCTTCCCTTTCACCTTCATGGCCGCTCCGCCGCCGCCACCTCCGCCGCCTCAACCGGGTGCCACCTCCACCCCGGCCCTGAGCGAGCCCCGCCCTGCGCGGCACCGCCTCACGGAGGGCGGGCATTCCCACAGCGCAGCACGTCATTGGCTATTCCTCCGCTGACAGACAGGGCACGAAGCCAATGGGAGGGGAAGAAGCGGCTGTGTGTTGGCGGCCGTGAAGATTCCACGGGCGCGGAGCGGGGGGAGGGCAGGAAATTCTCCCTCAAAACGGGGTGGAAGCGGCCGCTGCTCCGTCCGAGCGCCTAAGCAGGGGTGGCGGTGCGGTCAGAGAGAGCTTTGGCCTCGCGGGTTGAGGTTCACGGGGGTTTTTCCCGTGCCCAACCCTGTCACCAAACCCCGAACCCCAGAAGTGGGTGTTCGGGCTCCTCTGGCCTGGCAGGGGCTGCTCCCAGAGCTGATTAAAGGCCTCAGTGGCCTCAGTGGTGATTTACAGCCTCAGTGCTGATGACTCTACAGAGCCCTTTGCTGATAATCTTTAAATAACAGAACATGTATTATTTAAAAATCCCATTTCAGGTCTCTTTGAGATCCCCGTCACGATCCCGTTACTATTTTCCCTCAGCTACGAACGGGATGCATTCAAAAAATGATAATCATTAGCTTTGAACCACAAGATTAAATTCAATTAAACCAAACACCACAAACCCAGCTGAGTCTTGAGAAAAAGCTTTGCCTAAGAACACACAGGGCTGAAAGCAGAGGAGGCCTCAGCCCAGAGAAAGGAGCGCACAGAAGCAGCCACAAAGATATTTTGACCACAAATCAAATTTTCTTGTACAAAAAGCTGCCCACAATCTTCACTCATCTCTGCAGGCTGGAGCTATTTCTGGAGTGAATCAAGAGGGAAGAACTGAGTCCAAAACCATCGGTCTGTAATTGCCCCAAGAACAGCCCAGACCTGGCAGGGTGAGCAATAGGAGCAGGGGTTTCACACAGCTCAACTTCTGGATCTTCATTGTAAATCAGGTCATCCCTCTGTTTTGGAAAGACTGCTGCTCCACGGCGAGATTTTGGTATGGATGAACTTTCACAGGTTATTTAATAAATGTCTTTTTTTCCCTCCCGATAATAGCTTGTCATTTTAGTCACAGCAGCTGAGAAGACAGGAGGAAAGCCTCGTGATTACAGTGCAGGAACAAGCAGCAGCACATTTCCCATGTTGCTCAGGTGAGAGATTGCCTTAAGGCACCTTAAGAAACACCAGTGGGGTTTGTTTTCTAAACTGTTCTGTGTTACCTAAACTCTGTTGATTCAGAGTCACCCCTGAAGTTCAAAAGCATCCACGTTTTTAAATAATCTTACGTTAAAACCCAAGAGCTCCTCACACAGTTGCTGTTAGCAGGGTAAAAGCTCTGTCCTGCAGATGAGCCAAACCTAACATTTTCCCTGTAGTTCTGCTAAGGATTTGCCAACTAGAAGTCCTCCCAAACACAGATGTGTTAGGGAATAACGTGGGCCTGACAGAGCCCAGATCTGGTGACTGTGCTGGCAGCTGCAGCTGCCACTCCCGCCTTAATTTGGGCAGATCATGATGAATCATGTCGGTAACATGTGATTTGAGATCACTTTTCATGCATTAGGGCGTCTGAGGCGTAACCACGTAGATTAGTTTTAAATGAGGAACTCGAACTCCGCCAGCTACACTGTGGCTAAAGAGCAACACTTGCAGAGGTTCTATTAATACGAGAGCTGCCCTCATTGTGCCTTCTGGATGGTGCCAAAGAAGCATTAAAAGATTTAAGTCTATTAATGCTAGATGTCCCACTTACTTCTTCCATGAAATAACTAGTGATGATGTCTCCCTGCAGCTCAGTAAATCCCCCAAGGTTTTATACGCAGTGAGGTAGAGGAGAGATCCTCACCAGGAATCTTCATTCAAGAAAAAAAGGTTGATTGATGGATGGTCTTTTATTTGGGAACCTCAGATAGGAATGATTGCAGAATTCACTTACTCTACCAGAGACACTCCACAGATACCTTTGAGAAGGTGTTCAGCTTGCAGAGACTCAGATCAACAGACCTACTGTTGCCCTGAACAACTCCAGTCCCAGATGGTGGCCATTTCATGCTTCATAAGCTCCAGCACATTCTCAAGGCCTATTTTATGTCAGTGCAAAGATGACTTTCTCCATCACGTTACCTAATCTTGCATTTTCCACAACCAAAATAATCTCTTGCTGCTTATTTAGAGAGCTGGTTTCTAAGTGTGAGAGTTTATATAAACTTGCCTAAAAAGCTTTTTCTAAATGTTCCCCGTACCACGCACTGCAGGGCTGTCAGCAGAGCTGGCGCATTCAGAGCGTTACACAAGAACGTCAGAACGTCAGAACCAGATGTCTGTGGTTTCCTTTTTCCTCCCCAAGTTCTGCAAATACTGACTACAGCTCTGCCTTGATCCCATCTCCCACCCCTCCCTACCGAGCCGCTCCACCAGTTCAGCGTTTCTACCCGAGCTCCCATCCCTTAGTTTCAGGAAACGTCAGTCAGTTGACCTTTACAACATAATAGCTGCAGCTCTTTCCTGGGGTTTACATTCAGATGTAGCTCAATGAGCGATCGGTTCATTGAGGGCTGGGAAGTTGTCGTTAATTATGGCAGCAATAACTAACGATGGTGTTAAATTTCCTAGATGTAAATGTATTCTGGAAAATGACTCCATGCTGAACTCGCCTCCACATCCTCCCCCTCACCACCCCCTGGCATGAATCAGAAGGATCTCAGCTGAAATCCCCCGGGACATGCAGATGTGTGATAATATTGAGTTTTGTTTTGCTCTCACTTACCAAAATGAGAGTTATTAGAGTAATTGGGGTCTTTTCTTTGGGAACATGATGCCTTAATGAAGTGCTTGAACAAATTATTGAGAGAATAAAAATAAAGTGTGGAAGTATCTTTATCGCAATTGAATTTGCGAGCAATCCAATCACACCGGAGAGAATTTGCTCTGGTCTCAGAGACACTCACACCGGAGCGAGGATCAGCCGCCTTGTACAGCCTTCTGAATCCCTCATGGCAGACACAATAGGACACTGAGCTCAGCCTGGCACAACTCCAGTAGCCTCATGCTTTCCTCAGAGGGCTGTGACATGACTGCGAAGGGTCCCCAACCCTTCATGGTCTTATCCCGAACTCTGGGTGTTTTCACCAACCCACAGACAAAGCCAAGGACTTCTTTCAGTGCAGGTTTGCACCAAGCTGGGACCTCAGTGCTCATCCATAAAGTGAGCTCCCCAGACTGTGACAACATTCATTCATTTATACAAACCAAATTAGCATAATTAATGTATTCATTAGTTATTGTGTTTCTGCTGGTGATTACAAGTTCAATCCTGAAGCTACCTGGTTAATTCCTCGCTTCAAATTGAAGTGGCAATGGACTTAGTTCCTATTCCGCATGCTCAGGGGAGAGGGGCTTCCCCTGGGTTAGGGACTACGTGACCTCTGTGTGTGATGTTTAGTGTCACAGTGAGGGTACAATGAGGAGAGTTCAACCCAGGGCCACCCAGACCTCAAGTTATTTCATTGACAGCATCGTGATTAACATCTCCTTTGAACTTTAATTGCCAGGGTGTCCTGGCTCGTAGGAGCCCATCCAGCTCTTTTGCTGTTCGGGGAGGATTAGATGTCTTTCAGCTGTCTAGTTCAGCACCCCTCTAGCTCAGAAATCCCTCGAGTTAGTGAAGCCCTGGCAGATTATTTTAGGTTCTAGGAATTGGCCTTCAACAGCGGGGCCACGGTTTGGGTGTTTGGGTGTTGGCCCACTGCGGAGGCCCATGTTGATGGAGACGTGACCAGCCGCTGAGCTCTGGGTGACAACTGGCTGTGGCCAAGGCTGGCCACTGCTCGCCACAGCCCAGTCTCAGGGGAGATCCCTGCTGAGCCACCCCCACCTCCCACCAGGCGGCGCTGTGCGGAACCTTTGTCCCCCGGAACGTCTCTCCCGCGCTTCTGTTTGCTCGCCGGCACGACCGTGATGGCTCACAGCCCATCCTCTGATTGGCCGGAACTGGGGCCACGTGACGAGGACGGAAGCGGCGATTGGGCGACCGTGCCCGGCCGGTTTGGCGGGCCATGGCGAGCGTTCACGAGAGCCTCTACTTCAACCCGATGCTGACGAACGGGGTGGTGCACGCCAACGTCTTCGGCATCAAGGACTGGGTCACCCCCTATAAGATGGCGCTGCTGGTGCTGCTGAGCGAGTTGGGTCGCGCCGGCGCGCAGCTGGGGCTGCTGGAGCGGCGGCGGCTCAACCGGCTGCTGCTGCCGCTGTTACAGGTCGGGTACGGGCGCTGAGATGGGGAGGGAGGCCCCGCTGGGGCCGTGGGCTGTCGCGACATGTCGCTCCTCTCCGCAGGGCCCGGATATGCCACTGTCACGGCTGCGCAAGGCCATCGAGGAGTGCTGCTCTCACCTGGCCAGCTCCGTGCACATCAGGTGGGGCGCGGGGCCGCCACTCGGGAACTCCAGAAACCGGCGACTGCTGCGGGCTGGTTGTGGAAGGAGGCACCGAAGGGCAGCGGCTCAAGCGAATCCGCGACCCTGAGTTCCTTCCTTTGCTTTCTGGGATCGGTCGGGATGTGATACTGCTGCTGGCAGATGAGCTGCACGGTTCTGTTCTGCCCTTCCCTCCTGTAATTCCTGTTGGGGAACTGCAATCAGTGTTTCTGTGATGGGTGATGGCGCCACTGCATGCACATCCTGCGTTATCCGTATCTGCTTTAGTCTTGGAATCCTTTCAGATGGCTGTGTTGTTTAAGAAGTCATCTGTCTGGAGCAAAACTGCCCTTCTGCAGTTTGAGTTCTCACAAATAAGTTCTGCAAGGCCCAGTTTCTGTGACACAGAAGGTCTGGTTTGGTACTCAGTAACTTCTCTGTGAGGGTGCTGAGGCCCTGGAACAGGTTGCCTAGGGGAATTGTGGCTGCTCTGTCCCTGGAAGTGTTCAAGGCCAGGTTGGATGGGACTCTGGGCAGCCTGGTCTAGTGAGAGGTGTTGCTGCCCACAACAGGGGGTTGGAACTGAGTGAGCTCTGAGCTCCCTCCCAGCCCAAAGCAGTCTATATTATTTGGATGATTCATATCTAGTATGTTTTGATTCATCTTATGAGTATAAAACCTTCTGAGCCTAAAGAATTAGCTACTCCTTGCTTGAAGTAGAAGAATATTGGTTGTGATGCATTTTGTTAGTATCCTAAAAAAATCCACTTTTCTTTTCCTGCTTAGGTTAAAACTAATGGCAGAAGGTGAATTGAAGGACATGGAGCAGTTTTTTGATGACCTTTCGGATTCATTCACAGGGACGGAGCCAGAAGTTCATAAAACAAGTGTAGTAGGTAACAAATGTTATCTCTGAGCTCCGTTTGATGCAGTATCTGTCCTTGATGCGGGTCACTCAGCTTTGTTTTTCTTATGGGGAGGTGTAAAGCCAGCGTGATAGGATTTCTCTTGCTCAGATGCTTTGTGTTGACCAATAATTTCACATATTGTGAGCTTCTTACTGCTCTTAACAAACTTACTCAGAGTCTTGCAGAGCCTGTGAGATTTGGCAGTTATTTGATAGCAGATTTAATACCAGGTTCCCCCCTGCAAAGCTGAGTTGGATCAGCTGGGAGGCTACGATGAGACACTTAAGCAATTTAAATTCATGATGCCATTTAAACAGGTTATGATTTAGAGTCTCTCTGAAATCGCAGCCTTGCTGACAGCTGTTGTAACAGATGTTTTCCTTCGCAGGTCTGTTTCTGCGCCACATGATCCTGGCATACAATAAACTTTCTTTTAGCCAGGTCTATAAACTTTACACCGCCCTTCAGCAGTATTTCCACAGTGACGAGAAAAAACCCGGAATGGATGAGACTGACATGGAGCTGGCAAATACAGAGGAACTGGAGGGGAGAATGGAGAAAGAAGAACTTGATGGCCCTTTAAGGTGATGTATAAATAAAGTCTTTGCTGCTTCTTCAGGGAATTAGTTTGGTTTTGATGAGTTCTGTACTCAGCAGAGTAAGCTTTAGCTTTGTCCAGCTCAGGGTGCTGCTCCTCTTAAATCTTCACGAATGCTTTTGTAGTTCTCTGCGTGTTTTATCTATCGCTAACGACTTTAGCTGAGATACCGACCTGTAGTGAGCTCCTGTCATCCTTTTTAAGCCTTCGCACCCGCTGACAGAGCTGAGTGGCCTCTCTGTTTCCTTAGTGCCACCGTGTGGTGCCGCTTGCAAATGGCAGCGGTTCTGCTCAGCGTCTGGGAGAAGATGGCAGCGCCCTGTTCTCTCTCACTCAGGGAATTGCAGGGTGGAGGCCAGATGCTGCCCCCAGACCCGTTCCACACAGCCCGCTGCTGAATGACTTCTCTAGCTGCATCAGTGTGATCTGAAGCTACTGGAGAGGTCATTTCTCCTTCCAGCAAGGCAAGATAACTTGGCTAAGGAGAAGTTAAACTGAATGGGTTTGGTTTCTCCAAGTGAAGAACTTGTGTCTGTTTACCTCAAAAATGAAAAGCAGATATTGAGACCCTTCACCTGCTGAAGAGCTGCCCCGCAGGAAGAAATAACCCTCAGAGTGTTGTGTGACTCCATGTATTTTCTGAGCTGTCTCTATATAAACCTGTGCTGCAGAGTGAGTCAGTCAGCAGCTGCTGGAGCCTGGCTGTGTGCTGCAGTTGTTGCCTTGCCATGGGAGAAACTCCTACCTGCCCCTGCAGAACAGCTGCTTTACCGTGGTGTAGGTGGCCCGAGCGCCAGTTCCTTTCCTTGTGACTGTCTTCAGAAGAGAAGAAAGAGAAGCAAAGCCATTTGAATGTCAACCCCAAATGTTCTCTCTCTTGTTTTCCTTCTGGGTTTTATTTTGGATTCACATTGACTCCAGCCCGTGCGGGTTGCAGATGGCAGCTACACCACATGAATTCATTTGGGTTGCTGGCTTTGGACTACACTTTAAGTTGTCTCCTTTCAGTTTCCTGTCATGCTTTCTCGGAACTTTATAAAGCAAAGGTGTGAGGCAGCTGGCAAATGGCATTTGCTGGTAGTTGATTTCCCTGCCCTTGTTTCTGACCTGAGTGTTTATTAACAGGGAGGAAGAGATCTCTTGCAGTGGACCTCTTTCGCAGAAGCAAGCAGAGTATTTTCTTTCTCAGCAGGTACGTTAACGCTGAAGGCTGTTGAGTGAACGATCCATAACATGAATTTCACTTCCAATCTCATCCACGGTGTCAGGCCTGATGTTTCCTTACATCTGTTAAAGATTTGTTGGTATCTCGCGTGTAGTTACCCAGTGTGAGCACTTGGGGCTGAAGGAGTTTTATGTGGACATGGACTGCATATGTTGATGCTTGATTCTGAGAGGGTCAGTTCTGCACTGAGGACTCCCCTCAGGTTTGATGTCTGTGAAACGTGCAGTCTTGTTGACCGTTCCAGCTGGCAGGTAGAAAATGGAGCAGAAATGCACGTGGAGGCGAGTGTCAGTGAAGGCACTGCACGCTTGTAATAGCTTGCTAAAGAAATAAAGTCCATGTAGGTGTTGTTTCATAGACATCTTAAAGGATCAGAGTCACTTCTTAGCCCCAGTGTTGAGTAATGCTGCTTCTAGACCTTTGTGTGTTCAGTCTGGAGGAGGCTCCCAAGTGAGGAGGCTCCAAACTTTGTAATAGCTGAAAGGGGCTACAAGAAATCTGGGGAAGGCTTTTGACACAGGTGGTAGTGAGCGGACAAGGACAAGGGGTTCCAGACTTGAAGAGGGGAGGTTGAGGTTGGACATGAGGAGACAATTCTTTGCTGTGAGGGTGTTGTGATGCTGGAACAGGCTGCCTAAGGAAGCTGTGGTTGTCCCATCCTTGACAGCGTTGAAGGCCAGGTTGGCTGCGTCCCTGAGTAACCTGATTTAGTGAAGGAGTCCCTGCCTGTGCAGAGGGATTGGAACTGGGTGCTCTTTAAGATCCCTGGCCATTCTATGATTTGTTAATTAACAGATCTACTGCTAAAGCAAATTGTGGATTTACCTGTCTTTAGTTTCCTGATGTATTTATTTTTGGGGGAGAAGACACATGTAATCCTAGCGAGCGAGCTGCTGTATTAGCTCTTCAAAGAGAAACTCGGGCAGAATTCTCTGAGTACCTTTAAACATAAGCTGTTGAATCAGCTATTATTGTCCTTGCTCTCTCTGATCTCTGGAAAGTGAAGGCTGTAACACAGCACCGAATAAATGTGCTGCTGACGTTTAGCATCACGGCAGACAGAGCTGTTAGAAAATCTGCTTTAATGTTCTCCGCAGGCAGATAACAAGCTGACAAGAATATATCAAAACAGATTTGTAACCCTTCAGTTTGATTTACTTCTCTTACTTTGAGTTTTCAATTTGTTATTGCAGGCTTCTTTATTAAAGAACGATGAAACAAAGGCTCTTGCTCCAGCATCTTTACAAAAGGAATTGAACAACTTGTTAAAATTTAATCCAGACTTTGCCGAAGCAGTGAGTGTCATCTTTTTCCTTCATCCAAAACAGTTGTAAAGGGATTTCTTATCTCCAGGATGGGATTATTTGGGAGTAATTTATTCTGTATTGAAATATAAGCGGATGATAAAGAATGTGAGCAGGCTGCATGGAAATGTTTCTAATGATTCAGGCTGAACCTCCTCAAGATACAGAAACAGTAATTAAGGCGAGTACTTGGACGTGTGGCTAACTTTGTGCACAGACATAATCCTCTTCGTTTCACTGGGACTGTGTGAGTGTGTCCTCGTTGAACGGAGTGAAAACTGTTCTTTGTACCAAGTTTTCCTGAGGAATTTCAAGTCTCACAGCTCAAAAATTAGCACCAAGTGCACTAACTCTTGGTTTCACTTCCTGATGTTCACCCTGCTTCTGGTAGGCTCCCTAAGTCCTCTCCAGTGTTCAGCTTGTTTGACGTGAAGGGTTGTCCTGCCCAGCTCTCGATTCCTAGAAGAAAATGTGTGGTTTTACCATTTCTATTTGGAAGCAGTGCTTGTGCTTCTGAGTATCTTCCTGAGTGCTGGCACAGTGGGTGGGTTTCATAGCTCCATTCCCACCCTCTGCTAGCACAGGAATACAGGGATGGTACCCGTGTGCTGGTCTCAGACTGGGTGGGATGGTTCTGCTGGCCACATCTCAGCCTGTGGGACACCATTTGGGAGATCCTGGTAGGGAAAACAACCAATCTCACCCAAAAGGCACTGAAATTCTGCCCGGTTAGTACCAGTGTGGCTGCATCTCCTGATCAAGCTCTTCCCTGGCCATGCAGTATTCCATACTCACACTTCTCAGTGAGAAGTTTAGATGTAATGATAAACAAACCCTTTGTTTTAATAGTTCCTTGTAGTTAACGCTGATTTTGCTTCATTTTTTAGCACTATTTAAGCTACTTAAACAGCCTGAGAGTACAGGACGTCTTCAGTTCCACACACAGCCTCCTTCATTATTTTGACCGTTTAATTCTCACTGGAGCAGAAAGCAAAAGCAACGGGGATGAAGGTTACGGCCGGAGCCTGAGATACGCGGCTCTGAACCTGGCTGCCCTGCACTGTCGCTTTGGCCATTAGTGAGTGTGATTATTGCTAATCAATTGGTGGTGGTGTCTGTTGTAACTGCTGATAGATGGACCCCCTGTTCATTCTCCAGATCTTCTCAGGGGGAGAAGGGGTTTCCTCTGGTTCGATAACAATTGGGTTGGAATTTTCTGGGGATCTTGATCTGTTTTGGGTTGGGTTTGTTTTGAGCTGGATTTGGTTTCCATAATAACTGAGCTGTCTACAGCAGGGTGAGAGCTGCCATTTTCCTGTTTCCTGGGTATTTAAGTTCTCAACTGCTACTTTTCCATGACCTCAGAGAGGTTAGGACTGCCTATTCCCAGCTATATCCTCAAGAAAGTCTGGCTGGCTTTCTATTCCACTCAAATCATCATGGAGCTGATGTGGGGAATTAATAATAATTAGTAAAAAAAGCTATCTGAGCTCTTTAATGCCTTGGGGTGGGTGTTATCGGTAACTCTGGCTTCCCCATCTCCGCACACAGCCTGTGTTTAGTGACGGCTGCCTGGAGCTGTGGTGGGAAGGATGACTGCAGAAGTTTTCTACACCAGCAGCTACTTAACTCTGCTCTGTTCAAACAGTAACTTGGCCTGATGGCATAAGAACCTGCTTGGGGCTACAGCCATGTTTTGATAGCAGCTCATAGACAGTGTCTTCTTTATTATCCTGAAGACAGGAATACGTTGTCCAAGTGCCAGAAGGACAGCACAGGCTTTCTCAGCAGCTATGAAATCAGAGTTCTCTTCTGAGTGTGAGATGCAGAATTTAGTTCAATATTCAGATTCACAGAGCATCAGGGATTGGAGGGGACCTTAAAAGATCATCCAGTCCAACCCCCCTGCCACAGCAGGATCCCCTAGATCCAGTTGCTCAGGAACAGTCCGGGTGGGTTTTAAACGTCTCCAAGAGAAGGAGACTCCACAGCCCTCCTGGGCAGCCCCTTCCAGGGCTCTGTCACCCTCACCAGGAAAAAGTTTCTTCTCCTCTTGATGTGGAACCTCCTCTGTTCCAGCTGACACCCGGTGCCCCTTGTCCTATCACTGGGTGCTACTGAGCAGAGCCTGGCTCCTTCCTCCTGACACCCACCCTTTCCATATTGATAACATTAAGGAAGTCACTCCTCAGTCTCCTTTTTTCCAAGCTCAGGAGGCCCAGCTCCCTCATATTCCTGTGTCGTGGCACTGTATTTTAAGCACTGTTGGAATGCTGATGTGTTCTCCCTTTGTCTTTGCTGATAGCCAGCAGGCTGAGCTTGCGCTTCAGGAAGCCATCAGGATTGCACAGGAGTCAAATGACCACGTTTGCCTGCAGCACTGCCTGGTAAGGTGGCTGGGTGGAAGTGGAGGCTCCGTTCCCTGAGCCTCTCCTCAGTGAGTGTTGCAGAGCTGCTCTTACAGCAGTGTCTCATCAAGTGCATCGTTTGAATCTGACCACCCCGCAGTGGAGTGACACTGCTGCTGACTCCGAGCAGCAGGATGGTTTTGCTGCCACTTTCTTAAGCAGGACCTGTGATCCCAGACTCCTAAAAATCTCAGTATTAGGCTTGACCTTTAGTCTTCTACGTTACAAAGAGACAAAGTATTTCATAGCCTTCCTCCTTACTGTCTGTTGGATTCTCAGAGTAATCGGTCTACTTCTGAGCAAACAAAACCGAGGAAAGACTTGGATTCCTCTGCGTTTTTTCTGTCACTATTGCTGTAACAAGCTGACATCTCACGCCTGAGATCCTGCTTTCCGCTGCATCGCCCTGACCCCAGCGCTCACTGCTGTCAGACCGGTGTCCTAGCACTTGAGAGATACTTTTCTGTTCACCACCATGCAGCAGTGCCCTTGGTGCCAGAGTAATTCCGCAGAGTGGTTTGTCTTTCCAGTGGGTTGCTGGTGCACGCTGTGCAGAAAGGAAGCAAACCTGCTGCAGCTGTTAGCTGTTTGCAGTGGGATCATAACGTTTATTTTCCTTCCTAGAGCTGGCTGTACATCTTGGAGCAGAAGATATTCGATAGCTGTGTTCTGCTGGAGCACTCTGTAAACAAATCTTTACATTACGGTTTGCCGGTGAGTCTGTTCTCCTTACCCTTCACCTGCTTCTAGGACAAACATATGTAGTGAGGGCAGCGTGGTGATAGGGTTTGGGGTCTTGGGGCTGTTCTGTTGAAAATAGGCACCTGAATTTAAACCACTCCATTTTAACACTCCCAGGTCTGGCTGCTCTTGTTATTTTTGCTGTTGTTATTAACAAAGCAGAGTTCAGTTGTTCTAAAGCTAGCCCAGCCCTGTGCACCACTCCAACCTTAGGCCAGCAGCGCGATCTGCTGGTGCTCAGTGCAGGATCGTAGCCTTCTGCCTTCTCTGAAAGCCCGTGCTGATGCCTCTAATGGAGCTTTGAACATGAGTTTACTTGCAGGGCTCTGTCCCAGCTGTGAAGTCATGCAAGGCAGCCGTTACCTTAGCTAGCGTTGTGCCCCGAGTCTGTTGGCTGTTTCTGTTCAGTTCTGTCTTCCCTGAGATCTGCTCTCTCTTTAACAAAGACAATTGTTCTAAAAGGAATTAAATGTTCCAGGTCAGCTTGGACCTGAGCATCTTGGTCTACTTAAAGGTGTCCCTGCTCACTGCAGAGTTGTTGAGCTATGTGAGATTTGAAGGTCCCTTCCCACTCAAACTATTCTGTGCTAGGAGATGAGGGCAGTCATGGCCACAGGGTGGGGAAGAGGAGGGGAAGGCTCTGTGTTTCCACAGCATTTTCATCTCAGGTGCAAGTGCTGTCATCCTCTTGAAAACTTGTGTGTGGGGGAGTGGAAATTACCTTTCACATCTAGCATTCACACACGTGTGGGTGTGCATAAGTGGGTATTTAAAGAAAAGCCTGGAGCAGTGCTCCTTTGTCTCTGCTGAATAACATCACCTCTTTTTCTTCAGGACTTTTGTCTTCCTTCAGGACTCTCGCAGCAGAGTTTTACATTCAGTGTAAAAGCCCCATCTGCTCTATTGTGTCTCAGTGCTCTTGTTTTTCTGTTGTTCTTCTTCTTCCCAGTACCTGGCTTCCCTGGGAATACAGTCCTTGGTTCAGCAAAGAGCTTTTGCAGGAAAGGCTGCCAACAAACTAATGGATGCTTTAAAAGATTCTGATCTGTTGCACTGGAAGCACAGCCTGTCAGAGCTCATTGACATTAGTATAGCACAGAAAACCGCCATCTGGAGATTATACGGCCGCAGGTATCGGGCTCCCATTGAACTCGCGGGTTAGCTCACTGTACTTGTTAGCACATAATGCATTTTGAGTTATTTATATAGGTGTAACGAGTGACTCTGTCTCTCCAGCGCACGAAAATAAAGCAATCAGTCTGTGATTCAGCACGGGCTGAGTGCAATTATTTCCATTCTCTTGTGTCCCTCTCAAACTCATCCTGGAGAAGAGATTGAGTTTCCATTTAGTAGCGGCATAAATTGTTCCTTTGCCGCCCTTTTCAGCATCTCTGGGTTTAGACCGAGGGCAGCTCTTGGCACAAAGTGTTTGCTGTGCCCGTGTAGTCCAGTGTTCCTGAGCAGCAGTTTTACAAGTTTGCATTCCCCCCTGGGACCCTGGTTTACCAGAAAATACAGCCTGTTGTCATAACAAACCCCTAGATTAAAAATGGATGGTTGTTGCTTGAAAGCTAAAAGCTGTTTCTCTTACACAAGCACCATGGCGCTTCAGCAAGCCCAAACGTTGCTGAGCATGAACAGCCTGGAGGCTGTGAACGTGGGCGTTCAGCAGAACAACACGGAGTCCTTCGCCGTGGTGTTGTGTCACCTGGCGGAGCTGCATGCAGAGCAGGTGAGGTCTGTGGCTAGCTGCGAGGACGCGTGGGTGTGACTGACAGGGAGGGCGAGACGTGACTCGTGTTGTGTTCTGCCTTTAATGTCTGCAGTGAGGGGGAAGAAAATGTGGGGTTGGGTTTTTTTTTGCTAGGAAGGTTGTGTTGAAATGGAGGGGAGCGGTGCTTGCCCCGCTGAACATTACTCAGAGCCCTATTTCTGTCTCGCAGGGGTACTTCGCTGCTGCTTCCGAAATACTGAAGCACCTCAAGGAAAGGTTCCCTCCCAACAGTCAGCATGCACAGGTAGAAGGTTTGGAATTTAGCCTGTAAATTATGGAACTACGACACTGTAGGGTCTGAACTCCATTGCTTTGGAGTCCTTTCCTCTGTGTCGTGTGCCACACGACTGCTAATCCCACTTCGCTTGAGACCTCATGAGAAACTGTGGCATGAGCCCTGTTACAAACACAGATAAGCTGCTGCTGTTGTTCTGAGACAGGTGAGACAGTTACCTCACCAGAGCCCCCCTCAGAAAAGCTGATTGAGTGGAAATGCCACTGACTGAGCAGTGTCCGCCGCGAGGAGCACAAGCAGGAATGCAATGTTCTGTGTAGATTTGGAGCTACGAAGTTGCCTTTAGTTAGTGCTGTCCGTTTCACTGTCAGCATCCAGAAAGACCTGAGCACGGGTCGGGTTGCGCGTGACTCTGGGAAGCACACTCACCCGTGAGTCTGTGGAAGAGCGTTCAAGGAGCCGTTCCATACGGTTTGGATTAATAGTGATCTGAAAGAGCTGCTTGTTGCTGAAAATGCCCTCAGGCAGGTGACAGTTGGTAGTGAAACAATGCAGACCCCAGCGTTGCTGATGAGGACAGTGATTTGGTAAATCCAGTAACCGGACAGTGGAGGGGTTAGTTTAGAAAACGAGCCGGCACAGCTCCTAAAACTTGTTCCTGGCTGTTCCTTGTTCAGCTTTGGATGCTGTTCGATCAGAAGATACAGTTTGAGAGAGCCATGAATGATGGCAGATACCACGTAGCAGATTCTCTTGTGGCAGGGATTACAGCACTCAATAGCATCGAGGGTGTGTACAGGTAAGAACTGGTGAGTCTGCTAACTCTTGCAGGGGTCTCCCATGAAGGTACCTAGAAATTTAGCTAAAAGGACTGCTGGCGGCTGTGGATGCTTACGTGTTCTTCCCTTTCCAGCTCCAACTGCAGTCCTGTGGTCTGACCTCTAGTGCTTATTCCTCCAGCCATCATCATTTCTAGTTATTTCTCTGGACAGATCAGGAACTGGAATAGCACAGCTGAAGCTGCTGTTATTCTAGAGCCGCAGGGCTGCGGTGAGGACACACAACGCTGCTTTTGAGACGTGTGACAGTAACAGTGCTAAAGCACAGACCAGGGTTGTTGTCACATAGCTGGGGTCTCTGGCCTCCTCTGAGCTTGGGTATCTCCTCAGCTGCCCTGGTTTCCACAGCTACCACATGGAACAATATGGGTTTTGTCTCACCTTAATAGGTTCTTGTTTCTAAATAAGAATGACTTGTCCGTGCCAATCAGCCGGAAGACCAGTGTTCAAGCTGTGGGACCTGATGCTTGTCCTTCTGGAATTGGACTGTTTGGGGGTTTGCTGATCTTTAACTATGCTGCTCAGTGCCAGGGTTGAGGCTGGCTGTACTCATCTCCTCCTGCTGGGTCTTTGTTTCTTGTTTCCCTGCCCTCGCTCTTTCCCTGTTGTCCATATCCTTGTCAGCTCCAGCCAATTTCAGCTGCTGTACCTCATACCTGTTTTTCTTACCGATAATTACTTGTGCTCTCTAGCTCGCACACCCTCCCGCTTCTGCTGCCTGTCTGGCCTTTGCTTTGAGCAGTTCCCGTTTTCTATGTAAAGCTGTTTTGAGTCAGATCCTTTCTGCCTGTGAGTTGTGCAGCTGAAATCAGAGATCCCAGATCGTCCCCCACTGGTGTGTGAAGTGTTGTGTACGCTTCACCGGGATGCTGCTGTGCGGTCATAAAACCCCAGGGGGTCACAGAATCGACACCTGTTTAACTGGGCTCTTCAGAGCACAGTTGTGTCTGGAGTAGAAAAATCCCAGTGCTGCTGCTTTCTTTCTACCCTGGCAGAAAAGCCATCGTACTGAAAGCCCAAAACCAAATGTCAGAGGCACACAAACTTCTGCAGAAGCTGTTGATCCACTGCCAGAAGATCAAGAACACCGAGATGGTGATTAGGTGAGGATGTTTTCTTTTCAGACTGTTAAAAGCACTTTGCAGTGATTAAAATCAGCCGATGCAACTGGTCCTGTACAGTTCCACGAAGCTTTATGGAAGAAGGAAGCTCCACATCCAAAATAACTAGGAAGTGGAAATGTGCGTGCGTGTGTGCGTGTAGCTGTGCCTTTGCTCTGACCCTCAGAGCACTTAAATCCTGTTAAATCTTTTCTAAGTTGGTGGCATCTCCTCTCAAGGCCACAGTGGAGGTTATGTAGTTGAACTCATAATAGAACCAGTCCCGTTGTGGATGGAACAGATCTGGAAACAAGTGGAGAATTGTAATCAAAAGACTCAGGTACTGATTCTTCCCCCTGTTTTGTTCAGTGTTCTGCTGTCGATAGCAGAGCTCTACTGGAGGTCATCGTGCCATACCATCGCGCTGCCCGTCCTGCTGCAGGCTCTGGCCCTCTCTCGAGAGTACAGTCTGCAGTACCTGGCTTCCGAAACTGTGCTCAACTTGGCTTTCTCCCAGGTACGTCCCATCTGCCTCGTCACGGGGCTGCAGGGCAATGTTTGTTCTGGGGCTGTGAATCCTGATTTCACCCCTGTGAGGGTGAATGTCGCAGCCTTGTTGGGATTTATTGATTCCAGAAAAGTGTAAAATCTGCTGATGAAGTTAAAACTTGAGTTTCATGTTTATCCCCAAGATGTTGCAGTTACCACTTATAATTTAGCAGACAACCACGAGCTGGCCCTGCCTTCGTTTCCTCGGTTGCTGTTATTTCCTGCTAGTGTTTTGCTTTCTAGTAGCACCGTTTGGCATGTGTTTGAGTTAAAAAGGATGCTCGTAATGGAGTTCAGTCATATTGTTTGCTCTGAGCTGGCACAGACGTGGCTGTCAGCGCTGACTGCAGCAGAGAGGCCGTGTCTAATCGTTTCAGATAGCAGCTCAGTCCTACTAATGAGTTTTGATTTAAAAGAAGATTGCGGGGGAAAGAGTTGCGTCTTTGTGCATCGTGCACTGCGATACCAGCAGTGGATGTGGCTGAAGAAGCTGCTCTCGCCAGTGGATTCCAGTGTTAGACCAGCAGGTGTTTCTCTTTCAGCTGATCCTCGGCATTCCTGAACAAGCCCTGAATATTCTGCACATGGCGATAGAACCTGTCTTGGCCCACGGAGCTGTCCTGGACAAAGGCTGTGCCATGTTCTTGGTAGCCAAATGTCAGGTGGCTTCTGCAGCTTCCTACACTCCAGAGAAGAAGGTTGAAGGTACTGTGAAAAGGTTTCTCCTCCACAGTGAAGCTGTACTGAGGGGCTCAGAAGTACAGACCTGTGCGTATGGTGGAGTCCTGCTGCAGAATCCCCGCTCAGAGGCTTTAGAGGATACGGCAGGGTGGGGTGCCTAGTTAGGAGACAGCAGAATTAATTTGGGGTGAATTCAACAGGGTGCTCAGAGGAATCTTGTTTATCCGTGTACTTTCACACCCACACTTTGCAGCAAAGACCACGTTGCTAAGACACACTTTGTTTTGAAAAGCTGAGGAATTAAAATCTGTCTCCTCAGCCTGGAGCTGCATTGCTTGGAGTCGCCGTCATTAAACATTCCTGTCCCCCCTTTTCCCCTACAGCTTTGGAATCTGCTATCGTGAACCTAAACGAAGCCAAGACTTACTTTGCCAAAGTGGACTGCAAAGAGCAGCTCAGGGATGTTCTCTACTTCCAAGCGCGGCTGTTCCACACCCTCGGCAAGACTCAGGAAAGGAACAAATGCGCCATGTTGTTCCGTCAGCTGCATCAGGAGCTGCCGGCACACGGCGTCCCCTTGATCAACGCCTTCAAGTGACGCGGTTAACGCCGAGCTGTTTGGTTTCCTGTGGGTTCTTTTTTGACAAATGTCTTCATTATCTTCAGTCACCTGCGTTTTGAAACAGCTGCCAATAAAGCAGGGCCCCATAACCAACCGACTCGTGTTTTGTTTGTCGTGACCTGAGGGCAAACGTTGGGTTCCACCCCTTTCACTTCAATTCTGTAGTTGAAGTGAAAAGGAATTCAACGGGAAGGGGGAAAAAGGACTCTTGACTTTGTGCTGCTCCCCTCTGCCTGTTTCCAACAGTCACGATGAAGAGGTATCTGTGTGTAGTGGTGACATTTTCAGAATCAGTGGACATGGGGCTACTAAAAGCAGTGGAAAATGTAGACGAAGCTCCTTTGTGCTCGCTGGAAGGGAAGGGGGAGACTCATTTAAAACGTGTCCTTGCGTCTAACCTGTCTGCAGTCGCTATTTACTCTGTCGAAACAGATGGTGCTGGCAGAAGGGAGCAGAACAGCATTCAGTTGGAGAGGTCTAATGGTGCAAAGTCCCGGCATTGCTGTTAGCTGTGTCCTTGTATAAAGAGCGGCTGAAGAAAGTGAAGAGCACTCAGCTGAGATGTCTTCACTGTACCTGTTCTCCCCCAGGCCCTTGCATGTGATTCATCTGCTCTGCTGCTGGGGGGAATAAAAGATCACAACTGACATCCACAATGCTCCCCATCACTTGTAGCAGTTAGACCCGTCTTAGAAGAAAATTCAGTTGCAGATGTTAGAGTGGAATTTCAAGGCTGGTGGGGTTGAGCTTTGTGAGCGTGAAAGTTTTGTGAGTGAACTTTTGGGGAGGGGGTGCTAGTCCTCTCCCCTTGTGACTGGTTAAAAGCTGAACAGGGCTGGTGTAAACTCAGAGACCCAGCCTGAAAGGGCTAGATTGAGTGGTGCCGCAGTCAGCCACACGCAAGGCGAGACCTAACCTAGGCTCTGCTGGAGCCCTGACATGGAAGGCAGGAAACTGTGGCTGGAATGAGGGTAGCCCAGTGCTAGTTTACACAGCCCGTTAATTAGTGGTGGCAGATAATCAGTGCCTTCATTTTAAACCAGTGGCTGGATCTCCAGTTGCAGAGTAGCCCAGCTTTGCAGGAAGGCTGGTTTCAAGGAGCTGAACCCACATTAGGTTTGGAGCACCTGCTATTCCACACGAAGCACATCGACCACCAGCGAGGCTTTTGGGATCGTGGACAAATTAGCAGTGTTTATCCATAAACCTCTCATGGAAGAGCGGCTGAGCCCTGGGGAGCTCCCCGATGGCCAAGCAGTGCCCACAAAAGGATCTCGAAGCAAAATGAGGAAGAGGGTTTGTGCCAGCCACAGCGTTTGCATCTGCTTGAGGGTGAAGCTGCTGCTCAGTGAGATCAGGAAGCGGTAGGTGAGCGAGAAGGGTGCCTGACGGGAACGCGGTCAGTAAGGAACCCCAAACAAATAGCAGGGATGAGGCAAGGGAGCTGTTTACAAAGGGCGAGTTCCAGGCCGTGCCCGTGCGCCAGTGCTGCCTCAGTCCTGGTGCTGCAGAGCTGCGACCTGAGCTCGGTGGCTGCGCTGGCCCGACGGTGGCCTCGGGGGCGCTTCTAGCCCCCTGGAAGTTCCCTAAAGCCCCTTTCGGTGCCTTTTCTAGAAGCTCTGGGTGACCACAGAGCGAAGCTCGGGGGGAGCTGCCGCAGGTAACTCAGTTTGGCCCAAGAGGAGTCTGGAAATCCTGTGTTGGCACCGGGGCGGAGGTGGGGAAGCCCGGGAGGGGCAGGGGATGCTGCGGGTGATGCTCGGCCGGGGCGGGGGGCCGGAGGTAGCGGGACCGGCAGCTGCATCCCGCGGCTGCGCTGCGGGGCGAGGCGGAGCCGGGGAGAAAATAGAAAAAAAAATATTTAAAAGCCAAAACAAATTTTAAAAGACGTAAAAAAACCCAACCCAACCAAACAGCCTAGCGAGCGGCTCACGGGGAGGGGGCGGGCAGGATGCGGCTACCCGGGGGGAACATCCCCTTCTCCGGGGCGGAGCGGGGCCTCCCTCNGCGGAGACAAAGACACGTCTGGAGGGAGCGGGGCGGGGTGGGGGGTGAGGCTGCTCTCGGAGCAGAAACCGGCCGCTCCTTCAAACAGAGCTTCCCTGCGGTGCCTGGGCAGGGCTCGGAGATGCGGGGGGGATGTCGGTGCGGTCCCTTCCCCATCCCGTTACGGGAAGCTGCTCTGGGGCTGCCCGGGCCCGGACGGGATTCCGCTCGCCCCCCCCCTCCCAGTCCATGTGTTGGTGGTACCCAGGGGCTGGAGCATCCCTGAGGACACAAGAGGTGGGGCCGTGACATCAGGGGGTCTCACAGACCCCCGCCCTGGCGCTCGAGTAGGAGAAGGGGTTAGGCTGTGATGTGGGAAAAGGAGGGGATTTGTAAGGTCAAGGGGCTGGTGAGAGGCCAGGATGAGGTGGAGAGGAGGGGAAGGAGGAGCAGCAGTGTCCGGGGGACGTTAAGAGAAGCCACAGGTTGAATTGGTGCGAGTGACCAAGCGAGTTGGGAGATGGGATGGAGCCCTTGGCCCCGGGCACGGAGCGCCAGGAGCATCGGGAGGAGGAAGGTGACAGGAAAGACCTAAAGCTGCGGTGGCATGATAGTAGGGAGCTGACCTGAGGGGCTGCTCGATGCTGGGGGAACAGAAGCCATCCCTGGGCACAGAACCAGGGTGTCTGCAGGGCCAGGGGTGGGATGGGTGGTGAAGCTGCCTTTGTGACTCCTGAGGGAGAAGGAGCCCCATCCATTAATGATGAGAATTTCTTTCTGGGTAAATCAGACAACAAATGCAAGAGCCTACCCTGGTGATCACTGTGAGGGGTGTCTGAGCCTCCAGTTTCATTCTGGGGAAAGCAGCTCTTGGCAGGTTGGAGAGGTAATTTGGAGGAGGTCTTGCTTCCAAACCCAGCCCTAAAGTCTTGTAAGTTGTGTTCACAAGCTGCAATCACTCTCCTTTCCTCTCTCATGGGCACCAAGGACTGGAGCTGTTTTTTCCAGGAGATCCTGGAAAACATCATCACCTGGATGAGGTGACAGTTGGGACCCCCCAGACTCCTCCCAGCCCAGCAACACCATGGCCAGCCCTGACACTCTGGGTCTAGGATGCTGGTTCTATACAGCTGAAGCAGTCCTGGGCGGTACTAGCAAGATTATATAAACTCTCGGTGAAGACGTTGAGTCCTGTAGACACCTGCCACTGGGTTTTTTGCTGTTACAAAGCTGCCAGCCTGCCTTTGCATTTTCTTTTTCTTCCTAATTCTTTCCACCCAGCGTTGGATGGATGGACCCGGCAGCGGAGGAGGATTTTCCATGTGTCCCGGGGGCGATGCAAAGCTCGGCTGCTGGGGCTCAGGGACCTGCTGTCGGTGGAAGCTGGGTGCCTCTTTTCAGTAGCTCGTTATTTTGGGTGTCCTCGGACTTCTAGAGAAGCTGCTGGCAGATTTTTGTTCCGTTCAAAGTCAGGCGGGGCTGCGTGTGGTCTTTGTATACTACAGTGACTAATATATTTCTGGCAAGGTCCACGCTCGCCCGTAGGAAGGGAAACTGTGATCGATGCCCCCGTTGCTGCAGATGACACCGCTCTTGGCACTGGCGCTGCCACCGCTGACAGTGACCAGGGAAAGCAAAATAGCCGCTGGACTCTGCCCAGCGAGAGGCGATAGCTGCCCCTTGCATTGGCCCCGGTTAACTTTTAACCACAGACCTCTGGTGGTGGCAGGAGGAGGATCCTCTGCCTGTAGGGGGTTTGGGTTCAGTTTTGTTCTGAACAGTTTTTCTGCAGGAGGATGGATGGATGGATGGAGGTATCACTGCTGGAGCTGCCATCTGGTCTGTCTCCCTTGGGAGGGTCAGACCCTGACACAAGGTCTGGCCTTGCCTGGTGGGAAAGACAAGCTCATGGCACCTGCCAGGAGCCAGGGACACTGTCCCCTTATCCTCCCTACGCTGGGGTGGAGAAACAGCTCCAGGGAGGGAAGGCCAGGCCAATACACCCCTACGCTCTGATTTAAATCCACGCAGGCATTGCTGGCTGTGAGGTGCCGCCAAAAGTGTTCCCATCCAGAGATGACTGCATCCCAGCAGAGACCAGAGGCTCCCAGCAAAGCTGGGGCAGCAGGAGGGGGCTGTGAAAAATCACTTCACCCCTGACAGGGGCCGATGGCATTCCCGTCCATTTCCGCTTAGAGCCACGTGGCCCCTGAGCGGGAGGGAGAGCTGCTGCCAGGGTTTCACAGACCTCTTTTCATTTTAATATCCCTCTCCTTGCTGAATTAGATGTGGGACTGATTGCTTCGGTAATCCTTCCGCAGCCGCTATGGGTTACGTATGGATTGCAGCCAAAAGCTGTGCCGATAAATCATTCCTATACACCAGGCTGTTATATTTCCTGAGGATTTTATGGGCATGTGCTGCTCGCTTTTACATAAGGATCTGCCAGAGTTCAGACAAGAAGGTGCAGTTTTTCCTGGGGCAGGGACCTGCTGGTTTTGGAGAAGCCAAATAATTCCTGTCTGGGTTTATTTCCCCTCTTTGCGTTTATTTCCCCTATTCCAGCTACTCCCTCTGTCTGGGAACGTGGCTGTTCAGCTCCTTCTTAGCCTCCCCAGGTGCTTGTTAAGGAGAACTGGCTGCATTATCATTTCTGATGTCCTCTGTCCCAGCAGGCTCCCATTTCAGGGTTTCTCTCAGGGAGGTGTCACCCCACAGGGGGATTTCTGCAAAACCCTGTGCTTTGGCTCCTTTGTGCTCAGGGGAATGGAAAAACCCCTCTGACATCCCAGCCCAAGTTACACTGGTGCTGGGATGACTTTTAGCCTGTTACAGAGCTGGGGAATCCTGCTCAGATTAATCAGCCTTGATGCGTTTATCCTGGCCAAGCCAATTCAGTGGCTCTTGAAGAGACTTCATCACTCGGTTTTGCTCCAGCCCAGCAAAGTTTAGTGGGAACCCTTGGAAATCCTGATGCAGGCGACGCTCAGGAGCAGCACGGGATGCCCAGCCGTGCTGTGCTGCTGCCAAGGACCAGTGATGCTCCTGGGGCTGCTTCATCCCGGGGCCATCCCGACCTGCTGCCTTTTTTGGTGTGGCCACGGCACATGGTGAAGGCAGAGGGCACGAGGTCACAGGGCACTGCGTTCGGGATTGGCTTCGGGGAACGGCTATTTATATGTGCCTGCTGGCAGGGTGCCCAAAGCGAGCCAGGCAAGTGGCAACTGGCTTTGAGACGCATCCTTGTGGGTTTGGGATGAATCAGGGGCGCGGGGGAGCTGCCTATTTATTTTAATCCATTTTAGGATGTGTTAGGAGCCATCACTCGGGCCACCAGCAGCACTGGAGGGGGAGAGTTTTGCAGCCACAATGCAGAGCCCTACTTGGCTGGCAGCTCCCGGTTCTCTTGGCCAGCGCAGCCCCAGCCAGGAGCGGATTCAGCGCCGCGAACCGCAGCAGCTCTGAAATAGTTTGTCCTTGTTGCTGTTCGTTGGATTATTTATAGCCTTCGCATCCCCGGCGTTTCTTTGCACCTCGAAGCAGCGAGCAGCACCGGGTCGGCTTTAGCTCTGGGCTTATCCCACTTGGGCAAAAAAAAAACCCCAACCCAAAAAGATTGGTGTTGAAACCAGCAATTAGGCCACTGAGAATCCTTGAGGAAGGGGGAGATGATTTGATTTCTGTACTTGACCCGTAATTTCTGCTGAGCTGATCCAGAGCGCTTGTGCTGCGGGTACGGCACGGAAACTTCGCTGGAGATGAGCGAAGCTAATTTTAACCGGTCGCTTCAGCGAGGTGTGGAAACCCAGCACAAAAACGCCTCAAACCATGTTCCTGCTTCTGGGCTGCTTGTTACGGGATGGTCTTTTTCCCACTTGCTTCTGCAGCAGCTCGTTAACCTAGAAATTAAAAGCAGCCCCAGCGTCGTGGCAGGGAAGGGCTATGGTTGATAACCAAAGAGGCACTGAAGTGCCCCGGGTGCTGCAGGGTGCCTGGCCTGTGTGAATTGACATCATTTTCTCCTCTTTTAAAATGATTCTTCGGTTGTTTGGGTTTTAAAAAATCCCTTTTTGCTAACAGACTCATTTCCTTAATTTCTCCCAAGGTTCAGGATCCTGAACAGAGGACCACAGGGAACGCCAGAGTGTGGAAGAGAAATCACTGGCAATGAGGGGCTGTGGGAGGAGGCAGTGAGCTGGAGGGAGCTGATCACGCACCCCATGCTCGGTAAGCAGGTCCCTGTGTCCCTGAACTGCTTCATTCAGGAGGAGTTGTCTGGCAGAGACTGGTCCCCTCCAACTGTGGGGCCAAGCAGAGAAGTGAGGAAACGAGCGATGTTTGTGCCTGCACAGTGCAGTGCTGGATCCTGCTCTGTAAAATGTCCCTTCTGGGCTATGTCTGTGGCAGCGATGATGGGGTTGTTATTCCCTGGAGGTGATTAAATAAGTCGGGGGGTGTGATGTGATGGAGCAGTGATGGTGGCCTTGGGGCTGAGATTGGTCCCTGATTGAGGTTTGTGTCGTGGCAGGGTGGGTGCCCATCCCGGTGCCACCTTGCACCGCTGCAGTTGGCTTTGCCAGCCCTTATGGGATGAATAAATTACTGTGTAGAGTAACAACGGGTAAGAGGAAATCCCAGAGTCCAGCTGACCCACCCCATGTCTGCAGGAAGGTGTCTCTACTGCTGCGTGGCCAGGATGAGGCTGTCAGTCGCGCCATGGCATCATGCGTCCCCGGCAGCTCACCCACTCTGCAGCCCCCTTGCTGTGACGGAGGCTGCGCCCACTGAACACCTGGGGTGCCGCAGGACCCCCTTCTGCTGAGCGCCTGCTGCCCTGGCATGGCCTCACTCATCGTGGTGACTGAGTACGACGCAACGGGAAGCACAAGTGACAGGGAGATGAATGTGGCCAGCAGCGAGACTTTTGAGGATGGCCGGGAGCCGAGGGCGAAGCTGCACCTCTCCGGCCGAAAGCTCTCCTTGCAGGAGCGCTCGCAGCCTGCCCGCTCACCCGGCAGCAGCGATGCCAACGAGCGCTTCATCTACCCATCCCTCCCTTACTCTCCAGTGACGTCCCCACACTCTTCCCCACGGCTGCCACGGCGGCCGACAGTGGAGTCAAACCGCGTGTCCATCACGGGACTCCAGGTGAGGGGAAATCCTTGCTGCTCCTGTGGGTCTATTCCAATCCACATAGTTTCCCCACCTTGGCATTGCTTCTTACTTGGGTTTTGGGATAAAACCCTGCAGTGTGTCCACAGACGTTCTGTGGGAGGCAGTGGGCCAGCCCTCAGGGAGTGGGACTCAGTGGCTCGTCGCATTTTATGCTGTTGGCAAGTGCCACCAGCTCTCAGGGCTGTGTTTCGGGGGAGCTGATTGAGTACCATGAGTATTTTTCTCTCTCTCAAAGATACAAGAAGAGAGACGTCTGCTCAGAACTAAGAGAAAACAGCCCAGCCTGCCCCCTGCCTGCCCCCAGTCACCAGTGCTGACAAACTGAGCAGCAAGAGGCTGTTCTGCCCATAAGAAATAAACCTCCTCAGTGCCAGGTCGCTGGTCTTAAAGCCCTGCAGGGCTCTCCTGATCCCCCTGCCCTCCCCCCACCCCCCCATGCACTCTGGTTCCACGTGAGCGGTCAGAATTACCTGCTGGGCCGTTAGCGCTGGCAATTAGCCCTCTGTAAACAATCCATCATGTGTGGCCGGTCGCTGGCATTTGAGACTCATGAATCAAAGTTGCCCAGCAGCAGAACGGGGTGAGTTAGTCGGAGAAGTTTAGCTGGAGGTGGCAAAGAGGAACGAACACCAGTGGCATGGTGGCTTGGGTCAGACTCTCTTCTCTCCCCGCAGGACTGTGTGCAGCTTAACCAGTACAAACTGAAGGATGAGATTGGGAAGGTGAATATTGACTGGGTTTGGGGTGGGACAGGGGGATTTGGGGTGGGAAGGCATTTGGCTTGATTTCCAGCCCATGAGGGTTCAGGCACTCACCTCAGTAGCCGAGCCAGCTCCTCACGGTGACTCCTGTCTCTTCTGGGTGGTGCTGTTTGAATTATATAAATTTTTAAAATTAATGAGTTTCTCCATTCACTGTCCCTCTTACAAACTGGGGTGTTTAAAGCTTTTCTTTGCTAGCTGCTCCCAGCATCACCCAGCAGCTCTATGGACTGGGTGGGGCTGGATGTGTGGAGGAGTCTGGTTTGGTGCTGCGGGGTTTTCATTGCACTGCATGTAACTGGTCCCCTATGGCTGTGCCCCTCTCTAGGGTTCCTATGGGGTCGTGAAGCTGGCCTACAACGAGGATGACAACACCTACTATGTGAGTAGCATCTGCTCCCAGTGCCTACAGTGGGGTGGG
Organism: Upupa epops; assembly: GCA_013397515.1. Classification (NCBI taxonomy): domain Eukaryota; kingdom Metazoa; phylum Chordata; class Aves; order Bucerotiformes; family Upupidae; genus Upupa; species Upupa epops. The sequence continues at coordinate 500,014 of VZRI01002950.1, forward strand.
TGGGATGGGGATGGATCTCATCTGCTGAATCCCTGCCTGGTTCCTTGCCAGCCCAAATTTTACCCTTGGTTTGTCCTAAATCCCATACTTTTCCCCTTCTTGCAGGCAATGAAGGTTCTTTCCAAAAAGAAGCTGATGAGGCAGGCAGGTTTCCCCCGTAAGTGGCACAAAAACTTTAGGGTGAAGGATGCTTTGGGGTCCCCAGGTGCTTGTTCCCAATCGTCTTTCCCTTTCCCACAGGCCGCCCGCCACCCCGTGGGGCCAAAGCTGCTTCCGAGGGCTACGTGCAGCCCAAAGGGCCCATTGAACAGGTCTACCAGGAGATCGCCATCCTGAAGAAGCTGGACCACCCCAATGTGGTGAAGCTTGTGGAGGTGAGCACCAGTCACCCCCTTCCTGAAACCCAGCCCAAACACAAAGGAGCCTGTGGGGATGGGCCATGTCTCAGCTTGGGTGGTAGGAGTGACCACAAAGGGAGTGGGATGCCCATGGCAGGTCCTGCCCATGGAGATTCCTATTTTCTTTGATTTCAAGGATTTTCTATTCTCACCTCCTAAAGGAACATTTTTGTTCTTACCATCCAGAAAGGGCAGTGCAGGAAAGTGCTGCTTCCCTGGAGGAACCAAGTGCTCAGAAGAGTTTTGGGGAGAAACTGGTGTTCTCTGCAGGTTCTGCAGTGCAGCCGCCTGCCCTCCGCCCACTGCCTGTATGAAACTGTCCAGAACTGAAGAATTAAGGATGTGCAGGCTGGAGTTTATTTGGCTCATGAGTCAGATGATGCTTCCTGTGTGTTTTAAATATTTACTTCCTTGAAGTGCGGCTCTAGCTCTGTCCTCCTCTGTTTTTTTTCACCCACCCCTCGTGGGTAGAAGCTCAGAGATGAGCAGACCACGCTAATGGTGCAGATGGTGCAGAATTGAGCTGGCTGATAAATAAAACATCCCAGTGCTTAATTGGAAGGGGGGGGGTTCTGGATGCTGTTTAATTGCCTCCCTGCTTCTTTTGACAGGTGCTGGATGACCCTGGCGAGGACCACCTGTACATGGGTAACAGCCCTGTGGGGTGTCAGTGGGCTGGGGGGGTTTGCCAGGGTGGCTGCAGGCAGGGTTGTGTTTTTCCTGGAGTGGGTATGGCCTGGATGCGCTGGAGATGCAAATTCCCTCTATGGTTGGAGCTAATGGGATCCAGTCTGGATTCAGGAAGGAGTCGGGAGTGCTTTATCATGCTGGATAGGCTTTAATTTGACATCAGGGTGTACTTTGCCGTGAGAGGCACCAGCATTTATGTTTTCAGATTTGAAGCTGGGCTGCTAGGAAGCGGTTTTATGGCTTTGGCTTGGAGAACAAGGCACACGTTCATTATCCACGGAACAAACGAGCCACTTCCCTTCTGTCTCGCAAATCACAGTGGTTATGCCTTGCTTAGCACAGCATCTCCATTTTTAAAAGTAAAAAAATACTGGTTTTACAATTTTTATCATCAAATTAATTGCTCTTGTGCTGAGGCTGTGCCTGCAGGAGCTCTCTAAGCTCTAAGTGATCCATAACCACCTTCTCTTTTGTGTTTCAGTCTTTGAACTGGTGAAGCAGGGGTGAGTATTGAATTCCCGATCTAAACCCTCTAAAGAACAAACATGAGGTGGGTCTGGGGAGGGGGGCACAGCTCAGCAACCTGACCTTGGTGCCACGGCTGGGTCTCCTACAGGTTTAAGTAGCATCTGGAAGGAGAATAAGCTCCATTTTCTTTTGCCTTCACAGCCCTGTGATGGAAATCCCAACCCTGAAACCTCTCAGCGAGGACCAGGCTCGGTTCTACTTCCAGGATCTGATCAAGGGTATTGAATACTGTAAGTGCTGAAAGGATGGGGTTTCTTGTTTGTACTTGTTGTTCTAAACACCTGGGAATGGACTCTCTGCTGCTGTTTGGTGCCATTTCTGGTGGCTCCTGCCTCTGCGCAGCGGGTTTTGTAGCTGGGGTTATCGTGGTGTTAGCAGCAAAGCTCAGAAACCACATGTGGGCTTCATGGCCCCTTTGCTGCACCCTGGTGCTGCCGCTGACTCGCTGGTTTTCCCTTGGGCTGCAGTGCACTATCAGAAGATAATCCACCGGGACATTAAACCTTCCAACCTCCTCGTGGGGGAAGATGGGCACATCAAGATCGCCGACTTCGGAGTGAGCAATGAGTTCAAGGGAGCCGATGCCCTCTTGACCAACACTGTGGGTACCCCCGCGTTCATGGCCCCGGAGACGCTCTCGGAAACCAGGAAGATCTTCTCTGGAAAGGTGTTTAAGAGTGATTTGAGTGGGGTTGGACTGCTCCTCCTCGCACACGCTGCCTATTTTAGATCTGACTGTACTTTCTTCTTCACTCCTGCAGGCTTTGGACGTCTGGGCCATGGGGATCACGCTGTACTGCTTCGTGTTTGGGCAGGTAACAGGATTTTTCAGCGCTGCTGATGGGTGGCAATTGGTGTGTGCCTGCCACGTGCTTCTCCTTTTCCCCAGGGGAAAACCTCTGTGCCTGGCCAGATTTTTTTAGGAAAGAAGTTGTTGTAGTCATTTTTAGTTAAATAATCATCTTGTTGCATTTAAAAGGAGACCTCATGCAGTAGGAAACCTCGTGGTGTTTCCCTATGACTGGCTCCTTGCCCTCTTTCAAACCACACAAGATCCTGACGCTTGACTGGCCACTCCACTGCCTCTTCATGCTTTTCTCACTCCTTTGTGTTTTGCACCAGTGCCCTTTTATGGATGAAAGGATCCTGAGTTTACACAATAAAATCAAGACCCAAACGTTGGAGTTTCCAGACCAGTAAGTACTTGGAAAAAACCCTACCCCTCAGCCCTTATTTTCAAGCTCATTTCTCAGGAACTGCCTCGGGGAGGGGGTCTGGCTCTGCTCCAGTGTTCTTTTGCAAAACTCGGGCTCCGAGTCCTTCCCTGGAAAACTTTTGCATTCAATGTGACGGCAGCGCCTCTCGGTTTGCAGTTGACAAAGGAATGATTGACGTTGCAGAGGTGTTTGAGGGAACAAATCAACCTCTGTGGTTTCTGCCTGCTGGGTTGGTGGAGTCGGTGTTGGGCTGTCTCAGCCTCATATCTGTGGGATCACACTTTGCCCCCAAAAGGGATATTTTGCTTCCCTGAGGGGTTTGGGGGTTTCCATGGTACCTGGGCGATTGAGTATCTGGACCTGTGTCTGTACCAGGGCTGGGGTGCCCAGAAGACCCACAGATGGTGGCCCTGGGTGAAATGGAGCATCGTCCATCCTCTTCCCCATCTCATCTCTCCCCTCTCTTTTCTGCAGACCAGAAGTTACAGACTTCCTGAAGGATTTGATTACACAGATGCTGGATAAAAATCCTGAATCTAGGATTTCAGTCCCAGAAATCAAGGTACTGACCCAACCCTGTAGTGTTGACTGTGATTTCATATCTCTTGAATTCTCGTTGCTTGGCTTTTTATTTGGGAGTCAGTTTGATCGCGCCAGGCTAGGTCGTCCCCTGTGCCCAGGGCTCCTGGGCAGGTAAGTCCCAGCTCCTTCCCTTGCTCCGGGACTTGCTCAGTTTTGGGACCTTTGGTGCCTACAGAAGTCACAGGCAAAAGGAAACCCCCTGAGTACAGTATTTCCTCTGCTACCAGGAAAGTACTATGCAGCAGCCTTTCGCAGGAGATTACTGGTCCTCTGCCCCTGCAGGAGCCTGGAAGGGGCGAGAAGCTGAGAAAATGGAGACTAAGGTAGGGGGAAAGGATTGCGGGGGAATCGCTGAACCATTTTGTGCTCCTCCGGCAGCCGCCCAAGATGCCAGGTGTGTGTGGGCAAGGAGAAAGAGGGGGTTTTGCCTTCTGCTGTGGATGAAGTCAGGACCAAGACTAAGTCTCAGTGGCTCTTGCCATCCTTACTGCTCACACTTGTGTTCTGGAATAAATCAGTCCTGCATCTTAGGTCTTCTCCCTTAAAACCCACCAAGTTGCCCAGGGTTGTGTAGATGGAACCAGTGCTGGCTCCAGATGAGCCACGTTCTGGCTTTTTCTGCTCTAGGTTAAGCTGTTCCCAGTGGCACCAGGGTGAGCTGGCTTGCCAGTGAGCTGGCACATCTCTCCTCTGCTCTCTGGTATGTCAGGAGCACGTAAGGGCCGTAGCGCTGGGGCAAGGAGATGCGTTTGCCAGGCTTGTGTTGTTTGAGTTACAAAAAAGAGGACCTCGTTCCTGACAGGCTGTGTTATTAATTGAAGTTGCACCCCTGGGTCACCAAGAATGGAGTGGAGCTCCTGCCCACGGAGGATGAGAACTGCACCCTCGTCGAGGTGACGGAAGAAGAGGTGGAGAATTCAGTCAAGCACATCCCCAGCCTGGCCACCGTGGTGAGTATGAGGGAGCTGATGGTCTGTGGGTTCACACTGGGGTCCGTGCTGCCTCCTGGGGCAGTCCCAAGCAGCTGGAGATGGGACTTCTGTTGAAAGGCAAAAGCACTGGGCAGGATTAAAGCCAAGACCTTTCCTCACTCAAAAACAATTGCAAGGGTCAGCAGAGATGTTTATTCCCTACATTTCTGCAGGGGTATTTCAGGATGGTCCCAGATGGACCCCTCAGCAGGTTGCTGCTCTCCACACTTGAGCTGGCTGCCTAAACATCGCTGTATTTGCTCAGGGCAAAAGAGTATCTGATCCAGGACCTGTCTGGGGCCAGGAGTGAGTGTTTTAGCCAAGCATGTGGAGCTCCTGCTCTGCTCTGCCAGTCCAGCCGTAAGGGCTGCAGGAGCTTCCTGAGATGAAGATTTTATCTGGGCCAAGGCGTGCACCAGCCCCCGCCTGGAGCTATTCTTGGTGAATTCATCTCATCTCTTTTCAAGCTCATATTTTTATTCTCTGCAAGCCGCTGCGATAGTGAGAACCACAATGTAACCCTGCCCTGTGTGGAAAGTGAAATCCTTGTGGGCTTTGAACCTGATGGTTTCATATGGTACCTGCTGGCCTTTGCACTAGGAGAAACAGTGAGCGTGCCTGTTCCCTGGCATGGTGTTATCTGCCTGTAGACACCCAGGCTGTGATGTTTTTGAAGCTCAGGTCTCCCTTTGAAGCCTTTTTTGTGCCTCGTGGCTGTGCCCACATCTGGCTCCAGTTTGGTATCCTGCAGGAATCTCCTCTACCACAGGTACGTTAATATGCAAACGTGCCTTGCCCTGCTCAAGCTGCAAAGGCAGCTCTTCCTCTCAAGAGTTCACCATCGATGAGGGGTTTTTTATCCCCCTTTCTCCAGTTTGGAGGTGACTTGCTGCACTGCAATGGAGAACAGCTCAGTGCTCCCTGCCCCACTGAAAGTCCAGGCATGTTTAGGACAGCTCAGGGCAAACAGAATGTCTAGTGCAACTCTTGCCTCTGAAATAATGCACTGCCTCCAGGCAGGGCTTGCATTTTGCTGTTTGCATTTGTTCTTCAGAATTACCCTCTGGTGCCTCATCTCTGTGACTCCAACTGCAGCCATGAACACTTCAGTAAGAGACTCATATGACTTCGCCTCTGGCATAAAGTGTCTTCCCCTGTGGGATGCTGCTGGCGTGGGCATGGCAGGCCTGGCAGGGCTCCGTGGGCTTTATGGGGAGCAGATACATGAGGCACAGAGGGACAAGAAGCAACATCAAGGAAGCTGGGGGTTCCCAGAGCTGGATGACAAGTCAAACCAGAGTCCAGTGATGCTCACCTTGTCTCTGATCCCAACAGTTGGGATGCAAGTTGGGAACAGAGAAAGTTGGGCGATGCCTGGGAAGAACCTCGACACGGGCTCCAATTTCAGCTGACACAGGGTAACTTTGGGCTTTTGCAGCCAAAGTCAGATAAATGGCCACCTTTATTTAATTTGCTTTTAGTAAACACTGAATCAAAGTTGTTCTGGTTCTTTCCTTTCCTTTCCAGTTAATTCTTACAGGTAATCACAGAGAACTCAGGATTTGCAGACGCTGGATGCAGTCAACAGTAAAATCTACTTCTGGGGGGAGAGTCTTCCCAGCCTTGACTTCGCTCTGCTTTCCACACGCTTGGTGTGGAACTCATCTGATTGTGCAGCTGTTGCACCAAGGGTTTTGGACGAGGATACAGCCCTGCTGGAGACTTGTAAACATGATTCAGTCTGGGGGTTTTGTTGTTTCTTTTTTTACAAAAAAGGGAACTTTGACTTGTTTTCACTAGTTTTCTTAGTTATGTGAGCACATGGGAAGGATGTTCCTGCTGCTCTTGACTGAAAGGAAAAGTGTCTCAGACAACCTCCAATCTGGTCTTGCAGATCTTGGTGAAAACAATGATCCGGAAGAGATCCTTTGGGAACCCATTTGAGGGGAGCAAGAGGGAGGAGCGGTCCTTGTCTGCCTCTGGAAACTTGCTGCCGTAAGTGTCATCATCAAAAAGGTGTTGCAGCCTGTCTTTATGTTCTGAATGTGGCTGCAAAGCACAGGAGGAGAATCTGAGGAGTTGGGTTTCGAATCCTCCATGTGGGGCTGTGACTGTGGTGTTAACACACCCTCTGTCTGGTCTGTGACAAATTTGTGAGAAGGCTTCTTCTGCCACTCCAACAGGGTGAAAAGCAGCTTTTAATCACAGTTCCTCTTACAAGGGAGCTGGGGGAAGACAGCACATGCTCATCCCGTGGCAGGGAAGGGGCAGAAGCTGGTGTCTGCTTTGCCTCTTTCTGAGTTGCTCAGCCACTGCTTTATTTCCCTTTAAAGCAGGAAGCAAGGCAGCGAAGATTATCTGAAATGCAACGACTTGCCCCACGTGGGAGAGGAGGAACTTCTTTCATGAATATCAACTTTATGGCTCTGTTGAGCAGCTCTGTCCAAGTCATGTTATTCAAATACTCAGCTGACGATGAGCGACGCTAACAGAGACTACACCAAGCACAGCATGACACGGCGCTATTTCAGTATAATGCTGGATGTAGAGCTTACACAGCAGCATGTTACAAGACATCTGACTACTCGTCATAAACACTGAACATCTCCGAACGCTTGGATCGCTGACTTCTTGTGGGAAAGGCGCTGGCTGGTGGCAGAAAGGTGAGCTAAGTTGTTGAGCAGCCCCAGCACTTTGCAAAACAAATCAACTAACAGTCAAAGGAAAACGCATTTGGAACTGCTTTTACCTGGTCTTAATGCCGAATAATCTCCACCAGCGTCCCAGGGGGTGTTGTAGGCCTGTAACGTAGTCATTGGGTGCATGCAGAAGGGCGAAGCTTGTGCCAGGTGGCATCTGCAGCTGTAAAACTACGCATGTGCACTTTGAGAGTTCATGACCTGCCAGAAATGTTGTTGCATCTATTTCTCATCTTCTGGTTTGTTTTTAATGGAAACCTTTTTAACTGCATGGGAACAAAGCAGAAAAACAACCCCACCTTCTCAGCTTTTTAAAGAATGCCTACTTTTTGTGAGCCAAGTGGTATTACACAGCATCTTCGGGGTGCTCAGAAAGGGAGGGTAATTAACACCTTTCCTAAGGTCTAGGACTAGTGTGACTAGGACTTGCTAAGTGGAGTATTCAGTGTATGAAAGGAAAAGGTATTTAAGGGCTTAAGTTCAGTCTGAACTATTTTTGCTGCAGACATAGGAGTGAACGCTGGTGTTGAGCTGAATGTTTTGAACAGCAGAGGAAGCACTGACAGCAGTTTGTTTCTAAGTCTTTTACTTGAGCTAGGTAGATCTATTATTAAATATAAACTTCAGGGTAAAAATCCTTCACTTCCATGTACATTACATGGTTTACTACAATTCAAAATAGTGCAACTTATGCTATTTTTTAAGTATAGACATAGGGCTTGCTTAGAATTTAAGAGCTTAAGGGAATAGGTAGATTAGCTAGTCATTTTCAAAGAAACTTCTGTTTTCCAAACTCTTAACCTGGATTTTGGGGCCAATGCTATGTATTTTTTGCAAGTTCATTATCAGTACTTTGTGAATGCCTGTGGATCAGAGGCTTGTTAGTAAATTAAGTGTATATCTAATTCACGGAATGTTTCTTATGAAGAGCTCTTCAGTCAGATTACTCTGATTATTTTGTGGTGCTTGTAAACAAAAATAATAATCCATTGTGTGGTGGGAGAGATTCTGACATCCAGACTCGCTTTCCCAAGCTCTGTGTGCTTGGACAGAGCTGGAGAAGAGTCAGGGTTTGTTGGAGGACAGGGGTCACGGTAAGTACAGTTGTGTTGAGCATTGAGCGTAGGACTGGGGAGGGAGGGGAGGTCTGACCTCTTTTTAGTCTGATCTGACTGTGTGACCTTAAATGAGACATGTAAAATATTGCCGTACTTGAAAGAGGGGCATGGTTCCAATGTCCCAAGCATGTCAGGGACTGCTAAGCTGTAATTCTTTGCCCTGAGGAAGAAGGCACTAGGAGAGACCTGAGTATTTGGATTGACAGGAAGATTTCTGCCTGCTGACCCTGGCCTTGGGTGCTTAGCCTTTAGGAAGCGACTGTCCCCTTGTCTTCCTTGATCTTGGGCAGTGCGAGCAGCCGCGTGTCCACACCCTTGGTCTCTCTCAAACCTGGCTCAGTAATGAAGTCTTTCTTAAAGCTAGGACATTGTTAGCAAGTGGGCAGGTGCCTACATAAACTGTCTCTTGCATCTTTTCATCACTTGAATCAATGTTCCCCCTAAATTGTGATTTATTACTGAAATTTTGTGCTGCTGGCCACTCTCCAAAGCCAGTGACAATGGTTCGTGGTTCAGGAGCAGTACTATGGAGCTTGGAGCCATAAGACGTGCACTGTTCTCTTCCCATTTTAGTCTGAGGCTCTGCCAAAACCCTGCAGCTTCAGCTATGGGAAAACTAAACAGGTAATCTGGGTGCCAGCACTACTCCAGCTGCCTGCTCCCCCTTTTCTAACCAGGACTTTTCAGCAGGGAAATGGGGGTGAGCGGGCAGCTTGGTTCTCTAACCCTGTAAATGTGCTTGTTCTGCCAAAAAGTAAAATAAAGGTGGGGTGGGAGGGGATCTGATCGTTTGTAGCTGGTACATAGTAATGTGTGTGATGTGTTTTCTGTGGCTGCTAAATGGTAAAGGTGCTGTATGCTGCACAGCCCCGGTCTGTGATGTGTCAGGTGCTGAGTGAGACAGTTTACATTTACTGAACAGGCTTGGCAGGTGCCTCACAGCTTCTGAACAGAAGAAGCAGTACCTGTTCCTCGATGTCCAGCCATATGTCACCAGGCCTCACGTATTACCACAGACAAGTGTCTTGCAGCTAGCACGGGCTTGGTTTGGCAGGATCCTAAAGCTCAGCACTTCCCTAAGGCGCTCTCCAAAACGATGGTCTCTCGGTACCAGTTCTGGTAGGGCTGCAGCCAAGTCTGAAAAGAAACTCAATGTAGATATTTTTCATGTTCATTAGTTCTGCTGAAAGCATAAAATATGGCTGTGTGAGGAAGATCTATCTATTTGCATGATCCATTAGAGAAGCTGTAGACAACAATTGTGCTCAGTTCCATAGCTGCTGTTTCCCAGTAGTAAAGCTATTTTTGTTCATATTTTCTGGTGAAAACATATTGCTTGTGCCTTGGAACTGGGCTGTAGCTTGACTTCCCCATCTTTCTCAAGCAAGCCCAGTGCTGACTGTAGGCTTGATGTGGGGTACTAAGCCTTTTTTTTGGGCTCTGAAAGCACACAGGGAAAGTGCTAGGGGGAAACCAGGCTTCTTGTCTGAGTAGTTTTTCTTGGTGGTCCCTTCTTACCTATCAGGCAGTTGATCTGGTTCTTTTCTAAGGTCCTGAACTGATTTTTATACTGTTTGTTTAATGACCAAGGCTTGTGGTTTATTCCTACCCCTTTATTATGCATTTAACTTTATCAGGTGTACCAAGTTTAAATACTGTGTATTTACCACTTGTAAATTATATTCCCTAAGAAAAAAGAAAACCCAACAAAAACAAGAAACCAACCAACAACTCCGTGTTTTTCCATGCAGCTGTTTAAGCATCTCTGTATAAACTGAAATAAAGGACATGCAACCCAACCCAGAGTTAGTTGGTCAAGTGCAACCATTGTCCTGTTTGACTGATCTTTGCTTGTTGGAAGAGTCTGAAAGCAGCCTCCTCTGTTAGTAGCAGCTGGTGCTCTACTCCTACTGGGGATACTGGGATAGGAAGAGGCCACAGTACAGTGCAAGTGGAGCCATTCACATGCAACAGAGGGGAGCAGTAGCTCTTGGAAAGGCACCACTAGAGTGGGAACACTCATAAACCAAATCAATAATGCTGTAGCAAAGCCACTGCTGCTGGGAGAAAGTGGTGAAGCCCCAGTCAGGATGCTGGAGGTATGGAATGGGTTGCAGGGCTCCAGAACACGTGGGAAAAGGATGAGCTGTACTTTGTTTGCCAGTGTGATCACTAGAGATGCTTGAGAGTGTAAGACGATAAAAGCTGATAAATATACTTAAAGTCTGTAACCTACCCTGGCCTCTAACTTCCAAGTGTTGTCCCTTAAACAAGACTCTTAACTAGGTTTCAGAAGAACCAAGGTGGAACAGAAGCTGCAGCCACAGCAACATCCTTGCAGGGATAATCAAGAGCAGCAGCACTCTCCAGTAATGATATCTGTATAAAATGAAGCCACATCACTGCCTCTGACCTTCACAGGCCCTGGGGAAAAATAAACAAGTAAAAAACTCAGCTTGCAGGACTTTAAGAGGGCTTGAGAGAGTAATATTTTATTCAAAAGAAAATAAATTGTAAAGTAGTACCACAAAAAAATAGATAAACCAGAAAAATTCTGCAACCAGTAAACCATTTACCATAGCACAATGGAACCAGACACTCCTTTGTCTCAGTCTGTGGCCACTGGAGCTTGGAGACATTATTAAGTAGGTAGGTACAGGCTCAGCGAAGCATCACAGTCCTTCAGGATAAGGATAAATGATCTGACAGCACCAAAGAGCTGCTCTCCCAAAGTTAGGCAACACCTGGCAGAGCCACAGTGCCTGTAAGGAAGACTCTGTGTTCCCATGTGCTCTCTGCTGTCAGTGAGCTCAGGGAAAGGGCTGTCAAAGTGACATTGTCAGAGCAGTCCCTGATCTGAGCTTGGCTGGGGCAGAGGTCTGGCATTAAAGCACAGTCCTCTCTCTGTGCTTAGTGCAATTAACCTGGAAAAACAGCAGATGAGGAGCAGACCCAGTTCTTCTCTCAGCTATCAAAAGCAGTGAAGAAGGTCCCTTTCTCAGGTCTGTCCTCTGCTTCCTTCCAGCGAAGAGGGTGTGGGTCTCATAGCAGGGTCAAAGTAACATTCACAGCAGCAGTGTACAGCAGCACTATGCTGTAGCAGCAGGAGGTCAGGAGTCTGTTCCATATGTTGTCTCACTGGTTCCCTGCAGGATTGAAAGGAACTGATCACTGTTCTCTATCAAAAGACTCTCTTCCTTTCACAGAAAACTGTACAGTCAAGCTGCACTCTGCTCCTCAGACTTTACTTTACCAGTGCCACAGGGTCTTTTGATCAGAAATCCCCTCTGCAACAATGCTTCCCACCGTACGCAGGGCTGAGCTCAAACCTCCCCCTCACCCTCAGCACAAGTCAAGTAACTCTCTACTACATTAAATGCTTCACCTGGCCACATGGACGATTTGGACCCTGGAGGGAGCCGTAGCTGTGGCTGTCAGCGTACTCATCTCAGAAAATACCAACCCACTGAGTGGGTTTGTTCACAGCAGTAGGAACCCCCAAAAGCCAAGAAGGAAGGATTTGATGGGGATAAAGCTGTTGTCTGCAGCTCTCAGAAAGCAACTGCCAAGGACTGCAACCCAAAACACAGTTGCAGTGGGAGCATGGCAAGTTCTTGAACATACACTTCCCTCTCCAAGAGTGGTTACCCAGGAAACATGACAATATTTGTTTCTAGTGCTCCTCCCTGTAGCAGCTTCAAGGTAAAAATTAGCTTCTCTGACTAAGACAAAGTTTACTCAGAGCTGTGGTTCAAAATCCCTGCATGATGTGGATGTTCTACATCCCATTTCAGTATCTCTCTAGTCAGAGGATGAAACAACGTGGCCTTCCCTCTCCTCTCACCAATGCTTACCAGTTCATAATCCTCCACATATTTGTATTTCTTCTCCCGGTAGTAGTATCTCTTCTTCATGAAGTACAGAACAACAATGTCACACAGCACCGTGGCCTAGTGGAAATTGAAAGAGTTTAAAAGATCCTCAGAACTGATGCACTAGCCCAGAACTGAGTCTGAATGCAGACACAGAGTGACTTACCACACCGAACAGCGCTAAGCCAGAGCCAATGTTAATCATGGTAGGAATGACATCGAATTTTCCTGCCTAGAGAACAGTTAGAAGGGTGAATATGTCTTTCAGCTGTTCTGAAACCTTTCCTAATTCTCTAGGAATTAAGTCACCCTACCTTTCCAAACACGATTATATCAAACCGGATGCCATAAGCCTTGACAAGCGTCCGTGACTCAGTGCCACTGCTGTCCTTGTAGTATTTTGCAAACCTGGAGAGAAAACAGGTCAGTGATTAGCAGGAGATTTAAGGTTGCTTATGTGATCATGCAACATCCAGGTGTGTCCTCCATGCCAAGAAGATGGCTTGATGGTTTTTCCAAGAGGCAAGTTCCAAACAGTGGAGATTTCATGCAAGCAGAGCTCATACAGAGAAAAGTACAGAGCAGTTGAATTTCAGACAGCAGCTCAAGGCAAATCTGGGCACGTGCAAAGCATAGGAAAGGGAGAAACCTTTAGTAGAGGAGCAGGAGGACAAAGATGCAGAATGTCAGACGAGTGGCATACAGGAAGCTGTAGGAGTGCAGGCCGCCACGAGAGGGCAGGGCCGGGAGCAGCAGCGGGGGAGGCAGCGCAGCTCATCTGCACACAAAGGCTGCGCCTTGTCCCGTGCAGGTGAACGACAGGATAAAAGGATGAGAACAAATAATTGAGATCTGACTTACTCTGCCACATAGTTGACTAAGCCAGGAGGAAGCAGAGAAGATGGTGAAAGAGAAGAGGAAGGGTTGGTAAGGATCTGGGGTCAGCAAGAGCATTTCAGAACCCACAGCAGCCAGGCTGCAATACCCCAACGCCACAGGCCTGGCACCTCCCAGACACACGCCTGTCAATTCAAGTGCCATCAGGAGTGATCGCCTGTGCTAAGGAAGTGTTGGTGACTTAAGAAACACACACAGCCCTGAGCAGGGCTGCTGCAAACACCTCGGTAAGGTGGCCTGTATTATCGTAGCTCTGAGTGCAGATGAAATCAGCTACCCAGCTCCACACTGGTTGTGTTACTGGAGGTGCTGTACCAACCAGTACTAGCCAGGATGTTTATGCGGTGCTGCATGACAGGAGGATGCTCCTGGTGCTGATACAGTCTTAACTGACACAGCTACTTTCTAAAGTTAGTTTTTCCCTCATTGCACAGTGAAGGAGGTGCTTCGGTCTCCCACCCCCTTCCCTCAGACAGAGCCCTATCAGCACAGCCAGCAGTGGTCAGCTTGTCTCTTGTTGCCACACCACACGAGGCTGGTCCAAACGGTCACTCCAACTCTGATGCAAATCTGACTCAAGACACTGTGATGCAACCAGTGGAGGAGTTTCTCTCTCTCTTTCTCTCTCCTGTGCTTTGCACACAGTGAGGATCTGACCTCTGTTTTGGAGCACGAGAGAAACTCTCCATGTTTTGCCTAAGTCAAAGGGCTACTCACGAGTGCCAGAGGAGCTGCAGGCAGCCTGTAACACGGTGTCAGCGGCAACCTGAGCCGGAGGGACACCACCACATGCCTTTCACCGTATTACCTGAAGTTGTAGCCTGGTGAGACAGTGTGGGCAGGGTCCTTGTTGTCGAGACGTCGGAAGGAGTACTTTGGCACACAGAGGGAAGCATCTCTGTCAAGGTCACAGTTCCACTTGATCTGCAGCGCCATGACTCCACCCTGCCAAGTGAAGAAGAGGAGAAGGTGAGCAGTCCAAGAGCCCTGCCAGATCAGGATTAGGCTCTCTGCTGACCAGGGCTCTGATTCACTGGTCCTTGTCCCAGTCCCATTCAAACTCTCTTTTCCCCATACAGAAGGACCTTGCACATCCCCCACCCAAACAATCCAAGGTTGAATATTTAAGTAGAATTTAGTTCAGTCCCTCTGGCCAGAGCAGCTCCTGATTCCACAGCTACTCTGTGTCCTGTGGCTCATGCCATGAGGCAGAGGGGCACAACCACCTACCGCTCCTCTTCTACACAGCTGAGGCCCAAGAGAAGGGTCTGCCCAATACCTCCACAGCCATTTCCTGGAAGTTCTGCCCTGCGGCTTCAACTATTTTTCCTAAACGAAAGATAGGGCAGAAGGGATCTGTGTGGGAGTCATAGATGCACTTCTTGAGGTGGGCAGAGCTGATGGATGGGAGGATGTTTCGCCTGCAGCGGAGCAGAGAGGAAAAGTTCATCTTCCACTCCTCCAGCTCCCCTTTACTGTCCAAGAGATCAGACAGTGCAATTGCCCCTGCACTTACTTGCTGAAGTTGAACTTGGGGTACCAGATGTTGTTCTTCACCAGAATGGTGAAGTTCTCAGCTCCTTGCAGAAACGCTGGCCTACAGAACAACAGGAACAGTAAGTGTCACTTATATTTTCACTCAAACAGGACTCTGTAGGGTACTTGGTTCTCTCTCTAGCTTTTCCCAACAGTACCTCACATGGAGAAACACTGTCTGCATACCACTAGTCTCCTCTTAGGAGAGCCATCACAGAGAGCTAAGACAGAGCACTCACTTGGGTATATGATCATCATTCTCCACAGGGCACCATGCAAAGACTTCACAGGTCTTAATGCTGCTGTTGTACGGTACACACTTCCCAGTCTGGATGCCTGGAAAGACACGTGGATGGAAGTACTACCAAGCAACACTGCATGCAGAGGCAGTATTTGTTCTGTGGTACCTCCTCAATGTGAATGCAATCTGCTCAGAGGTGAAGTTCTCTGTTGTCTTCCATTGCAATTTGTAGTGCAATTTCAGAGAAAGAAGCATGGGGTCCTTTTTCTGAGTCAAATCTTCCTCTAGGTGAAATACCACTTCACAGAGTCAAGGCCATGAAAAAGCCCTGGCAGTGTCAGCTGACTCACCAAGCACACATCTGTCTCTGCAGCACCGCCCAACACAGCCTAAACCCATCTACTCTCTCCTGGAAGAATAATCTGAGCTTCCCTTTCACATCTCTTAGGTGTGAGTGAATGAGAACAAGGAGAGTGAGGTAAAATGCTGCTTCCTTCACAGGAGGGAAGGCACAGCACCTAGGCATCACAACACAGACTGAAAGGAGCCCTTGCAGAAGGCCTTTTACCATTGCTGTGGGTGCCAACATATCCTGAAACACAGTCGTCATCATCCTTGCACATTGTTCTATCATCTGGAAGCTGCAGAGGAGCAATAATTACATTAAACTCTGCAAACTCTCTCCCCACACTCCCACCCACACAAGGCAGGATTAAAGCAGATCCTGTACCTACCTCCGGGCAGTGGTCCTGACGCTGGTTCAGTGTGAGTATTGCATTGGTCATGACAAACACCGTGTTCTCCCCCTGAACACACAAAACAAGAGGGAAATATGAGAGTGACAGTCTGCAAATAACACCCAAGGCATTATCCCAAATGTTTTTGTTGACAGAGCCAAACGGCCCCACAGAAGGGACTTGTTTTGGATAGTGCTGGTGTAGCATTAAAGGAGCAGACTCCCATGTTATCACCTGATGCTGCTGCCTTTAGGCAGAGGAATGACTGTAGGTCTACCAACCTTTTCTGTCCTCCCACTTGGCCCTAATTTCCTCATTCACATGATAAAAACAGACCACACAGCTGCTCAGGGGAGTCAAAAGGCAGGAGGAGAAATAAAGCTCCAGCTGCAATTCTGAACACAACTCCCACTCTGGTTTTCTGTTTCTATATCCCTATCAGAAGTCTGTCCAGTCTGGGGTAGTTTTTCTCTCCAGGAAGTTCCAGTCTATTATTTTCAGATCTGTACCATTCCCAGTCTCTTTGCCTCTGCTCCACTAACAGGCAAATACAATCACTCAGCTAAAAACTGCCTCGATTGGTCCCTTTTTTTGCATGACATCTGTAGACAGTGACACAGCAGCTTGGCTTTGCCTGCCAACCTTGAAAGCCACCACAGTGCCCACATGGCACAAAATCCCACAGACTCAGTCAATCAGTAACTACAACAACTCCTCCCGTTCAGTTCCGGATCGAGGGACTTCCCGGTTATTCCCAGAGTTTCTGCCAACAAGTTAACTCTGACTTGTTTGCTTCAGCAAGAGGTAAGAAGGACGACACATCACTATTGTTGCAGCTTTTCCCTGAAACCTGCAGAATTCTCCCTCCTGTACAAGCACACATGGAGAAACACTTGAAGCAAATCTCAGAGCTAGTGGTACTCATCATGATCCACGACAAAGCAAAGCTGCTTCACTCTCTCAGATCAAGGCCATACTGGAGCCAAAGCTGTTCCAGATCTCAGTGGACTTTGGCAGAGTAGCAGCTGTTACAAATTACACATGGAAGCGACTGATACCTGAGGAGGGATGACATAGTCAGCTACATCCCAGATCCTGGCTCCCAAGGTGGATGTGTTTGTCAGAACTACTCCTTTCACCTTTGTGGTTACTGAACTGACCACAGAGTCTGTTTCCTGGTAGCCCTTCTCCCACAAAAAGACCCAGCTGCAAGATAAGGATTGCAAGGAAGAAACAACAACAATAAAATCAGATAACCATCATAAAGCAACACAGGCAGCGCAATTTCTCCTCTTTTAAAAATGTATCACCAGATAGTTTTGTGTTTCTCCACAGAAGGACCAGAAATCATGGAAGGGGTGGGAAGGGACCTTTGAAGATCATGTAGTCCAATCCCACTGGTAGACCAGAACCTCATTCTCCCTTCCCATTATTTTTTTCCAGAGTCGTTTGACAGGGTGAGGGACCATCATCCTTGCAGCCAGTCCCAGCTCCTGGGGACTCGTGTCCCAGCATCCGCGAGGTCCTGTCACAGTTTCTAAGTGATGCCTGTTCCAGCTGCTGGAGGGGTCCCGTTCACCCTGCAGCTGCCTCCAAGGTCCCAGTTACTGGTTAAAGTGTCCCACCACCGGCTCGCCACCTCCTCCCTCCCCAGCCTCCCCTCACCCGTCCCTCTGACCGCAAAGAGACTCTCGACACCGCCCTCCCGCCCACCCTCCCAACTCCGCCTGTGGCCCCCGGGAGAGGAGGGGGTAGAGTCCGGCGCCCCGGCCGCTCACACACCCGATCACGTAGGCCAGGATGGCGAGCTGCACGGCGCGGTTGACCAGCCCGACTTTGCGGGAGCGGATCAGCACGATGCGGGGAGTATCGTACTCGAAGAAGAATGAGCGCAGAGCCTCGCACGGCGCCATTGCGGCCCGCGGCTGGGACTAAGGCTCCTCACAGCG
>VZRI01002950.1:517501-531280 GCA_013397515.1 Upupa epops
GCGGGGGGAGGAGGAGGAGGAGAAGTGCCCGGGAGGACGTAGAGGCCGCCCAGAGGGGTGGTGGCAGATTCTCCCTGGATGGTTTCGTCAGGGAACGGGGGTTTCCCCGCCGCCCAGACTCCTTTCGGGGTGTCCAGGTGGTGGCTGATGATGAGCAAGATGCAGTCACCCACTCCAGGAGATGAATCTGGGGGGTTTTCTTGCCATGCTACTCCCTGCAGCAGGTTCTGGGGACATCTGCACCTTCAAGCACTGAGTCAGCTGCTACCTGGGAGCCTCACAAAGGAGCTGAGGAGTGAGGGCAAGGAAGAGGTATCTTGACGCCAAGACATAAGAGCACCCAGTTCAGGGTGAGGACTGAGTCCCCTGTCTGCACCAGCCAGCAGAAGTGTCTCAGCATCATCCACCTACAAAGAGCAAATCTTTTGGTTAGCCTCTTGCTATAAAAGCCAAGATCTGCACCATCTGATTCATGCACTTTCCTCCTGATCACTGAATTGTTTCAGTTGGAAAAGACCTTTAAGATCACCAAGTCCAACCATTAACCCAACTGTCCTAAGGCCACTGCTAAACCCTGTCCCTAAGCTCCAGATCTTCACAACTTTGAAACATGTTCAGGAATGGCGATTCAGCCCCTCCCTGGGCAGCCTGTTCCAAGGACTCATGACCCTTTCAATAAATAAGTTTTTCCTAATGTCTGACCTTGAGGTCACTTGCCATTATCCTATCACTTGTTACTTTGGAGGGTGTACCTCTCTACACCCTCCTTTCAAGTAGTAGTAGACAGCAATAAGGTCTCCCCTCGTCCTCCTTTTGTTCAGACTAACCATCGACAGCTCTCTCAGCTGTTCTATAGGGTTTGTTCTCCAGACCCTTCACCAACCTTGTTGCCCTTCTTTGGAGCTGCCTCAGAGCTCAGTGTTAGGTCACTTCAGAATCAGTCTATAGTTCAGAGTCATCAGATAGTCTTCAGCCTAAACAGATGCTAAGTTGCCCAACACTGCTTGTTTCAGAGTCATCACCATAACCCTCACAACAGCAGGTAAATCATTAGAGATGAAGTTTTAAGTGACTATTCAATGTAATTCTTTCCAAAAGGAGAGCCAGTTCGTGAGCCCAAACAGGACTAAACCCATGCCAGCTGTAACATTTTCCCTCTCTAGAGATACAAGATGCTGCAATATGAATGTTAATACAATTAATGGATAGTACAGTTGAAGATGTAAATACAGCTGGCACAATCTGCCAGCAAACTCTCCTAAAATACGTGTTGAGAAATCACACTCTGCTGTGTTAGCTCCAAAAGAACAAAGTTTAGTTGAAAGGAGAGCATAATATAGGTGTTATAATCCTTCTCACCTTGCTTCTACAAAAAGAGAACGCATCCAAGCAGGACAAAAAGAAAGAACTGAAGAAGTGTTGGAGCACAGTTTTATCTACCCTGGATTTGCTGCTCCTTGGAAGTACTCTGGCCTTATACCTCAGAACACAAAGCAGCTCAAACTGTGCCAAGATCAGTGGGAGGAGGTGTAGGAGGCCAAGGCTTGTTTGAAACTAAAAGCAAACAGGAGGCCAAAGTCCAACATTAGTTTCCATGAGTATGAATGAAATGCCTCAAAGTATTACACAAAGATGGTAAAAGCACATTTCATTGAAACCCCCAGAGTTCAAGCTAAAAGGAGTAACACAAGGAGAACAGCTGGGCTTCTCCAAAAATGTCTGTGACTGAGATCATCTAAAATGAGCCTGTTTAATCTGCACGGACCATGAGGCCTTCGGCAGTGAGTTATGAAACTACACGCTCGGTGGCTTCTTTCTACAGCCTGCACAACGGTGGTGCGGCTGGAGGAGAAATATGGTCAGGGCCATATTTTCAAGCGATCTCTCCTTTGGACTTCTTTCCTTCTGGGTCATGCTTTGAGGCACTGGCTCCACCCTTTTCAGGGTGCTGGTCATCTCCTGACTCAGCTGGGATTCTGATATAGACCAAGAGGCTGGAAGCTCCCACTGAAATGTAACCTAAAGAATTTGCTACCTTCCAAAGCACAGAGTGATGCAAAAGTGGAAGGAAACACTTCAGCTCCAGGTGTTTGTTCCTCTGTGCTATGCAGTAGGCAGCTGAGTATCTCCAAAGCCAGTCGTCAAGAACTCAGCTGTATTATGAAAGATTCTAGGACACACATACTTTTCTTTTTTTCCTTTAAAAAAGTCTGTTAAGAAAACCAAAGTTAAATGTACAATATGAGTGTCAGCGTGAGCTCAAGTTGTACCACATCTTCATTCCATCTTAAACCCAGTATAAGGTTAGAGATAGCTACCTATAACTTTCCACCTGAAGCAGCTTGGGATGATATCTCTGTCTTCCAGCTGAGGTTGCTCCAGCTCATATTATTCATTATGATGGTTCTTGTTGGACCCACTGGTGTGCATTGTCTCAGATTCTTCATTCTCATGGTTCTTGTTGGCCTTGCTGGTACAGCAGCTGCCAGCATCACAGAATTTCACAGGGTGGCTCTGCAACAATGATTCCCAACGTAAATTAAACAGCATTCGCTGCTTCATCCAACTGCAACGAGAATTTCCAACAGTGAGCCTCCCCATCGGGTGTTTCGTTTGACAAAGCACAATAGGGATAATGATGATAGATCAGCAGATCTGGAGGAGGACTGTCTTTCTGTGTTGCCAGCGCCCACCACAGCAAAATCAAATCGACACCTCGCAAGTTGTTGTGACACCAACGCACTCCTGCTGGCACATACCCACCACAGGAAAGCAACAATTTTTAGCTGACTCTAGAAGGCACCCTCTGGCCCCAGGACTGTTAACTTGAAGCAGACAATAGGAATCTAGTTCTAGCTCATTGGAATCTCATCTGGAACTATGGGGACATGGTGAAAACCCAAATCTGTTTGGAATTATATCCCTCAGTTCTCCCTTCTGAAGGAAGGGTCCCAAAGGTTAAGTGTCTTTACCTCAGCAGTGCTGTTCTGACATCACTTGCACAGATGAAGAAATGAGCATTGCCAAGCCGGAGTAGCTACTTGGAGAACTGGAGACAAACACAGCCATAGATCTGACCTCAAGGCTTAGGTTCTGCCGTCTGGACTGCAACAACAATCTCCCATAACAGCATGTTGGAAAGGCCTGTATTTCCAGTATCCAGCACAGCAAGGACTTGGGGAGTTGTGCGGTCAGAGGTGGAATGGAACTAACTGTAGAAGTGTGGTTGAGCAGGGCCTTTAGGTGTTCTCTTCACTCTTCTTTAAACATGTGGGATTAGTAGATGCAGCCTAGAAAAATAACCATTAATGTGTTTAAAAAGAAGAAGAGTAGGCGGGGAGAAGGCTTTGAGCAACTCTCTCTTCATGGGCAAACCTTTCCTGACATCCTTCTGTTGTTTTGAAGGATAACTGTGCCCTGCAGCTTTTCCTGATAAATTTGGTGGGGCTCTGCCTTTACTAACTTCCAGTTTCTTGTTCTATGAGGAACAGGACTCTCCTGCCTCGCAGCTCCCATCAGCTTACCTAACAGTAAGCAATCACAGCGCATGGAACAAAGGGATCTTTTAAAATCTGACAATGAAAAGCTGTCAGTACAGACAAAATCATTACATTAAACTGAAAGACATACTAAACCACACAGTGGTACTAACAGCAGACCTCTCATACCATGTATTCTGCCCCAGCTATACTGTCAGGACTTAGAAGTGCTGTATTGTTCTTGACAGGTTTACTTGAGTGATTGCTAAGTCCTGTTCTCCTTCACTTAGATAAATGATTTGTACATTAATGTGATCAGCTGAAGGGTCTGAAGGTCAGATCCAGGGCTGGCAGATACTCACAGATCACTGTCATTGCTCATCAAGATTTCTTTCATAGCTTTCATAGCCTGTGAGGACTGAAGAGTCAAATGTTTAAATGGATATGTGCAGTGTAAATGCCATCAGCACTTAGTTTTAGGTAGAATCTACCTACTGCATTTGTCTGTGTGGGACAAACATACCTGGAGTCTCCACATGCAGCCAAACTATGTTCTGCGGAGGCTTCCCACATAAATCTTGTACACAATAGTAGTAAGAAATGACACTGACAGCTGATGATTTTGAGGAAAGGAATTGGCTGTTTGGTTGCTGGTCCCCACAGAGATGTGGCTGGTTACAGCACAGCTGTGCATCTGCTAAGAGTGTAAGAATGAGCCGTGTGCTCCATCCTAGAGGATGTCTCTGGAAGTCAGATGTCAATCCCATCACCAAGAAGATGCATGTATAAGGAGCACCCCTGCAGAGTATTGGGTCACTCACTGTGTGGGTGCAATGCAAACACAAGGGAAAGCTGGCTGCTCTCCATAGACCCTTCCTCAAACAAGTGACTTCTCTGAGCCTAAATGACAGGAAAGAAGGAATTTTCCCACAAGCTGCCAGCTGGGTAACCTTGGCCTAGACCTTGTGAGACAACCTCTGCTGCACTCGAGGACTTGCCATGGCTATGGGAAATGTAGAAGAGACCATTTTTAGCATTGTTTGTCTAGCATAGGGACTGTGCTGAACTGGAGTATTGGCATTGTTCCCTTTTAAGAATGAGCTGGGGATATTTTAATTTCCATTTAGACAGCCATTACAAGGGGGAACCCAGGCTTCAGAGCAGTCACGCACGTACAGGGCAGTGCTTGGAAACAGGGACTGGTTTCCCTATCATGTATTTTAAGTAATGGTTTTGCGTCAGAGATCTGCAATGAGATGCAGCTTCCACGAGCGACTCCTCATGAGCATCTTACAAACCAAGACAATGAATGAGACTTGAGTGAAAACCAAACTAACACCTGCAGATGCTACCTGGACTTTTGAGTCACTGAAGAGTTTCAGTGCTTAACAGCCAAGACATTATTAAGGTACATTAATTTGTAAAGAACTAAAATAACTATGAATAAGCCTATAATGCCACACTGCCCATAATTCATCCACTGGGAAGCATCTGGAATCTGATCCTAAGCTCTTGTGAAAAAGGAGTTGTTAACATCTGTCCTTCAGCCAGCTAATCTACAACTGTGCCCTATCTGAGGCCCAAAGAACAATCTCAAGTAAAAGTATCTTCTTGCCAACAGGCAGCGGCTTTGTTCAGCTCCTGCCGTAACTAACGGGAAGGAAAAGGAAGCCTCCTGTATAGTTCATGAATTCTACCTTTCAAAAGAATAAAGACAATCACGGGTGTAACCAAAGTCTAGCATTGCTACTTCAGTGTCTCAGCCAGACGGCAAAGCTTCCGGGGCTCTGACCTTGGTCTTATGCACCGTTCTGGTAGAAAACAAACTCTCAGCTTCACTTTTTAGCAATTCCTCGTCTTTTTTCCCTTTGCCAGTGGAACTTGCAAAGGAACTTTATAGCTCAGAGGTTTGGGTCAAACCTCTCATCTGTTATTTTTGGTCCCTGGTAGTGACCGACTGCTGGCACTTTAGAAGAAGGTTAGGAATCAAGACGGAATGTGACAACCGTGCAATGTAATTAACAGCAAAATTCCCTCTGTAACACACGCAGCAGTGAGCCTACGCAGTGCGACATTTCAAAGTGACTGGCAGGCACTGAAACTTTATAAAAAACCCCTAGGATTTCATTAACTCAGCAACCTCATGCATATCTTTCCCGGATGCTGTAGGAACAATTACAGCCTTCCTGTTGTTGGACAAAGTCTTTTTCAGATCACAACTCTGTCCGCAAGAGAAAGTAATGGAAATTCCTTTAAAGAGCTGAAAAACCTAAGCAGAAGGAGCTGTAGGAGGCATTGTGGGCTCTGAAGGGGATAGGGCTGTGGAAAAACCACTCAGTCTCTGCAGAAAACCTCAAATTAGGGAAAAGATGGGATATCTACACAGAATAACACTCATATCTTTTAAAAGCAATGGGTCAATCAAAGGGATAATTGACCTAGTTTCTTATTCTTACTTCAAAGCTTCTTGAGAGGAGCTAAAATTGATAATAATTTGCTCTTTTAGACTGTAATTTCTATCATTTCAGTTGAAAAAAAAATCTTTTATAAAATGTTTTTATGCTTTGGCTGATACAGAATAAAAAAAGAACATTTTCATCCTGGAACACTGTACAGTCACTGAGTTATAAAAAAAGATGGTTATAAGGCCTCTCCAGCCTCCTCTCTATGCCACAGCAGTTCTGTGGAGTCTTTTTCCTAGAGTTTTCTTTAGATTGTCAGCACTGAGGTCTTCATCATTTACCTCAACAGGATGGAGAGACTGTTCTTCAGTCTGAGGTGAATTCCCAAGCACTAGCCTGAAGCACAATGCTCAGATCACCAACCTACTCCCTACCATTCTGGGAGGTGGAAGCAAGCTCACTGTGATAATGAGCCCACAAAGGACTTCTACCCCACTTTTAAACCTTGCAAAAGAAAATCTCAGGTTAGGAAACTTCTTACTTCTGTCGCTGATTAAACCTATCTTACACCGATGCATTTTCCTTGACATTTAAATTAATGAGCCAAATGCCTCCAGTGAATTTGAGATGAGGCTGTGACATCTAAAGCTGTTTCTATGGTAGCTGCATGATGATACAAACTGAAGGCTATGACTTCATTGCAGAGTCATACAGCAGCAGGATGAATCATCCATGATTAGAAGTTATTTAGATATTACTATGAGTGTTAACAGTGTGGCTATGGAGGAAATAGCTGGTTTACACATATGACATCTCTATCTGCCTAGGCAAAGGGATTGGCCTAAAATTTCATTACTTCAAAGTAAATCCTTCAACTGGCATGAAAAAATTGTAATTACCTCTTTCACTTACTCACGTTTTTCTCTTCATGGATTCCAAGGACCATGCCTCCACCCCACAGGTTTTAACAGTTGCATTATAATTCACACATCTTCCAATTCCTGTAGAGAAACAATGTTTACTCAGCAAAGACAGAGTTTAACATCAACTAGAGACAGTTTTGACCTGTCAGTGGATTCCCTCTCAATAAGGATAAGGAGCCTGGCATTTCAGATTGTAGCAGCTTTCTATGGGAGGAAGCTGTAGGAAAAACTACCAAATCATGGTGCTGCCACACCTCATCAGTCCTTATCCAGCCATTTACTTGTGTCAACAGTGCTTGGCATTGTTTGGGCTGAGGGTGAAGTAATTTCCTTAACAGTTTTATATGAAGTTACATATCTGAGTCTGGGGATAAATCAAGAAACCAATTGTTTCAGTCAAGTTTAATTCAAATACCTCCCCTGACAGATATTTAGGTTCTACCTGGCTCAAACATGAAAAACTAGGGATAACATCAAGGCAGGAATGAGCAGCCAGATGCAAGAAGGCACAGCTGGAAGCTGAACACTGGACTGATGTTAAATGAAAACTAGCCTGCAATGGTACAGTGTATTCTCCTGTTATCTTGGATCCTGTTGTTTGTGTTAGACAGCTGTTCACTTCATCCATCTCCTGATAAGAGTCTGTAAGCAATGACTAGACAACCAGCCCAGATAAAAAAGAAAGGAGAAATAAATCTGTAAGAATACAACGGGTCAGCTGCTTTTATCATTTTTGGACAAAATGCACTGCAAGATGGACAGATGGACATTTTCAAGTAACTGAGAGCCTGTCTATGCAAGATGTGTATCAGCTGGACCAAAGGCTGCCTTGCTTTTATTTCCACAACTGTTAGATTTGGTGGAAATAAATTTCTGTTTTCCCATGCGAAATCACATAGAAAATAAGAGGTGATGTACTGACCCTTCAGGTGCCATTTGTGAAGCACCAAAGAGTTGCAGCAGGGCTTGATGTCATCCAAAAACTTTCACACTGCTGTTGCTGTGTACCTAAACTTTGTTTTTTTCTGTCACAAAGGGTAGTGTCTTCTCTGTTTTTTTAAAGAGACCTTAAAATACTTAGTCCTTAACTTTCCAGAGTGACTATTTTTATAGAATCATCAAATCCTCATGGCTGGAAAGGACCTCCAGGATCATCAAGTGCAGTCCTTAACCCAACATCTTCCCTAACCCCTAGACCATGACCTCAAGTGCTCTAGCTACTCATTTTTTAAACACCTCCAGGAATGGGAACTCCTCCACCTCCCTGGGCAGCCTGTTCCAGTGTGCTTCATGCTGATTGCTTCAAAAACCTTCACCCAGTGTTTTCACTTTCTCATTAACTGAACGTGTTAATGAAAGGAAGGACACTTCTGTTTTTAAGCTGACAGAACAGTCAACCTGCTCATCTAACTCATCAAACCTTTGAAGAACTATTATGAGTTCAGAAGATACATTCCACGCTACATAAAAGTGATATAAAAGGATTGCTCTGAAAAACAAACTGCAGGAACTAGCACCATTTCTGTTTAACAACAGACTGTTCTGGAGGGGGCTAAAATAGTATTTGGAGAACAGAAATACAAAGCGACTGATCAATCTTTATTTATATCATCTATTATAAGAACACTTCAGCTTTTCCATCTGGAGAGCAATGCTTTGGGATAATCATGTTGATGGAAACTGGCAGTGGGAAGCCAGTAGGTGGGTACAGTACCTTAGAAAGGCAACTTCAACTTCCTGCAGACTTGATTCTTTGTGAGATTGGGATCAGTGTGCTCAATGTCCTGGCTCACTGCCTTCCCATGAGAACGAAACCAACTTTATGAACTTGAGCAGACTTTGTTCAGCGAACACTTATCACTAAAAACAGCTCTGGTTTGGCAGCAAATTGGAATATCTGCCCTTTAGGAGCAATCACTTATTGCATATTCCTAAAACATCTTATTGTTCTGGAAATCTGTGGCAAGGGGTGACTTGCCATTTCACCCAACCCTGACCAGCAGCCACCGTGGAGCAGACTCTAATCTCAGAAACACTGGTGTAAATGTGAGATTATTCAGTGAGGTTATTTTTGATTTTTCAGACAAGAAACAAAACCAGACAGTGAGGCAAAAACACAACTGCAAGTATTTTTTAGAGGAAGCTTAGTTAACTCTGCCCATGAAACCCCACCTTGTTAGATAAGCTCCTGTGCGACACTCCCACCACAAAGTTCTCACAACCACCTTTTAAGAACAGTCTAACACCAGATCAATGATCTTGTTTGCTACCACAAAACTCAAGGCATAACCAGACAGCCTCCAAGGCAAGAACTATTTGCTTGCATACAACATGGCATCCTGTCACTGCCACACCCTTAACAGAGAGAGTGACAGATAGATAAAGCAAACATTTCCCATGTCCACTGGACTTCCTGAGAGGACCTGGATATTGAAGCTACCTAGTGCTGCCTTTCACCCCTGCATCTTTCCCAGGCCACCCCACTTAAAGGCATACTCAGAAACCTCTGTGAGAGTGGTGCCAACAGGCCTTTTGAAGGACAGCTGATGGAATCAAGAACTACCTGAACTACCAGAAAAAGCACCAAATTTCACCCTGGAGCTTCAGAGCTGACTGCTCAGCACTGTTCTTGGCACCTTCAATTGATGGCACTGTCTCTCCTCAGTGTTCTGCAGGCCAACTGTTTGCATCTGGTCCAGGAGGTCAAGGAGCAGGTGTAAAGTCACCACCTGACACTGCAAATACAGAAGGGAGAGCTGTAAAGATGCAGAGCTGTGAAGGCAGGACTTGTAAATCTCTGGCTTAGTCTGAGAGGCAAGAAGTTTGCATTGGAATCCATTAGACCCAGATTGAAAGGACCAAGGTCCTCTCTCCTTCAACAGAGGATCCACAAAATACACAAACCCTACAACACAGACCTAAGGGCTTTTTTCCAATCCTTTAGGGGTTTAAATCGCCTACATTACTACTTGTGCCTGTAGTCATGACAAAACATTCAGAATCAGGCAGGTTTCTTGTCTGTCAGCACTGCCTTAATTCCTTAGCACACAGAACCAAGTTACATTCTGCACAAGCAGCCTTAATTTTTTGAGACATCAGTGACCACAGCCCATATAGCTGTGGTTGGTATTAGTGACACTCCAGCAAGCAAAACCTTGCTGCATAATAACTGCTGGAAAGAGCTGGGAACCAGAACCAGACTAGGAATGCATGAAACTGCTCAAACAGCCTCCAATAAATTGATTTTGAACCTAACAGAGTCAGACCTCTGTGTACATACACACAGCACTATCTGAAATAAAAGAGATGAACAGGAGGGCTCAGGTTGCATAAGCGAAGTAGAAGGAAGTGTTATCTTTTCTTCCTAAATGCTCCTGTTTTCATATTACTATTTTCCATCTGTCTGGGATCTGACCTCAGCAGCTCACCCAGACGTATTCATCTTCTTGTCCGTGATGTTCCCATATAAGGTGATCTCTCTTCGTCTGTGCAGCCCGATTTTGATTTGCTCAGGTTTCGTTCCGCCCTGATTTGCTGGCCTTTATGGCCGAGCTCTCTCACAGTTTTGCAAGGCAGTCATCCACACAACAGTAGCTATAAAGGGAGAAGAAAGTCAGGAGGGAGTAATGAAGCTGTGCCTGCAGATCTAAAGAGCTCTGGATAGTTTATTTGCAGGCTTTGTTCTCTTTCTTCCACACGTTGCCTCTGCACCATGCCTTTTTGATAAGCAGCTTCCATTAGCCTCTCCTCTACCCAGAAAACTGGATGGAACTACAGGGACGAACCGTTACAGTAACTCTCATGTCATTAGGAAACTTTGCTTGGAACCTTGTATCACTCTCCATGAAACCATCTTTGGAATTTCAAAAATGCAACCAAAATTATACAGCAACTATGTATGAATATGGCCTTCGGTTCTGTAAGACTTGATCCAGATACCAGGCCACCCCAACTGAGATAAGACACAAGAAGCATCACATCAGTATCTCAGCTACTTCCTGTCATATCTCCCCAAGGCTGCATCAAATACTTTAATGCCTTACGTCTGTGAAGATGATGTGATACAGAGGTCGAGACTCTGAGCTAGGCCTTAGGTTTTTTTTAAGCAGTGAGTTTGAACATTTTGAGACTACTGCAGACCCTCAGTACCAGGGAAACGATACAGCTGCTCTGGGCAGATGGCACAGAGTCACTGGAAGAAAGGATCATGAAAAGATACAGCTTTAAGCATAACCCAGGCTACCTCACGCTTTCCCCAAGTTAAGAAATCTCATACAACTGGGCTTCACTGTATGATTTTTCTCCTGCCTTCCATCACTTGAGCTTTCAAACAGGTCAGCAAGCTGGAGCTCAGCCAGTGCAGATGGCCACAAAGGTCTCCTTCCCCAAGGGTCAGAACTATCAGACATTGTGAGTTTCTACCACAACAGCATTAAATAATTTCACCATCTTTTGTGCTTCTTATCTTGGTGTCTTCTTAAGCTTTTGGACATCCTTCCTCTTCTTTATCTGTTGCCTCTGTAATGTTACAGATATGACAAGAGTCCTTTGCTTCCTGGAAGGTGTGGGGACTGAAATAGTTTGATGCAAAGAAAAACCTCAGATGTACAGGAGAAGCTCAGAGTAGCACCCTCTGGCTGAAGAGAGCACAGATCCCTCTCCACCCTTCGCGTGGTGAGCACAATCACTCTCTCCTCTACACCAAGGCCTGAAGAAAGGCGTATCAGTATTTATTTATACGGTATTTCTCTAGCACCAAGTGATGGACTCACATTCACCACTTCCTATTACCTATTAATATGGTCTCCAGAGAGTAGACCTGCCCCCCAGTGCCTCTGCAGAAAACAGTTTTTATTTGGGCTCTCTGCATGTTCTATGTGCTCAAAATACTCATCAGAAGAAAAGCGTAATCGATACCAGGAAAGCACAGCAAGGGAAAGTACTTCTGGGAACTTGTAGGTAAATATGATTCCCAAAGGTCAGTGTACGGCCTGAATGCACAAAGGAAACACGATCTGGTTTTAAAGTTCAAATGCAGGAGTCAGGAGACTTGGATTATGATGTTCCTGGCTCTACCAGAGCTTTCATGAAGCATCACAAGCAACCATCCATCTCCTCTGTAACTTAAGTTTTGCCAGTTCGAAGGCAGGACACTAGCACAGGGTTACTTTTCAGGCTTCAAAGTCAGGCAGAGCAGTCAATTAGTATTTCACAAAGGAGCAAACCAGAAAGAGACGCAGTGCTTAGAATTGCAAAGTGTTACACTTATGATTTCTATTTACTGAGTCAACTTCTGCAGTGATTTACAACCTGTGCATTTCGATTGGCACCAACTGAATATGACTCACTGAGTATTTTAATCCATCATCTGTGGACTCACATGGGATTCCAAGACTATCCAAGAAGTTAACAGCAATTAGCAGAGGCTCCAAAATCTAAGCATGGGTTTTGAAGGATCTGCAGCAAAATACTTGCAGATTGAAAGACACTTGTTTCACAAACAAGTTTCATTGGCATATATAATCTATTTTTGATTAAGATTTCTGAAGCTCTTGTCCCTGTTGCAGGTTCCACATAGCTACCATGACATAGTTATCTCTGCTCTGAGGTGCACAGACAACTGATGCTCCACCCTGAGGACATAAATTTGCCATTTGCCCTGGGCACAGCATTCACATTCCTGCTTCACAAAGATTCTCCGCGCGTTTCTCCGTTTCAGAGCAATGAAGTAACCATTCACCCGATACGTACATCAGCCACACTTGACATCTCTTCATGCTGTCAAGGGCTGCCAGAAATTTTAATTGGGTAACTGCATCAATCTGTTTGTACTTCTCCTACACAGGCGACAACAACCTCCCTCTTAAGTAACTGCAAAGCTAAGAACATACTTTAAAGGGTGAATCTCAGACTCACACAGAATCCTAGAATGGTTTGGGTTGAAAGGGCCCTCTGGAGATCATCTAACCCAGCTCCTCTGCCAGTGCAGGATACCCTAGAGTGGATCCCACAGAAACAGTCCAGGCAGGCTTGGAATGTCTCCAGAGCAGGAGACTCTACAACCTCTCTGGGCAGCTTGGGCCAGGACACAGCTGAAAAGGTTTTCCTTGTGTTTAAAGTGAATCTCCTATGTTCCAGTTTGTGGCTGTTGCCCCTTGTCCTGTAACTGGGCACCAATTACAAGTCTAGTCCCATCATCCTGAAACTTACCCTTCATATATTGATAAGCAGTGATCAGATGCTACCTCAGCCTCCTTCTTGCCAGAGGAAACAGCCTCTCATGCAGTTGGGAGAGACCTCTGGAGACCATCTAGTCCACCATCTCTCCTCATAAGGCAGAGACTCCATCCCCCTGATCATCTTGATAGCTCTGTGTTGGTCTCTCTACAGTAACTCCTTGTCATTCTTGAACTGAGGAACCCAGAACCAGACACAATATTTCGGATGTGGCCTCACTAGGGCAGAGCAGAGAGCAGGAACAACCTCCTTGACTTACTGGCCGCCTTCTTAACGCCCCTCAGGAGCTCTTCCTAGCCCCAAGGTCCATTACAGGCTCCTGGGCAGCCTGTAGTCCACCAACACCCCCAAGGCTTTGCCCTCAGACCTATTTCTCGAACCTATTTCCACCGGTCCTCGCACCAGGAGCCCTTGGGCTGTGATCACACCCTCCCTCCTCCAACCCCCCCCACCTCCTCCCTTTCCCGCTCCTTCCCGCCGCCCCTCTGCGCATGCGCGACCACCCCAGCGCGGGCCCTTCTCTAGCCGCTCGCGCGCGTTGGCAGGAGCGCGCGGGAGCTTCGGAAGTGACGTCATCGCGCCGGCCTAGCAACCGTTGCCACGGGAACCGCGAGGCCGCTCGCCCGCTCGCCCGCTCGCCTCAGGGTGGGCCCGGCCGCCTCGCGGTGGGCCCTGTTGACCGAGAGGGCTCGGCTGCCTCCCGCCGCGGCCTCCGTGAAGGTCACACCTTCGTTCGCA
>VZRI01002950.1:531340-555827 GCA_013397515.1 Upupa epops
CACAATATTTCGGATGTGGCCTCACTAGGGCAGAGCAGAGAGCAGGAACAACCTCCTTGACTTACTGGCCGCCTTCTTAACGCCCCTCAGGAGCTCTTCCTAGCCCCAAGGTCCATTACAGGCTCCTGGGCAGCCTGTAGTCCACCAACACCCCCAAGGCTTTGCCCTCAGACCTATTTCTCGAACCTATTTCCACCGGTCCTCGCACCAGGAGCCCTTGGGCTGTGATCACACCCTCCCTCCTCCAACCCCCCCCACCTCCTCCTTTTCCCGCTCCTTCCCGCCGCCCCTCTGCGCATGCGCGACCACCCCAGCGCGGGCCCTTCTCTAGCCGCTCGCGCGCGTTGGCAGGAGCGCGCGGGAGCTTCGGAAGTGACGTCATCGCGCCGGCCTAGCAACCGTTGCCACGGGAACCGCGAGGCCGCTCGCCCGCTCGCCCGCTCGCCTCAGGGTGGGCCCGGCCGCCTCGCGGTGGGCCCTGTTGACCGAGAGGGCTCGGCTGCCTCCCGCCGCGGCCTCCGTGAAGGTCACACCTTCGTTCGCAGGCTGCCCCGGGGCTGAGGGGGAGGCCAGGCCGAGCCCTACCGAGTTCAGTGCCAGCTGAGCGCCTCTCGGCTGCCCAGGGCCTCGTAGAGGTGGTGCTCAGCAGCCCCCAGCTCCCTAGTGACATCTCTGTCTTCTGTCCTTTTCCAGGACATCGTCATGGGGGATCAAATGCAGTTCATTGTTGAGAAGCTCAATCAGGAGCCCTTCAAGAAGAACTACAATTTAATCACGTTTGACTCCTTGGAGTCGGTGCAGCTGTTGCAGCTGCTCAGTGATGTTCTGGGGGAGATTGATCCAAAGGTAAGGAAGGTGCTCAACAGCTTAAATGGGCTTGACACACAAATTTGCTTTTACTTAGGTCTAGCTCTGTATAATCTTGTAGCACGCTTGGTTTACCAAAACAGCTTGTATGAATCTTCCTGGAAATACATGGGCCTGGCAAGAATCCTTTCTGCCTATACAGCCATATAGTTTAGGCAAAGCAGAAAGTCACAGGCCAGTAATGCTGAATCCCTGTACCTCAGAGACTGATGACTCTGTTTTAACTCGGGAATCTGATACAGATCTTAGCTTGGTTTGTATTGACAACTACTGTGTTCGGAAGTCAAAAGTCAGGTGGTGTCTTTCACCCATACACCGGGCAGGAATTGATCAAGAATTGAACCTTATGACTTAGCTGTTGCTACAGATGTTGACTTCATCTTCTTTGAGGCTACCAAAACTCTCTGTAAAATCAGAAGGGATCATTCATACATCTTGGGCACAGATGCATGTGCTTGGATCTGACTTCCTTGGTGGAGGTAATCAGTTTGCACAGGTTCCATGAGCAGGGAGAATGTGCATCTATGATAAATATATCAGAGTAAACACATTGGAGAAAAATCCACTAGAAGAGAATTGAAGTTTGGTGATGAAATGGATGATCTGTACTCATTGACAAATGGATAAAGTCAATTCTTTTAGTGTTGCTACTTAATTTGCATGATTTGGACAAACAATGGATAACCAATTTTTTTAAACTGTACAGCATGCTGTTGACATTAGGGAGGAGCTGCCAGAACAAACAGCTAAAAGAATGTTGAGTCTTCTTGGTATCCTTAAATACAAACCACCAGGAAGTGTAACAGACTTGTAAGTATCCTTTCATCTACAAATCATGGTAAAACACCTACAGCTTGTAATGTAATGACCTCTGATTCAGTAGTTGTGTGTATTTTTGACCTCCACTATCCCAGTGGGTATGTGAAACATCTTGAAAACCGCTCCTGACTCATCCCTATAGGAAATGGTATGGGGGTCGCAGCAGAGAGGCTCCTGCAGGTGTAGGTGCCCCTCGGGTCCTGCTGCAGCAGCTGCTATTGCGGGGCCATCCAGGAGAGGGTGCAGCATGACTGGCAGGGTCAGTCCCTTCGCTTTAAGACAATAGCCCGAGGCTGGATTGCACCCTCCGGTGCCAGATTATGGCCCAGAAATCCCACATTCTTCCCACATCACCTTCATTCCCGGAGAATATTGCAGAAAAGGAAGAATGGCTGTTCCTGGTGTAGCCTTTTGATGTGTTACAGGGGGTTTGCCTGTCTCAGGGTAGCAGAATCAGGATTACAAATAGCAAATTGGCACCATGAGAGTTTTCTCTAACAGCATTAGGAAAGTGGAGAAGAAATGTCCAGATAACACAAGTTGTTTGTGCCTAGCCAGTATTCTTTAGTTCAAGGTTTACTGGTATTTTCTTGTTGTTGTTTCCCTATAGGAGCGCATTTCGCCAAGGCTTAGTTACTGGAAGCAAACCTGTAATTCATCCTCTCTTACACTGGCTTCTTCAGAGGACCAATGAACTCAAGATAAGAGCTTACCTGGCACGGTTCTTAGTAAAACTGGAAGTGCCAGCAGAGTTCCTACAGGATGATACTCTGGCTGACACCAACAAGCAGGTAGTGTATTTTATGAATGGCAGCACTGAATGATAAACTAAATGAGAAGGGCATCGAGGCTGGGGAGAGCTCTGGCAAACAGGCCCTAAAGGGCAGCGGCTGAGGGAACTGGGGTTATTTAGTTTAGAGAAGAGGAGGCTGAGAGGGGACCGTATTGCTCTCTACAGCTGCCTCAAAGGAGGTTGTAGTGAGGCTGCTGCTGGTCTCTTCTCCCAAATCGCTAATGATAGGACAAAGGGAAATGGCCTCAAGCTGGGTCAGGGGAGGTTTAAATTGGATCTTAGGAGGAAGCTCTTTCCAGAGAGAGCGGTTGAGCACTGGACCAGGCTGCCCAGGGAGGTGGTGGAGTCTCCATCCCTGGAGGTGTTTAAAAACCAAGTAGCTAGAGCACTTGAGACCATGATCTAGGAGTTGGGGAGACGTTGGGATGAGGGCTGGACTTTGTGATCCTGGAGGTCCTTTCCAGCCATGAGGTTTCTATGATTCTATAATTAATTAAGTGCCAGTAGGAGGAGTGATAAATGAATTATGGAGATACTGTGAAGATACGTGTTCCAGTGAGTTATGTTAACAGCCTGCTGGAATCAAGGGTGAGCAAAGACTCATAATAAGAAATACATGACTTCACACCTCTCTTCCAGTAACTCTGAAATTATCTATTAATAGATAGCACTGAATTAAAAGGCTTAAAGCCCATTAAGAACCGTGTGCAGAGCCATGTTGGCCAAGACAGCCTTTGATTCTTAAATGTTTAAACGTTTTTAACATGAACTATGAGATGGATATTTTTAACTTGATAAATTATCACTTCAAACTAGTCTAGAAAATGTTGTAACCAAAAGCCAAAGCCTCCTAATTATCAATTGTATGCTATTTACTGTCTAATATTTGTATTGGCCTTATCCTGCTTCTGCTTCAACCATTTATATTTTTTGTGAATAAGTAGGAAAAAAATCTCTTTTTCCCGAGCTGACATTCCTACTCATGATGTTCCCACTTATTTTGTGAACATTAAATGTTGATTTGAGATAGTCCTGAGTGGGTAGGTTTTGAGGCCTCACTTTGAGTACTGGGGGCAGTGCTGGGCCCCTCACTTCAAGAAAGAGATTGAGGGGCTGGAGTGGGTCCAAAGGAGCAACAAAGCTGGGGAAGAGACTGGAGGGAAAGTCTGCTGAGGAGAGGCTGAGAGAGGTGGGGTTGTTTAGCCTGGAGAAGAAAAGACACAGCGGGGACCTCCTCCTCTACAACTTCCTGAAGGGAGGTTGTAGTCAGGTGGGGTTTGGGCTCTTCTCCCAGGCAGCTAGTGATAGGATGAGAGGGCAGGGCCTGAAGCTGTCAGGGGAGGGTTAGATTGAATGTTAAGAAGCCCTTCCTCATGGAAAGGGTGTTCAGAGCCTGGACTGGACTGCCCAGGGAAATGGTGGAGTCCCCATCCCTGGACGTGTTGAAGGGCAGCCTGACTGTGGCCCCTAGTGACCTGGTCTGGCTGATGTGGTGATGTCAGTTCATAGGCTGGGCTGGATGAGCTCAGAGGTCTTTTCCAGCCTCAGTAGTTCAGTGAATCTGTGAAATGTAAAGCCTAAAGTGAACCAAAGTGATGTTTTTAGATCTGTACTATCTGAGGTACACATTTACCTAATTTTAATCCAGTTTTCAGTGCCTTTTGTCCCTGGCAGAATCACAGGGATGTTGTTAACCGTGTGCCAGTAAAGCTGTTTGGTCTGACTGAAGCTTTTAATTTTCTTGTTCCCACTAAAAGCATTGGATTTTAAACTTGGGATAAGTAAGCAGAGGTAGCAAAGGGAGCGAGGAATGCAGCCTGTATGTTTTTTCAGTATGTCACAGGCCTGATCTGTATAAATATCCAGCTCCATTATTTCCATTACGTAAGATGTGTTCCTGTTGGGATTACAGTA
The DNA here is from genome assembly GCA_013397515.1 of Upupa epops. Classification (NCBI taxonomy): domain Eukaryota; kingdom Metazoa; phylum Chordata; class Aves; order Bucerotiformes; family Upupidae; genus Upupa; species Upupa epops. The sequence goes on from VZRI01002950.1 coordinate 535,734, forward strand.
ATATAACCATCTTATTAAACTAATACCCTGCTGATTAATTCAAAACAGAAGCTGGGGTAAGATACTGCCTTCATGTAATTTAACCTCACAAGGCAAATATTTAGATACTAATGAATTAAAGAATTTAGTCTAAATTATTTTGAGATTCAGGCTTGCAATAATGAAGAGAAACACTTAAAATCTTGAGAGTATGGAAGTCTTAGAACCTGGCCAAGTTTTATGGGTGTGCAGCAGCAAGCTTGGCTGTACTTTCATAAATGATTTGGAAAGGTACTCAGAGTATTTGCCACCTTCTCAGCTGTGTTGGGATTTGGGTATTGGTTTTGCTGCAGGATATAATTTAAAAAGTACAGAACTTCAGGTATAAATCTTGTTGTTTGCTCTTCACTGAGTTGCTCTCAAGTTCCAGGAATCTTTCCATTACTGGGACCTGGGTCTTCAGTCATTTGAGCAAGTCACTTATTTTGGGAAAACTCGGGGTAGGTGCTGCTTAGATTCAGTGAAAGTGAGAAACCTTCCCTGGGTTGTGATCTGGCAAACTGTGCTATCTATGCCTGTTTGCATCTTGCCATTGGCCTTGAAATTCTGTGTCCCAGTAAGGAAAAGACGTAGCAAACTCTCCTTTTGAAATAGGTAGAGTCTACATGAAGGAAGGCTCTAACTGGTCCTGGCTTGCCCACTGCGTGACCCTTATTGAACCTCTGTTTGCCATTTAATCAAGCTCCTTCTCTATTAATTTATCTTCTCAGTAGCCATTTTACTGCTTTTTTTTAAAAATTCACCCCAGCTTGGCAGTGTGTGTGCCTGGTATTGAACCAACCAGAAATGAATGGAGCACTCTAGATGTTGCTTTCCCAGGGTTTTATAGACTAGAACTGCTGCCTGCTCAGGGATGTGATACCTTCGTTTGAACCAGCCTTTGCCTTTGCCATTTTGTCTTTGATGTTTGTACCAACTGCTATTTCCAGGAAGTAGAAGATGACTTGATACTCTCTTTATAGATTCTTCCATCCCATTGAATGGTTGTTTCTGTGGAGATTATCTTTCCTTCTATCTCAGCTTGCATTTCTCCAAGTGGAATCTAAATTTATTTCCTATCCATATTTCTAAACTCTTTTCTGTCCCCTGTTATTTCTCTGCCCACACAGACTTTCACACTGCCTCTCAGTTTAAGATTACTGGTGGGCAACGTACTGGTGTGGAAGTAGCACACTGTCTACTTCTTTGCAACGCTCTATATCCATCTCTGTACTATACCAAGGGCACAGTTACACAACATGTCAAAACTCCCTCTCACGTGTGAAGTCGGGTGAGCTCTTGGGATGCTTCGCTGGGTTGAAGCTTGATGCTTTGTAAATTCATAGATTCATAGAATGGTTCAGGTTGGAAAGGACCTTAAAGATCATCCAGTTCCAACCCCCCTGCCAGGAGGAAGGACAGACCCCCACTAGACCGGGGTGCTCAAGGCTCCAGCCAATCTGGCCTTGAACACTTCCAGGGAGGGGGCAGCCACATCTTCTAACTTGAAACAATTCCCCCTGGTCCTATCACTCCAAGCCCTTGAAAACAGCCCCTCCCCAGCTTTCCTGGTACCTTCAGGTACTGGAAGGGTGCTCTGAGATCTCCCTGGGTTCTCCTCTTCTCCAGGCTGAACAGCCCCAACTCTGTCAGCCTGTCCCTGTAGGAGAAATCCTCCACTCATCCTTGTGTCCGTTCTCTGGACACGTTCCAACCGCTCAATATCCTTCCTGTGTTGGGGGCTCCAGAGCTGGACACAGTATTCCGCATGGGTTCTCACAAGAGCAAACTAGAGGGGGAGGATCACCTCCCTTGAAATTCAAGCCCTGTTGCTTTGATTTTATTGTTAGATCAAGCTCTTCTTGGGGCTGATGGGTTTACGTGTGTGATACACACAGATTTATCATAAGAGATTCATTTAAGGTCCTTCAGACAGCATCTTATGGGCCTGTTTTGAAGACACACTACTTATTACAAGGGAAGAGATGAAAAGACTGAAGAAACCATGATGTTTCTGAATCTACCTTCACATGGAAGATAATTCACTGTGATTTCTCTTTTCCTTTAAATATTTACTTTCTAAGTTTTCAAGCTTTTGTAATGAAAAAAATGCCGTTGAATCTTTGTGCTCACTGTATTTCTAGTTTGATGTTTACTGACTTAGTAATAAAGCAGTGTGTTGATCTGAAAATCCTTGGATGCAGAGCTCATTGCACATGGCTTTTATTTCGTTTTTTAGTATGAAGAACTGATGGAAGCATTTAAAAATCTCCATAAGGAGTGCGAGCAGCTTAAAACATCTGGTTTGTCTACTGCAGAAATAAGAAGGGTAAGAAATTCTGACAAAATCACCCAACTTTAGGGGTTTGGGTTTTTTTTGTGAAGGTCAGTTCTGTCTTTACTGGTTTTGTGGGCTCATTGCTTTGGGCAGTTGCACGGGTCAGAGCTGGTAGCACTACAGCTGCCTTTTTGAAACTGTTCTCTGTTGGCAAACAGATTAGAAAGTCCTCGCTCGTGTTTGTCACTGAGCTTTCTGAAGCAGATCAGGAAGCAAAGCTGCCAAGACTCTGTTCAGCATGATTGTCAAATACCAGAACTCCCTTTCTTTCAAATGCAAGCCAATACAAAGCCTTCTCCTTCACTCATCTAGTGTAATAATTTCAAGAGGGTGGTGAATTAAGAGCTTAAATCAATAAAAATGATGCTCCTTTGCAACTAAGGTGTTAAAGAAAGATATATACCCTGTTTCAGCACAAGATTTAAGCTCAGGTACAGCTTTACAGCAAGACAGAGGGCAAGTGAAGAGAATGTTGCGATAAGGCCTTAATTTGGAGAATTACTTTCCCTTTCTCTCATAATCTCTAGAATCCCACTGCTGTAAAACAGGATTAACAGAATAATGATCGGGTGAATGTTTTAGCGCTAGAAAGTGGTTCTTTTAGCACGATTTTAATACAGAATTGGCAGCGAATATCGCTTACATGCAGCTTCATGGAAAATCGTCTGCCAGGAAGTGGGTAATGATGGGAACATGAAGAACATATGTTAGACTGCATCAGGTGTTGCATTCATGCTGGTTTTTGCTTGGTTGTTTCTGCTTGGGTGTTTTTATTTTCAAGAAATCCACCTGCTCTTATGGAAAATGTTCAGACTAATACTCAAGGATACAGATGAAGGACTGTTAGCATAAAGAGAGTGGGAACTGTGGGGGAAGTAAGAGAGAAGAGAGATTGGATGTTCTGATCATAGATCGATAAAATTAAAAGCACTTCAGAGGAGAAAGATGATTTTCATGTTAATTGGAACGGAATTAACCCGATCCATACTGTATTGTGAAACAAATTAACACAGACTTGTCTTTTTTCTACTTTTTAGGACATCAGCGCAATGGAAGAGGAGAAAGATCAACTTGTTAAGAGAGTAGAGCGTCTTAAGAAGCGGGTAATAAGAGAAGTAACACCGCTACATTTCAGTCTCCTAATCCTTGGCTTGCAACTCTGATTTTTGGAATGCAAACAAGGATTAAGATAAACATACTCTATGTCTAGCAAGGAATCAAGTAACTAATTGACCCACAGGGAATCTCCCTAGGCGTTAGTCCAGAGCTTTTAAGAATCTTGAGTCCGGTACTTGCTGTCATTTCTGAGTAGTAACATGTATGGAAAGGAAGTGCTAAGTGGGCTTGTGAGACATATGATCTCTTTAATGTATTTCTCAACTATCTGACAGTACCGTGCACTATTTATCCACTTGCTGTAGGTGGAGACAGTACAAAATCATCAACGAATGCTTGAAATAGCAAGACAGCTTCGCTTGGAAAGACAGAGAGAAGAATCTGTGGCTCAACAGAAACAAGAACAAAAAAATCAGGTACTTACACAAAAGCACACTTACTATAATAAATAGTTGTTGATGTTTCTTCGGGAGCAATGCTTTGTAAAAAGCGCATCAGGAACAGCAGTAAAGCTTTTCTCCCAACATCAAACAGTGAAATCCAATCTAAAATATAAATACTTCTGTGCTTTTCAAGGGAAGAGGCTTGACCCTGCAAGGTCTGAACACCTCATTCATGCTACTTGGCTTCCTCAGCTGCTACTGACATCATCCTTTAGCCGGTGCAGGAAATGTTCTGTGACTACTGTTGTAGTACCCAAAGAGAATTCTTTATATTTATGGTAGTGAGCAAATGTTTCCTTAGTTTGATTTGTATCTTTGTGCATCTGCACTCCTGTTTCAGAGGCTGAGTTACGCAGCAAATGCCTCAGGTTTTCACTGGGGGTGGTAGGAATACGTTTTCAGGAGCAGCCTGGGGAGTTTGGTCCCCAAGCTTGATGAAGATGATGTCCTTAGGAGCACTGGAAGCAGATGGCATCTAAATACAAGGGTGGGGTTTATTCCTGAGCTCTGTTGTCAAAACAAGATACTTCAATAAAATCCAGTGCCATGTTGTATCATCTGTGATGTGAACTTCAGCACCATTGAAAGGGGAGAACCCTGGTTTCTAGTCTTGGATTTGGATCAGTAAGGATCAGTAGGCTTTTGGGGGTCTGTGCTTGAACCTGAGTGAGACTGCAAGTAAAACAAATGTGATGTCCAGCTGATTCCAGCTTTTAGTGCACATTTCTATATCACAACAATTCCAATTCACTGGGTGTTATCTGGCAACAGGCTTTCCCAAGTGCTTTCAAGTTGGACAGTGTATTGCTGTGACAACTCAGCTGCATTGAAGAACTGCAGATGAAGGACCAGCTGTCCTGATTCTTGCTGTCTTTTTTTTTTGTTGTTCTAGTATTCCAGCCGCTCATACTTTTGGGTGCAAATTACTTAATGAATTTCTGCCACAGAGAAAATATCACTCAGGACTAGAAGAATACTTCCCTTAATTAGCACAACAGAGTATCAAGTAAAGCCAGGCCAAATGTTGAAAATTTGTTTTGGCACATTCCCTTGTGAAACAAATAATCACCAGATGCTTGCAGTTACTATTTTTTCTTTTTATATTCAGGATTCTTTTTGATACTCTTTTGTTTTAGTTGTTTGGATATGCATTTCAAAGGAATGAGCTTATGTGTTTCCAATTCTCTCCCTCAAGTTGTTCCACGCAGAGCAGAGGCTGCAAAGAGCACAGCTCCAGCTAAAAGAGATGCATCATGCCGTAGCGGATTCAAATCCTGAAAGTAAGTAGTGATCTCTCAAAGCTGGAGAATCTAAAGAAAGGAGTAACTTGTGTTCTAAAGGCACACACTGGACATCCTGAGCCTCAATGTGCTCTTACCCCAAAGAGCGAGTGAGACAACCACAAGGGTCTCAGTTGTATTTTTGAAGTCCACATGTTAAAAACTCTTAAACCAATTAATTCCTAAATATAACAGTATGCCACCAACAGCTGGAATTCCAAAGGGCTGGAAAAGTAGAAGACTCTTAGGAAAGAGAAACATCTGATGTTGTAGAGTTTTATGTCTTGTGTTTGTAAGTGGGCATTGGTGAACTATTGTTGCTTAAAAATGTTCCCGCTGAATGTACAAACACATTGCTCTGTTATTCATAACCTATCGCAAGACTGATAGAGGTTTTATGAGCTGTATGGGTTGGTTTATAGAGAAATACTTTACTGTTTATAATGTGAAGGTGTAAGCCTCAGAGTGGTCCTTTTGTAGGGCTTTTCCAATTGCTGTGGTGAAAAAACCTCACACAATTATTTTTATTGTAAGTACAAATTACTCCTGAAATGATAGACTGATTATTTGTGGATTTAAAGTTAGTGAAGTAAGTCATTGCCCTACTATTTCAAATACTCAACTCGAGTACTGGGGGCAGTGCTGAGCCACTCACTTCAAGAAAGAGATTGAGGGGCTGGAGCGGGTCTAGAGGAGCAATGAGGCTGGGGAACCGACTGGAGGGAAATTCTTATGAAGAGAGGATGAGGGAGCTGGGGGTGTTTAGCCTGGAGAAGAGCAGATTCAGAGAGGACTTTCTGTCTTTACACAACTCTCTGAATGGCGGTTATACACAGGTAGAGGCCAGGCTCTTGTCCTAGGCAACTAGCAACAGGATAAGAGGGCAGGGCCTGAAGCTGCCAGGAGATTTAGGTTGGATGTGCGGAAGCCCTTCCTCATGGAAAGGGTGATGAGACCTGGAATGGACTGCCCAGGGAGGTAGTAGAGTCTACATCCCTGGAAGTGTTTAAGAAAATACTGGATGTGGCCCTTAGTGCCCTAGTCTAGTTGATTGTGGTGATGTTAGGTCATGGTCTGGGCTGAATGTTCTCAGAGGTCTTTCCCAGCCTCAATAATTCTGTGCTGCTCTAATATTCCTGTTGCGTCATAACTGCTTTGGCAGCTCTTTTGAGATAGAGAATTTCAGTCACCACCACATTGTGTTGTCATTACTGTGTAATTTGATTTGTTTTACGCTGATCATCAACCACCAAACCACAACAGGAACTAAAAACACCTGAGCCATCTTATTGATTCACAGGGACCTACCATGGGTTTTATAACTTTGGTTTTTGCTGTAGCTATCAGAGAGTTTATCCAGCAAAGCTGTGTCCACATTTCTATTTCAGTTCCAGCTATTTTTTTAAGGTCAGTGGAAATTTGATGGGTTCAATTCACAGAAGCAAAGGTAACATAATAAAAAGCCAGTAAATATGTCATGTAATCACTGAGATGAAAACAAACATCAAGGGAACATATTTAATTCCCTTATCTTGAGTCCTGTTTGTAGGGAAAGGGGAAAAAAAGAAAAATGTTTAGATGTTCTGAAGAAAAACTTGGAGTCATTACTTAAGAAAACTCATCTTGAAATGTTGCCCAAAGAAAGGCTTTAGGACTTAGCTGTGTAACAGCTTTTCCCCACAGCAGTTGCAAAGACTCCGCCTGTCCTAGCAATTGCAGAATGCCAACTGTGTTTTTTAAATAATTGAAATGAGGTGACCGCGGAGGTGACTAGGATTCCATTTATTTTAAAAGCTTTGCTGGTCTGCAGTTAGCAGAATTTATTGTGTTTTAAACGTTCCCTTTGGCTGCAGTTTGGTGCCTCAGCTGCCTACACATATCAGTAGAGCTCGTATGCTGAGATTCCAACGGCTGGTGGGTAGGTGTGGATTTTCTCCTTTAATTTTCTTAGGCTTTTTAATACTTCAGGTGGTTTTTCTTCCAAATCAAGACAGAATGATGAGTTGTTGTTAATGAAGAAGCTTTTTTTTTTGTCTTGCTGCTGTATGCTCCTTTGATTACTTATCTCATAATTGATTTAGAATTAAGTACTTGCAAGAAATTTAGAGGAACTCTTTAAGGAATGCAGTTAGTATCTCTGAGCGACATTAATATGCAATTAGCATCAGCCTCCTTTAGCTGTGCCAGCAGCTTATGGTAGGTAGGTTTTTATCTCTCAGAAATGTAACATTTAGAAGCCTTTTTATTGTGTCATGCAAAGCAGTTGCTGGTTCTGAGGTTTTGTAGGCTAAAATGGATTATACTGGTTTTTACAGTGCACTCCTTCCCTGTTTAACTGCAGTTCTACTCAGTATGTGGGCTCAATACAGAGGCACTTGCTGCTGGTAGCAGTAAGTAACTTGAATCTGCAGCTTCTGCTTTCCTTGTGTTGGCGTTGTTCCACATACAAATGGTATTGTTATTATTAATATCAATACTACCTTCATGCAAATAGTATTCTTATTATTTATCTGCCTAGAGCACTAGTTCCAGTAACTCAGCTTTCCTAGTGAGATTGTTGGGTTTTGTTGCTTTGAACGTCTCTGCTGGCAAAAACACAAGTTGTTAATGACAAGAAGTGAACTGAATCGCTGACATTCTTGAGCTCTGTCCATTTTACAGAACGTTACTGTTCCCTTTATTGGCAGAAATATGAAGACGTGGATGACTAGCTTGAAAATATTGATTAAAAGAATGTGTTCAGCCGATTGCTGTTGGTGAACAGCGCAGTGTGTTATTTATATGCCGCAGTTAATACGTAGCCATAGATTTAAAGCACTAGGAACCATGAAGTTGCTGGTCGAAGAGGAATAACTTTGTACCAGTGACTCTTGTAGGTCATTCTGAGCAGGCATTCAGGATACTATAGTCATTTTGATAACAACATGAAGGTTCTTCTTTTCCACAGACCTCTGTTTCCCTAAGATTCTAAGTTTCAACCTCATCTACCAACAGTGCAGAGCACATTAGAGTTAAATGCATTTCACAAGGGAGAGCGGCTTAGATGGAACTTGATTTCCTTCTTTAAATGATTTTATTTATTATAAAGTCACTGTCAACTGATGCAAGGTCCAGAAAAATAGGCTGGACTTGATCTTAGAGGTCTGTTCTAGCCTCAATGATTCTGTAAAGCACTTTTAAGGTAACTTGATAGCTTGGATTAAAGTCTGGGTGGTCTGCTTGACTTTTTTTAAGATGATTGACACCTAACTTGCACATCATTTTGCAGATCAAAGCAGGCAGCAAAAATTCAACATGAGGAAGACTCTATTGAAAGTGTTAGAAAGAAAATTAGTCAGGAAGTCATCAAGCAGCGGATGCATTTCTGCAGAAGGTGCAGAAATGAGTGTTATGCTCTTTAGTATTTACATCAGATATTTGAAAGAAGACAGCAAATGATCACTGGTGCAATTGTCACGTGAAATAAAAACTGGGGAAATGGCTGAATAATGAGGAGAGTGTGATCCAAAGCTTAGGAAGCCCATGCTAACAGTATGTATTTTAAGGACTAGCTGAATGCCATGGTATTCCTCTAGGAATAATCTATATGTGATGTGGCCTCTTCCCTAAGAAGGGACTCTGAAAAGGACTTTGTTGGTTATGGTCTAATAATGGTAGAACTGGAGCTCCCAGTGTCAAAGATTTAATGCTAACAATACGTTTTCTTGTAAAAGAAAATGGAATTGGAGAGTTATGACCTCTCTTTTTGACTGTGTTCTGTCCATCACTGCAACACTGTGCAGACCACAATTCAAGAAGTGTGTTGAAAGATGAGAGAGATTTCAAAGAGTGTCTGTGGCAATTATTAACAGGGAAAGCATAACATACAGCGGCAAATTCAGGAAGCTTTGCACTTTTTTGAGTAGATAAGGAAAGGATGGCTTGATCATCATTTGTCAGCATTTGCATGGCCCAGGATGTCAGTTCTAGATGCCTTTGTCACGGCCTTCCTGTGTGATAGTAAATGAAGCGTTGGCGGGTAGAGTGTCCAATGAGTACTCCTCCATTTCCCCCCCTCCTCTGTAGAAAGGATGAGTTATTGTTGCAGATAGGTAGCCTGTAGAGGGAAGAGGAGCCAGAGCACAAGGTGAATCGAGTTTTAGATCCATTAGCAGAGCTATGCAGGGAGACTTGCCACTTTCCTACATGACTGAGCAAGCACTAAGAAACTCTCCCCATCCCTCTCTTTGTAATCCTCATAATAATAATAAAAGAATTTGAATGGAAAACATGAGGAGCTGCTCTTAATAGCTCCCCACATGTAAATAAGTGGTTGGCAGACCCTTGCTAAAATAACCTTAGGGCACAGAGCCAGGTTTTCTGCGCGGCTTACGTATGTAGATCTTGTAACCATAAGTCAGTTAAAGCATTAAAAACAGAATTTCTATGTGTAATGGAAAGATTTAAAGTCTGCTTGCTTTTCTTCCCTCCAGCCTGGGAATTTGCAGCGAGAATGTTTTTCACTGAAAAAAAACCACCAACTCAAGAGCTACCCAATGCTTTTGTTTTCAAAGGTTCTGCTAAGCAGCAAAATTAGCGCTTAGGTAGTTACTTCTCCATATGTTGAATCATAGAGGAAAAAATATATTCGAAGTGTTTAGGAAAGAAACTGCAGTAGTCATGGGGGATGTTGACATCATCACGTCTTTCCCCATTGAGATGTCAAGTTTTGACTTGCTTCACTGCTTGTTGCACTGTCAAGAGTGAACACAGAGTCATAGAATCCTCATGGCAGAAAAGGCCCTCCAGGATCATCAAGTCCAGCCCTCATCCCAGCATCTCCCCACCCCCAGACCATGGCCTCAAGTGCTCTAGCTACACATTTTTTAAACACCTCCAGGGATGGGGACTCTACCACCTCCCTGGGCAGCCTGGTCCAGTGCCCAACCACTCTCTCAGGAAAGAACTTCTTCCTAAGTTACAATCTAACCCTCCCCGATGCAGCTTGAGGCCATTTCCCCTTGTCCTATCATTAGGAATTCATGAGAAGAGACCAGCAGAAACTTTGCTACAACCTCCTGTTAGGTAGCTGTAGAGAGCAATAAGGTCTCCTCCAAGCCTCCTCTTCTCTAAAATAAATAACCTCAGTTCCCTTGGCCGCTCCCCATAGGGCCTGTTTGCTAGCCCTCTCCCCAGTCTCGTTGCCCTTCTCTGGCCCTGCTCCAGCCCCTCAATGTCCTTCTGATACTGTGGTGCCCACATTTGTGGTTCAGTGCTCAAGGTGCTGTCTCATGAGTGTGGAGTACAGAGGCACCATCACCTCATTTCTCCTGGCTGGTTACACCGTTCCTGATCCAGGCCAGGATGCCATTGGCCCTCTTAGCCAGCAGGTTGCCGAGGTGGCCCTTGTTCATCCGGCTGTCAACCAACACCCCCAGGTCCTTTTCCACCAGACAGCTCTCCAGCACTCTTCTCCAAGCCTGCAGCACTGTGGGGAGTAGTTGTGACCAAAGTGCATGACCCAGGACTTGGTCACAACCAGTCATGGTTTGAAAGAAGCTGGTAGTAGCCCCGAGGTTATCTGAGAAATAAATGCAGATAGGTTGTACCCTGGGAAGTCAGTAGGTCCTTGCTCTTAGGAAGGCAGTGGTTTAGGTTCAGCCCTTTCCTGAGAGTAGGGTCATAGCTACAACCAATCATTCAGGCATGTACAATTTTACCACAAAACTGGAGTAGTTCAAAAAATAAAATAGCTGCAGAAGTTTTTGGGGGTCCCCAAAGGAAAGTAAGATGTTAGTTTAAAATAAAGATTAATATCAGAATCATTGAATTGATATCACTTTGATTTCCACCTCAAAGATCTTGGTTATAAATACCAAACTGGGAGTTATGTTCCCAGGGAGCTCTGAGGTGATAATTCAGCTCACAGTGTACGTGGGAAGCTTTGCTGCATTTGCAGAGGTGGCAGATTTCTAGTGAGACATTAAAATGCGATCCCCCTCCTGCCCAGCTCTGTCGTGGGCTGAGGAAGACTGGAATCAAGTTCTTCTGGAAGAAGTGGGAGAGCAGTGTAGGAGAAAAAGGGACCTGGGGGTCCTGGTGGCCAGCAGGATGACCAAGAGCCGGCAATGGGCCTTTGTGGCCAAGAAGGCCAGTGGCAACCTGGGGTAGATTAGGAGGGCGGTGGTTAGTAGATGGAGAGAGGTTCTCCTTCCTTCCCCTCTACTCTGCCCTGGTGAGGCCACATCTGGAATAATGTGTCCAGTTCTGGGCCCCTCAGTTCCAGAAGGACATTACTGCTTGGGAGAGTCCAGCACAGAGCTACAGAGATGATGAAGGGAGTGGAGCATCTCCCTGCTGAAGAAAGGCTGAGGGAGCTGGGTCTCTTGAGCTTGGAAAACAGGAGCCTGAGGGGTGACCCCATGGATGTTGATCAATATGGAAAGGGCAGGTGTCAGGAGGAGGGAGCCAGGCTCTGCTCAGTGGCACCCAATGATAGGACAAGGGGCGCTGGGTGTCAGCTGGAACAGAGGAGGTTCCATATCAAGATAAGCAGAAATCTCTTCCCAGTGAGGGTGCCAGAGCCCTGGAAGGGGCTGCCCAGGGTGGTTGTGGAGTCTCCTTCTCTGGAGATGGATTTAGGGGATCCTGCTCTGGCAGGGAGATTGGACTGGATGATCTTTCGAGGTCCCTTCCACTCCCTAACATTCTGTGAGTCTGTGAAATCTCTCAGTACAGCCCAGTGTGTTTCTCAGGGTACAGGTGTAGTGTTGCCAAATACCTAAGAGCTGTTGCACACACAGAGTAACTGCCCGCCATTTCGAAACCAGGATTAATGCTGCTGGTTTTATTTGGTTTTAAGGTTTAATGAAGAAACTAGAAGAGGAGATCAATTTCAATTCATACCTGGTTACTGAAAAAATACCCAAAGAGCTTGAAAGTAAGAAGAATTCAGTGTATTTCTTACAAAAGGTGATTGCAGAGCCGGCTCTGGGTCAATCCGATCTCAACGAACTTGAACTCAAGGTAAGCTGACCAAGGTGCTGTTCAGTGTTCCGTAGCATAGTCCTATGCTGTAGTTTCCTCCTCTCTGCTTTCTGTCTTTGGGAAAATGTTTCACTGCAAAGGAACATCCTTTCAGCTGTAAAACAAACATGGTGTTAATGCAGAACGCAGTATCTCACGTAAATTACACAAAACCAAGCATAAATCAAAGAAAGACAAAATAAAACCCAAACCAAGCACAACCATAGCCGCACGTGCTGCTTAGAAACCAGGTTGAGTTTTCTTCTCATTGGGTTTCACTTGTTTTAAACGTTCCCATCAAAGGAGTTTATACCAACATCTAGACTGTTTTTGGAGTGAGCAAACCGGACACGTTCCAACAGTTCCATGTCCTCCCTGTGCTGGGGGCTCCAGAACTGGATGCAGTACTCCAGATGGGGGCTCATGAGAGCACTCTGGAGCACTTGATTTGAAATACTTAACTTTCTGATGGTGTGGCTATTGCTCATGGGAATGTTGGGGTAGTGCCCTGCGTTCTGCCTGTGCTAGAGTGGACTTTGCTGGATTTCAGTGCGTATTTACACTGCTGGCTTATCAGCTCTTATCAGTCAGCAGAGATTTCAAGGAAGGTTGCTGTGGTTTCTGTGGCCGATGAGAGTCCTGGTACTGGTAGCATTAAGTCAGGACTGGAAAAGCTGAAGTTCGTACACCAGTGTGGCAGTTGATGGGTTTCCAGATGTTCTAAAGCTCCATTCGGAATGAGGATCAGCAGTGTTGAGACTGTGGACAAACAGGTGCATTTTGCAGGTACCACAGAGCTGGCATGTGATAATCTGTGACTCTTCAGCACTGATGAACCTTGGTATCACTTAATCTTCATTTGATCTCCTTGATGATCTCTCAGGGTCATTTCCAACACCAAACCCAGTGATGCTGTGATTAATAACTGAGTGAAAAGGAATTTTAGTTAATACTGAAATGATTATGATGACTTTTTTCACATAGACTGTGGCACCATCAGTCTGTCGTCTTCTCTGTCTGTACCGATTTACATGAATTTCTCTCCACGTACAGCAGTTTATTTAATTTGCAGAGCCAACATCCTGCTTCTGCCTTATCATAAAGGCGCAGAACTGGAAAGTCCAAACCGTAACCTCTTCCTGGCCAACACTTACTGACTCATGGAGTTCTTTGGGTTGTTTCTCTATTTTGAAAATGGAACTAACTGGAATATCCTCCTGTACTGGGCACTGGGGAGGCCTCACCTCGAGTACTGGGGGCAGTTCTGGGCCCCTCACTACAAGAAAGAGTTTGAGGGGCTGGAGAAGGTCCAGAGGAGCAAGGAGGCTGGGGAACGGAGTTGGGGGAAAGTCTTATGAAGAGAGGGTGAGGGAGGTGGGGGTGTTTAGTCTGGAGAAGAGGAGACTCTGGGGGGACCTGCTTTCTCTCTACAATTCCCTGGATGGAGGTTATAGACAGGTAGGAGTCAGGCTCTTCTGCCAGGGAACTAGAGATAGGATGACAAGCCTGAAGCTGCCAGGGGAGGGTTAGGTTGGATGTTAGGAAGCCCTTCCTCATGGAAAAGGCGATCAGTCACTGGAATGGACTGCCCAGGGCAGTGGTGAAATCCCCATCCCTGGAAGTGTTGAAGGACAGCTTGGCTGTGGCCCTTAGTGCCCTGGTCTGGCTGACGTGGTGATGTCAGGTCCTAGGCTGGACTTGCTGATCTCAGAGGTCTTTTCTAGCCTCAATGATTCAGTAATTCTGTGATTATAAATCCGGTTTGCAAAGCATTGACTTCTTGGAGAAGATAGAGAAATCAATCTTCATTTCCTTCGTTTTCTGCTCTGTCTTGCAGATAAATGAAGTAAACGCACAAATGAATCAGCTTGTTGAGAAAAGAATGATGAAGTATGAGCCAATTGATAGTACATTTTCCATGTACCGTCAACAGGTAAGCAGGGACTACATCGATTTTTTTCTCTTTAAACAGAAGCAGGAGAGCCACTTCAGTCACTGAGGGCTGTTCATACTGTTTGGGGTTTGTTTTTTCTTCATTTAGCAGAAACCAGTAGAAACACTCAGAATAATGGGAGGCAAAAAGACAATAAAGAGCTGGTTGGGCTGACGCAAACAACTGCTTTTAGTCCTGTTAGGGAGTTTGTGTTCACTGCTGACCCTGAGCCATCAGGTGCTGCCTTCAGCTGCATCACAACCCTTCTGGAAGGATCATTTTGGAGGAGCTCTTCAGGTAAAGTAAGGCAGCCTGTGGGCCGGCTGTTGCAGTCAAGCCTGGGCACCAGACTTTGAGCTACAATCCCCTGCTCGTGTTTGACCACAGGCTGCTCCTCCTGTTGTATCTATTGATATAGTCTTTGATTTTTGTTGTTCATCCTGAGGCTATAAAATAGCCTTTCTGTAAAATAGACCGTCTGGTCTAGTCTTAGTAAATTCACAGGTTCTAAAAAGGATTTAAGAACTCGGAGATTTTTCTGAGCTTGCACAGAAATGTGATTTCTCTTCCAGGCAACCTGCACTGCTGCTAATTTTATGGAAGAGTTTCATGAGGCTGCTTACAGCGACAGATTAAAAAATAAAAAGGCTTAAAGTAAGATATTATCAGTGGGAGGAAAAAAACCTGTGATTAAGATGTAGACTGCAGTTCAGTCGTGTGTGCAAGAGGAAATGCACCTTCTTGTTTTGTACAAGATGCTCTCGCCCAAAGAAAATCCTCTAATACACCAGGGGGAATGGTTTCAAGCTGGAAGAGGGGAGGTTTAGGCTGGAGGTCAGGAGGAAATTCTTCACAGTGAGGGTGCTGAGACTCTGGAAACAGAGAGCTTGTGGCTGCCTCCTCCCTTGAAATGTTCAAGGCCAGGTTGGCTGGGGCCTTGAGCACCTGGTCTAGTGGGGGGGGATGTCCCTGCTCATGGCAGGGGGGTTGGAACTGGATGATCTGTAAGGTCCCTTCCAACCTGAACCATTCTATCAATCTATGGATCTATGAATGTGCTGCTCCCAAAGTTCAGCTGGCTCATGGTCTGGAGGAGCTGCTCCAGGAGTTGAGCTTGCTGCTGGGAGCTGAAAGCATGTGGTGGTCTTTGCTTTGTTCTGCCAGGGACTGGCTTCTGTCTCACTTATAATCCTGTCTTTGTCACTGCTGATATCTCATGAAGCAAAGAGCTGAAGTACTATCCTGGCAGAGCTCTGTTAGATGTATTTTTAGAAACAAAGCTGATTCTTTTCACCTACTGTGAGAAAGCTGGCTTGTATTTTGGTTCCTTTTTCCTTAAGTCTTCCCCTTCATAGGAAGAATCCAGCAGTGCCTCCAAATTCACGCGCCTGCCTCTAAATCAACGTGCTGGAGGATTTCAAAATACTATTTTAAAATAATATACTTTACCAGGATAAAAATGCTTTTGTTTTCTGAACCTAGGTTCCTCAATCTGTTAGCTTCTGGTGAAAGATTAGATCCTATCAAATGTTCTGGCTTGTATCAAATACTATTTTTTAAGTGCTTTATCTTCTAGACTCAAAAAAAAAAGAGAGAAGAATGGTTAATCTCTACTATTTCTGTATCAATTTGCTTTATTCATCGTCTTTAGCTATATGCCAAGATGGAGAGGCTGGGTTCTGCTGTTGGTATAACATATTTCTGTAGGTTGGAGTAGGTTGGAGTTATAAAAAAATCCTTATTATGACATTTGTGAAATCTTGGATAACTTTCCAGTGAAGCCATGTTGTGTATCTTACATAGGGCTAAGCACAGGAACAGGAGCAGCTGAAACGCCTCCCTCTTCCTTCAATAACAATGATAAGATGAGCTGAAGGAATGTAAATCTAAAACATAAAATCTTATCAACACTGATCTGGGAAGAAAGGTTGTCCCTGAGGTCTCGGCTGTGCCAAAGAGACTTGGGAGTCACCGGCACCGAGGCTGTGGTTTAACTCGCTCTGTATAATGTGTAATTGATGCCTCTTTCTTTGCTCTCATTTCTTAATGAAAACCCATTTCTGACGGTCCGAGTGGTGGTTTCAGTGGTGCAGTGCCTGAAATCTAATGGATTACACTCTGCTAATGATTAATCGAGCTCGTTTCGCCATGACTTATCTATATGCATTTTTAATCACCGTCAGGCATCTATAATTTCCCGGAAGAAGAAGGCCAAAGCAGAAGAGCTTCAGGCTGCTAGGAAAGAGATGGCTCGTGCTGAAAAGCTGATGCTGCAGAAGAACAGTCAAGCCCAGGAGTTAGAAGACTCTGACATCCTGAAAGGGGATGAGGTACGCAGAGTAATGGTGAATATGGGGAAGGGGAGATTTGTAAGAGATGGATCCAGTTTCCTTTTAACTTGACATTGCAAGAACTGCTTTGCAGGATCTGACTCATTCTCAGAGATCTAGATTCATATTCCTAGAATGGTTCAGGTTGGAAGGGACCTTATAGATCATCTAGTTTCAACCCCCTGCCATAAGCCCTGGAAGGGGCTGCCCAGGGTGGTTGTGGAGTCTCCTTCTCTGGAGATGTTTAAAAGCTGCCTGGACTGCTCCTGTGGGACTGGATTTAGGGGATCCTGCTCTGGCAGGAAGATTGGACTGGATGATTTTTCGAGGTCCCTTCCACTCTGTAAGGCTGTGATAACATCAATATCGTCACACTGGGATGATGGCAAATGAAGGGTTATAAATGTCAGGATGACTGATGAGGGCTTGGGAGTTCAGGCGAGAAGTCATGCAGATTCATGTTAGTATTTGATTTATAATAAAACATCTACCTTATATTGATTCTCAATATGATCTGTGGTAATGAAGCACAATACCAGCAATTAACAGAATTCTATTTATTACCCACTAGTTTTTACTGCAAACTTGTCCAGACCCTCCTGAAACTGTACCTTGAGCACTGAGTTCTGTTTTGGACACCCCAATATCAGTAGGACATTGAGGTGCTAGAGTGGGGCCAGAGAAGGGCAACGAGGCTGGGGAGTGCTCTGGCAAACAGGCCCTGTGGGGAAGTGGGGTTATTTAGTCTAGAGAAGAGGAAGGTGAGAGGAGACCTTATAGCTCTCTACAGCTACCTAACAGGAGGTTGTAGTGAGGCTGCTGCTGGTCTCGTCTCCCAAATTCCTAATGATAGAATGAGGGGAAATGGCCTCAAGCTGGGTCAGGGGAGGGTTAGATTGGATCTTAGGAAGAAGGTTCTTTCCTGAGAGAGTGGTTGGGCACTGGACCAAGGCTGCCCAGCGAGGTGGTGGAGTCCCCATCCCTGAAGGTGTTTGAAAAACGAATAGCTAGAGTACTTGAAGCAGTGGTCTAGGGGTTGGGGAGATGCTGAGATGAGGGCTGGACTTTGTGATCCTGGCGGTCCTTTCCAGCCATGAGGATTCCATGATTCTATGACTCTATGCGAGGTCCCTCAGTCAGTGTGTCTCAGGCCAAGTTAGATTTGAAGGTGTGCTTCTCAAAGCAGCTTTTTCTTCTTTTAACAGTTTGCAGAAGGATAAGGGTGCTGCAGTTGGGTAGTGGCTTGTCAGCAAAACGGATTGACTTCTCTTAAAGCAATAATTTTTAATCAGCTGGGAAGAAGCCTGCTAAATGTTCTTACAGGCAGAGTTACTAATGCAAAGAGGAGTTTAGCTGCATCAGTCTCTGACTTAATAGATCTTTTAATTCCCTCCAGATTGTGTTAATTTGCACTGCCATCATTCTTCATGAGTAACACTCTTTGCTTTCTTGTTCTTTTGGTTTTTTGTGCTGTTTTGCATACTGCTGGGTAGAGGGAACGCCCTTCAGGGAAGGAACTCCCTTCCTGATCCCATAGGATGTGCTCGCTCCACAAAAATCCCATCTATTTAAAGGGGTTTCCAACAGTGAATCAAGTATGGAACTGTGTGTGTGTGTACAAGCATGTATGAAGGCTTCCTGTATCACATAGAATCCAGCTCATTTCACTGGTGCCTTCTTGCCTGTCTCCCCTTCTGTAAATCAAGATGAAAACCATGGGTAGAAGCAGAGACTCTGCAGAATTAAGGTGTTGAATTCTCTTACCAGAACATGGGTAACACTATGAAGATAACTTAGCTTTCTCTCTGCTACAGGTTTTCCAGCTGCAGCAGGCACATTGCTATAGTCTTGGGCAACTTTTAAAGTAAAAATACAAAGCAGATAAGGAATTAATGAAGCAAATCTTAATTAGCATGGCAGTGATGAGTCACTGTTGCAGCCGGGATAGAAAGAGGTTGTCGACTCAGTCTTCACTCAGCACTCTGACAGCTGATGGCTTCCTTACGCTTCTTGCAGTCACACCCATTTTACATTTAGTTCCTCCCTTTTCATCAAGGCAGCAAAGAGGGGCTTTTAACCAACAGTTTTGTCTTCGGTTTCAAACAGGCTTTTAATCGTGTCCCGTTTAACCTATCCAAATGCCACAGTTAAACTGTGAATTCCTTTTTCTCCTACACCCACTATTTGTCATCGTTGTGTCGCGTTGCTGTATCCCCTTATATCACAACCATCACAAGACCTAGCAATCAGAGAATCAATCAGTACCTTCCTAGCTTGGCCTCCCATACCAGCATTTGGATCTCCAGTTGAAGGAGCACTTCAGTCACCAAGAGGTCAATCCTCGCTTACCTTTTTAGGGGCTAGCGCTTCACTTTCCTCTCTAATCACAAAAAGGAATGGTACAGTATTCCAGTTGGTTGGAGAGCTTGTGCAGCCAGACAGGCCTTTGAAGGAACAGCAGGGGAACAACCACTTTGTTTACATCAAGGTAGGAATAAACCATCTGCTTTGGGGACTATGACATCTTTGAAGCACTTCAAACACAGTACAGCGAGCATGGGGCAAAGTTGGCCGGCTCCTCGCTGCAGCTGTCAGATCCTGAGAACGAGGGAATCAAATGTTGACACTTAGAAGGCTGGAGAGTTCAGTGAGAGTGATTCTAGGTAAAGCTCTGATATTTTTAGCTCTTTACACAACGCATTGTGCTTTGCAGAGTTTGGCATGGGGCCTCAAGAACCTTGACTTCCCTGAGGTATTGGGATAGAATAGTATCACAGCGGAGCTACAGGGGTTTGAACGGAATGTTTTTGAGAAAGGTTAACAGGTGGGTGAGGTTTGCCTAGTCTTCTACCTAAGGAGGAGTTTGGTTTTGATACAAATGCTCCTCCACACCTAACTCTCTGCTGCTAAAACAATAGAAAAGTTTCCACTTGCAAGCAGGGAAGTGTCAGGCTTGGACAGGCTGAGCGAGTTGGGGTTGTTTGGCCTGGAGGAGAGGAGGCTCCCAGGTGACCTTAGAGCAGCTTTCCAATAGCTGAAGGGGGCTACAGGAGAGCTGTGGGAGGGCTTTTGACATGGGTGGTAGTGAGAGGACAAGGGGAAAGGGTTCCAGACTTGAAGAAGGGAGATTGAGGTTGGACATGAGGAAACAATTCTTTGCTGAGAGGGTGCTGAGATGCTGGAACAGGCTGCCCCAGGAAGCTATGGCTGCTCCATCCCTGGCAGTGTTGAAGGCCAGGTTGGATGGGGCCCTGAGTAACCTGATCTAGTGAAGGAGTCCCTGCCTGCGCAGGGAATTGGATCATCTTTAAGGTCCCTTCCAACCCTGGCCATTCTATGATTCTGTGATCTTACTGTTCCTCTAAAACTGTTGGTCACTCTAATTCTGCCAGAAATAGTCGCCTCATTCCAGTCTAGACAGCTGGATTTTTGAGAGTGGCTATGGAGGAGCTCAGAGCTCAAATGTTAAATGATTTAAGCCAGGACCCAAGACAGCGTATCAGTTTGCTACCTTTCCCTTAACACTTCAGTGAGGCTCCAGGCACAGTTAGACTCCTGCCTGTCAAAGGTTCCTTACACATGAAAATAGTGCAGTAGCTTGTAGTCACATTTGGAGAAGTGGCTTTTAGTG
>VZRI01002953.1:0-31271 GCA_013397515.1 Upupa epops
AGCAATGTGCCCAGGCAGGCAAGGGGGCTAATGGCATCCCGGCCTGATCAGGAATGGGGTTTGGCCAGCAGGGAGAGGGAGGTTGTCCTCCCCCTGTAGTCGGCACTGGTTAGACCACACCTGGAGTATTGTGTTCAGTTCTGGGCCCCTCATTTTAGGAAGGATGCTGAGGGGCTGGAATGAATCCAAAGAGCAACTAGAATGGTAAAGGGCCTGGAAGAAAAGCCCTATGAGGAGAGGCAGATGGAGCTGGGTCTGTTTAGCCTGGAAAAGAGGAGGCTCAGGGGTGGCTTTAAGGTCTTTTCCAGCCTCATCATTACTGTGATACTGTGAGTGTCTGGGACCAGCTCATGGAACCACTTCGGTTTTTTGCATAGTGTGTTGGCTCTACAAATAACCTTCCCCTCTGACGTGTCTGCAAGACTTGCCTGTGGTAGAGAATTTTTCTGGGGTTTATACTGTCTTCTGAGGGAAGTTTGTGCTGACTGCATGAAGCGTGGGCTTTTGTGGGTTCATCCAGAAGGCTTCATCTGCAAGGCATAACCCCAGAACAGTACCCGAGTACAGACCCCTGTTATGCGCTTAGCAGGCATCTAGGGTGTCTGCTGCTCAGAGTTTTCCACGACAGAGCAGAATTTCATTGCAAAAGGTTCTCTTTACAAATACTGTGATTATTTAAAGTGTTCCAGCAGTTTCTTTAGTCCTTTTGGAAAAAAGAAAGGTTAAAGAAGTTTGTTTTCTCTGACGGTGCATAACCGTCATTGAAGCAAACCATGGCGTGAAGCTGTGCATCTTGTCATAACAAATCATCGCCTGCCTAAGTTTACTTAGTAGTTGGCTGGACTGAGGTCAAAGTGCATGGCTGAGCTAGAGGGAAAAATGGTGAGCAGTAACAATAGCTGTAAGATGCATCTGCAATGTAGGAGCTTTGAGCTGCAAAACAAACACCTCTGAGTGTTCACCAAACTACATAGGAACCTGGGAACTGTTTGGAGTTCCTAAGAAGTCTGCAGGCTCCAGTTTTTCTTCCTCCTGATGCTTATGTCAACATTTCCAGTGTGATCAGAAGATCACTCACATATGCTCCACTGGAGTGCGAACAGCAATTTTGCAGCCCTTCTACTGCATACTTTGGGCTGCTGTCTGCTAGTGCAGCGTAGAACTGCCCATCAAAAGAGTTTTTCCTAGTGAGCACCTGGATAGATCCTAAAAATGAAAAGCATTGATCTTTTCGCACCAGGATGCGTTGGACAAAACTACCGTTCACCTTCTACCCACTGCGTGTTTGCTCCTACAGGTCTGGCCCAATCTAAATTCCTCTCAGTGAGTTGCCTTCTCAAGATTGAAGCTGTTCAGATTGGCTGCAGCAGATGTTCTGTCAGATATTAAAACAGGTGACTGTTTGATGAAACAATGACTCCTCTGAAAATGACTCTCTTGGTTTGTTCTTGTCAGTGGTGACATAATTGATGACAGTGATGCACTGTCTTGGGTTATGGAATCAAGAAGATTGTATTCTATTTTCATCTGTTGAAAGCAGTTGAGAAGCTGTATGGTTTTGGTTTTTTGTTACTCCGGGGGGATGGGGGAGTGAATGCCTGACCCAGTTGTTAAAACCAGGTGGGGCGATATTTCTTGGGGTGGAGGAGTGAATGCCTCGTACCGACCCAATTGTTAAAACCAGGTGGGGCGATATTTCTTAAGTATGGATCGTTAAAGCTCATCTCATCCCATTGTGAGACGCTTCACCCAGTGGGGGGAGGTGGGGGGAGCTGACCATTCCCACCTGCAAAAACTGGGACTCAGGAAAACGAGGGGGAGCTCGCTCTCTACTGGGGCTCGATCTCTACTGGAGTTTCCTGTCCCCGGACCCTGTGGTGCCCAGCTGAAGCTGCTTCGCGTGCTTTCGGTGCCGTTTTTGTCTCCACCGCTGCCCCTGCTGCTCCACGGCATCCAGCCTCTCTCTGAGACCTACTGCTTCCTGCCCCAAGGTTTCCCACTGTTTCCCGCACTGAGCAGAGCTGCTGCTGTGACTGCCNTACTGTTGGGTTTTCTTAGTGTTCTTAATAAAGAATTGTTGTTCCTTTTCCCAAATCTTTTGCCTGAAGGCCTTTAAATTGAAAGAATTTGGTACCTGTCTTCCTAAACCGAGACATGCACAAAGAGAGCAGAGCTTCTGTGCTGAAATTAGAATTGCTTTTCCAGGTCCAAGTCCCTCTTTTCTACACTTCTGTGTGATTACTTCAGTGAGTTCCATACAGGAAAGTTATGCAGAATTTAAATACTGTAGTAATTCCACGTTCTGTCTCCTTTCCTCCATCCTTTCTGTGGCGCCACATGCAGACAATGGGATGCAGCCATAGGATTATTTGTGAGTGCAATCAAACCGGCACTAAAGAGAAAGCTACACCCAGAAATGCCTGGAAGTGATGCCAAACCAAACATCAGGGGAAGATATGACAGTTCTTGGATGACTGATGTGGTTTCATGGCACATGTGAGCAAAAGCTGTCTCCAAGTACTGGGAAAATGAAGACAACTTCATTTTAAACAGCTGGAAAGGAAATCAGAGTCTATATGACACAGCAAAGAAAGGAGCAGAGAGGAGGAGGTCTGTGCTTGTCATTAGATGAAATCCTCATTAAAGGAATGGAAAATGCCAAAATCGAGACAAAGAAGTCATTTGTGCCAGAGATCACATTTTTGGAGGCAGCTGATGGGGTTACTGGGAGGATTTGTACAGTCGCTGTCTATGCTGATCCTTACAAACATCAGCAGAACAGAGAGTGAACAACAGAGAAATCAGCTCGTAATAAGAAGCCATTGAACACTGAGAAGCAGGCAGAGGAAACAACATCCTGGGATTCTGATAACACATGTAGGCAGACTTCATGAGAAGCACTTTTCTGATGCTGTGCACCAGCAGTCGGGAAGGTCACTGAGTCTTTGTGCTCAAAATCCTAGTGCTTAAACAATGCATGTTTTGTATTGCAAAAACATCACACCATTAGACTAATTACTAACCTAGTTAAACACACACTGCTAAATGAGCTGAATGGAGTCATTAGTTTCACAAAACAAGCAGGATTGAAATAAAGCACAAATAACATGAAAGGCCAATGGCATCCTGGCTTGGATCAGCACTAATGTGGCCAGCAGAACTAGGGACATAATTCTCCCCCTGTACTGTGCTATGGTCAGGCCTCGTCTTGGGCACCAGAGGCAGTTCTGGGTCCCTCACATCAAGAAAGGGACTGAGGGGATGGAGCGGGTCAGGAGGAGCAATGACGCTGGGGAAGGGACTGCAGGGAAAGGCTGATGAGGAGAGGCTGAGGTAGCTGAGAGTGTTTAGCTTGGAGGAGACTCAGGGGGGACCTTGTCTCTCTCTCCAACTCCCTGAAGGGAGATTGCAGTCATACGGAGTTTGGGCTCTTCTCAGAGACAACTAGCTCCAGGATGAGTGAGCAGGGCCTGAAGCTGTGTCCAGGGGAGGGATTGGTTGGCTGTTAGGAAGCCCTTGCTCCTGGAAGGAGGAAAGGGTGCTTAAAGCCTGGACTGCACTGCCCAGGGCAGTGGTGGGGTCTCCATCCATGGAGGTGTTTAAGGACAGACTGGCTGTGTCACTCAGTGGTATGGTCTAGGTGACTGGTGANCTCAGTGGTTTGGTCTAGGTGACTGGTGATGTTAGGTCATGGGCTGGGCTGGATGAGCTCATAGGTCTTTACCAGCCTCAGTAATTCTGTGATTGTGTTACAGAGCTGAAAATGGAATTAGTAAGTGAAAAGTGTATAAAAGTGTCTGTAAAGACCTTGGTTTACACACTGATGAACGTACATGGACAAGGCATTGTCTTGTGTAGCTGAAACTGAGCTGAAGTCTTATGGACAAGCTCTGTCACAGATATGAGGAGGCTGGACATGTTTTTGTGGTAAACAAAACAAGACCTGGCTAGGTTTTTGTCTGCTTTAGTTTCTTTTCCAGCAGTAGCTGGCACCACTTGTCTTGCCTTTTATTCTCTTCCTTCTGCTTCAGTCACATCTTTCTAGAGCATGGTTCCAGGCAATCCTCCCTACAGCCTTCTCAGCCAGCAACCTTACCAGTCTCAAGTTTAAATGAGGAACCAGTCTCAACTTAAAATTCTGGGACTGTGTCCTGCACAGGTTTGCAAAAAGCCAAGTGTTACCTTTGGTGTGCTTTCTTAAGGCTGCACATCCAGGACAGAAAGATGCTGTCTCCTAACAATGACAGTGGGGAGGCAAATGGCACCTGATCAGTCAGCTTGGTTCCTTTACTAGCACATCAGCTTGTGAAGAACTTCTCTCTTCTTCACAGGAAAATAGGTTCACCATTGCTCCTGTGCTGGTCTGCACTGATTGGGGCCCCACTTTCTGTCTTGTTCTTGCCTGGCTCGTCTGTGCATCAGCCAGTATCAGAGACTGCTAGCAAAAATTGGGGAAAAAATCCCCAGGGAGCTGAAATAACAGGAACAGCACAGCTGAAATCTATTTGTTAGAGAGGCTGTCTGATTGAAGAGGAGCCAGCTGAGATGGGGTGACTTGCCAGGGGAAGTTTAGATTAGACATTAGGAAAAAATTCTTCACTGAAAGAGTGGTCCAGTATTGGAAGAGGCTGCTCAGCTAGGCTGTGGAGTTACTGTCCCAGGAGGTATAAAAAACCATGTCGATGTAGCACTAGGGACCATGGTTTAGCAGGCATGGTGGTGTTGAATTAAAGGTTGGACCTGATGAACATAAGGTCTTTTCCAGCCTTGGTGATCAAATGATATGATGGATATGAACTGACAACCAGCAATTCAACTGACACTTGATGATCTCACAGGTGAACAATGTGATGCTGAAGTCTGCCTGTGTAGCAAGCCTTTGTCTTGGCTGTACTGAAGCCAGATTATGGCTCGAGGACTTGCCAGGTTGTTCTTACTGGGTTAGTAGCTAACACTTACCTGCAGTAAGTGGAACTGAATGTTCATAACAGTTTGTTGTCTCTCATGAGGCATTTTCTGCTAACAAAGGTGTAAGTCAAGGGTTGTAGGTCCCAAGGGATGTTTGTTGTTAACAGGGACATATGAAGGCTGTAAATGTTGTGGTAAGTGCTGACTCCTGAATCCTTATTTAGGGGAAAGGCTAATGCTTATTGCTGTAGGGTGAGAGATAGAGGGAAATGGCAATTTAATGCAAGTCCCCTGTGAGGTGAGAGTAGCAGGTAGTATATATTGAAATAGGCAAGGTCAGAAAGTCTGTCCAGCAGACTACTCCAGTTAACAGCTTTTTAAAGAAATCCTGGTGTCATGGGAAGGGGGCAAAGAACCAAGAGAACACGCAGAGTAACCCACCCAGGCTGTGTGCAATACAGCATGTTTACAGTGTGTACAAAAGCTTTGAGATGGGCAACAATAATGGTGGTGTGGTTGTACTGGGGGCACTTGATTTGTAAGATGTAGTGGATTTTCTCTTTGAGATGTAATGCTTTTTTAGGGGAAGGGCTACTTTAATACTGGCTGAAGGGCGCTGCCTGCTTAGAGTCTGTCAAATGTCTGAGAGCACAGAAACGGAATTGTTAACAGAAGTGACAGGGTCTCAGCTACCATCTGGTGCCTGGCTTCAATGCCATTTATACTTGTACATCAAATAACTCTGAGGGTAGTACAAATGCAAGGACATTGCGTTCTCAAGTACAGTGAGGGTAAAGGATGCGTTCACCCCATTCCACCATACAAACAGAAAAGCTGTGTCACTCATCAGCATCATCTCTTAAAGAGTAAAACTGAGAGATACTTGCAGCACTGCTCTGAAGGTGACATTGTTCATCCAGATCCAACAGTGTTTCCAGTGTTCTAGCACACTACTCATCCCCAGTCACTCCTAGCTTGGATTTGTTTTTGACACTTCAAATTCTCCTGAGGTGAAGCACACAGTGAGATATCAACAAAATCAACTAATTGGAGAGTGAATCAAGTTGAAAGCTCTGTGATAGACTTAACACATGATCCTCTCCCTAAGTATGGGAATGAATTTTGAAGAAATTAATTTCCTCTGCACTTTCTAGTGAAACGGAGCTCAGAGTCTTTTAAAATGTTCCAATCAAATGTTTATTCTAACTTTGGAAAATTACTCACCTTTCTCAGTATCGTAATGGATATTACACATACTTGTAGTAGTTGCATCAGATTCTGCCAAAGGAGTGGAATTTAATCATAACCAGTCACAATCCAAGGGGTTGGACTTGTTGTAGGACTCATGTTAACTACCTGGCATTGAATGATCGGCTCTGTAGGAAGAAGAAGGAAGTGGGGTGGAGGGAAGGATTAAAGAGGAAGCAGTAATTTATCAGAACATTTGGCCTCATCCTAGGTAAAATACTTCTTTTGGAGATAGTCTTGGATTGATCCTGATGTTGCCAAGGTTAGAACTTCTGAGTTGGTAACAGAAAAATCAGGTCTCATGTTCTCACAAGGATCCAGCAACTGCTGCATCTATAGAATGGAGGGCAATGCAGGAAAAGAGAAAGGCAGTGATTTTGCACACAGTCTGTCACAGCAGAACGAATGCTCTCATTCAGATATCTCAGAGTGCCCACCAGGACAAGTGGGAAATGTGTAGCACAGTAGACACATGTTGTTTCAAGCTAGATAAAATGTGAATCCACATTAATCCTGCTTTCTATCTGCAGATACCAGGAGCTAAGGTAGAATTGCTTCAGGTCAATGCTCAGCTACAATTACAGCAGTGTTGTCTGCTGGAATAGATTCACCCCTCTGCTTCATGTTTAGAAAGCTGCAAATGGCTAAAGGCTTTACTGTCCTGTATTGTTTGTGTCATCACAAGGATGCTACCTGTGACCAAGCAATGGACTGTGTTACAAAAGGAAAAGGTAAATGTAGTAGGTGACAGGACTAAGCATAAAAGAAACGCGACCGTTCGTTAGTAGCAGAGTTGTGGAGAAAAGCTGTGTCCCATGGCTATTAGTTCTTTGAAGGAAGCACACGGTATAAAGGTGACCCAGTGGAAACAAACCAGTCAACATTCTGAAAGAGTTTGAGGGACATTCATGGAAGTATTGTAAACAACCTAAACTAGACAGAGAGAGCGTGAACTGCCAACAGTTGGAGGTAGGAAGCAAAGCTCAAAACAGTTGTTCAGCTCTCACACTGGAGAGGAAACACCAGAGAAGAACTTCCTCTTACGTTTATGTTTTTCAGCATCTTCATAAATGAAAGCTTCTGGAATGTAGGGAGATGCATAATGTAACAAGGGTTGCTGAAATTATTCAAACCTGTCAAAACTGAGAGACTGCAAGAGATTGAGAGATTGGTACATAAAGCAGCAATGAAATTTCAATTCAATAAATGTGAACTCATGCACATGTGGAAAAAACACAGTCCTAACTTTGTATAGAAAGGATGATGAACTGAAAATTAAGTACTGCCAGCTACGAGTTCATATAGATAGTTCTCTGAAAATAGAGTAAACAGATGCAGGCAACCTAGTAGAGCATCTATTGGACCTTAGGGGCAAGGGCCATCCTTTAAGAGTGGCTGAAGGAGCTGCAGTTAATTAGTTTGAAGAAAAGACAGGTGAGGTGATACCTTACTGCTGTCTACAGTTACCTGAAAGAAGGTTGTAGAGAAAAAGGGAGTGTTAGTCTCTTCTCATAAGTAGCAAGTGATAGGACAAGGTAGGGCAAGCTACACCAGGAGAAGTTTAGGTTAGACATCAGTACAGGCTGCTTCATTGAAATGGTCATCAAGTGTTGGAACAGGCTGTCCAGGGAGGTGGTTGAATCTCTATCTCTGGATGTGTTTCAAAGTCATGTACATGTGGAGCTCAGGGACACTGGTTAGTAGTGGGCTTGGTACAGTGAAGTTTGCGGTTGGACTTGACGATATTGAAGGTCTTCTCTGACCTAAACAGTTCTACGATTCACCCACTAACAGCCCATTTTAAACACGAGTTACAAAATTGTCTTGTAGATCCACACTCACTGATGCTAAACCTAGTAAAGAATCTTCTAGAATCATAGTTTATGCAGTTTAAATTCCTGTCTGTACTGACGGTGAAATTCAGGCTAAGCACCAAGAAACAGTTATTTCAGTCTAGTCACATTGCCTGACGAGGGGAGGCAATGTGAAGCCTGAGGACTCATGAAAAGCTTTGGTTCCAAAAATCCAGTGGGATCTGAGAGAGTAAACAGGAGCTTTTTGGATCTAGAGGGAAAGATCATGGAAAGAAATGATTCAAAAATTTCTCTAGATTTTGACACTACCAGAGTTGACAGCTTTTGTACTCATGTAAATATCATTTCAGCTAAAATGGAAAGAGTGACATTAAAATCTGATCTTCATGGTACAACAGGATACCTTGGGAACACAATCGCTTCAGAATTAACACTCTAAGGAAAAGGAAAGCGTTTGGGGGATACTCCTGGGAATAGGAATGAAAACGTCTGCGAATATGCAGAAAGGAAGGTTACAGGAAGACAAAAGGAACAAAGATGAAATTAAGTAAGCAGTACCCACTTCAAACTGTGAAACAGGGGCAGAAGAGCTAGCCCATGAACCTGTAAGAACTTCAGATTGAAAGATCTGTTCCAAGGATTCCCAGTGCTTCTGGCCAACAGATTGCTCAGCTATTGCGAGTGGACAGGACACATGGTTGCACAATCACAGAATTACTGAGGCTGGAAAAGACCTCTAAGGTCATCAAGGGGAGGGTTAGGTTGGATGTTAGGAAGCCCATCCTCACAGAAAGGATGCTCAGAGCCTGGACTGGACTGCCCAGGGCAGTGGTGGAGTCCCCATCCCTGGAGGTGTTTAATAACACACAGGATGTGTCACTTCATGCTGTGACCTAGCTGATGTGGTGATGACAGGTCATGGGCTGGGCTGGGTGATCTTAGAGGTCTTTCCCATCCTCAATCATTCTGTGATTCTGTAACAGGCTTTCACATCTCTGAAATGGCTTATCTGCAGAATCACTGATTGTCTCAA
Organism: Upupa epops; assembly: GCA_013397515.1. Taxonomy (NCBI): domain Eukaryota; kingdom Metazoa; phylum Chordata; class Aves; order Bucerotiformes; family Upupidae; genus Upupa; species Upupa epops. The sequence continues at coordinate 9,004 of VZRI01002953.1, forward strand.
ACTTCCAGAGATGGGTGAAAAACTCAGCTGGAGAGAGCCTTTGTCTCCAAAGCCTCTTACCAAGGTTGCCATAGCAACACCCTCCCTCAGGCCACCACTCCACGAGGCTCAAACCACAACACTCACCATAAATCAGAGACAGCCAGCAAGCTGAAAAGCATCAGGCCAAATCCCGTGCACCGGTAAGCTCACTATGGAATGAGCTAGATGCTAAATCAGGCTGTCACCTCAAATATTAATAGCACGGCTAAGTCATAAGGGCTTTGTGTTCACTCTCTGCAATGCCCGTCTGCAACACAGAGCTACCTTTCTCGCATCTAAAAAAGCAAAGGTAACTCACAGCATCACCAGCTCTCCTTCTGCACCACTTCCAGTGCCCAAGTAATCCAGTTTCTGGAGTCTGCCAACCTGTAGCCATTTTTTTAAAGTAAAACTCCACAGCAATTCTCTTTTAAACATAATCATTGGAGCATTTGAAGTCACTAAATTGTGTAATTTGGCATTTTCAGAGCTTAAAAATGATCACATTGTGAAATCTTTTTGAGTGCAAACCTGCTTCCCAATTTCCCCAAGAAATTACACCAAAGCTTTACAGACTAAACAAAAAGTACCTCGAGTTCTTCGTTTATGTTGAAAGGAGAATTCAAGAGCACTAAATATAACTAATAGCCTATAATTACTTTGAACAAAGGGCTCTCAGGCCTTAGCACAGGCTACCCAGGGAGGGGGTTGGATCGCCATCCCTGGCCATGTTTCACAGTCTGGATCTCAGGAGCTTGGGAGCTGATCAACAGCAGCAACGCCTGATGATCAGGAAGGTCTTTTGCAGCCTGTAAGGGTCTGTGATTTGGTGAAGCACGGGTACTGTGTGTGTATAGTCCTCTTGCTCTCAGACAAGATGGAAACTCACTGAAGCCAGTTTTGTACTGGAGTTCACAGCCTCACAGTCCTTGATTACAGTAGCTGCTCAAGGGCCATAAAAGAGAACAGAATCATTCTCTGCACAGAGGCTCCTGGTGACTGATAGCAATGGCAGGAGTTGGATCCAGTGCTGGAGGTCTCCTCCCATTGAGGGGTTTTTGGGGAAACAGATACACCTTGCAGTTTTTCCTCCAAGGGAACCTTGTCTCTGGTTTTGCCTCCAACTTTGGAAGTGGTTTTTCTGAGCCCTCCTTTTAGTTTTGTTTCGGCCCTGTAGCGCATTAACTCATTAACTGATTAATCTCACCTTGAAGCTGATCAACAGCAGCAACCAATGGACGGTGAAGAAAAGTATTTTTTGAAACTAAGAGCATTGGAGCATTGTTTTCACCTCCTCAGGGGGAAACAGGAAGAGTGGTGCTGCCTGGGACTTGTGCAATCTTAGAACCTCAGAATCATGGACTCTTAGAATGGATTAGGTTGGAAGAGACCAATTAGTTCCGAATGCCCTGCCACTGGCAGGGACATCTCTCATCAGACCAAGCTCCTCAGAGACACATCCAACATGGCTTTGGATACTTTCAGGGATGGGGCAGCCACTGCTTCTCTAGGCAACCTCTTCCAGTGCCTGACCACCCTCACAGTGAGGAATTTCTTTCTAAGATCAAATCTAAATAAGTCTGAAGCTTTTCCCTGTTGTCCTGTCACTGGATGCACACACACACACACACACACCCCCACCCACCCCCTAATCTCTAGCTTTCCTGTCAACCCCCTTCAGGTACTGGAAGGCTCCTACGAAGTTCTCCCCAAGCTTGCTCTTCAGGCTGAACACCCCAACTCCTCTCATATTGAGACCTTGTAGGAGAAGTGCTCCAGCCCCCTCGTCACCATTGCGGGCCTCCTCTGGACTTGCTCCAACTGTTCCATGTCCCTCTTAAACTGAAGACTCTAGAAGTGGATACAGTACCCCAGGTGAGGTCTCACAATAGCAGAGCAGAGATGATGAATCATCTCCCTAGTACTCCAGCTGGTTTACCACAAATTGAATCGGAAGTAGTGTGTCAGTACTGTACTCGTTGCTAAAGCTTGCTAATTTATTGTGGAAGTATTTCTCTTGGGAGTTTGTTTTGATAGCTATAAAGAGCTCTCCACTCTGACCACTCAGAGGCTGGTCTCAAGATTCCCTCCTTCCTCAAAGTCACTAGTGTGCAAAGAAAATCCCATGGTCCTATAGTCCATAGACCCATGGCTACACGTCTCAACACGACGGGAGACTGCCGGAGGCAATTAGTTGTCTCCAAGCACTCAAATCATAGGTGTTTTAAGGATTGCCGTTGTCTTGAGTACTGTGACAGTGATGTATTAACTGGATTAAAATACTGAATGATCTTGTTTTCTTTCACAGTGGCTCATGGTGATTACTTTTGAGCAGCGGCTACAAGTCTTCTGGAGAGTGGCTGCTTAGAGCTAATTCATCCACTAAAATCAGCCTGGAAATTTTCAGCCTGCAAGCAGAAGGCATTTAAGTAGTAGTTTATGCCTCTGTGTGCTAGAAAAAGTTAGCCCTGGCCCTGGTTCAATCAAGCACCAGTGGCTTGCTCTCTCTTCCAGCAGTAATTCAGTGTGCTTGGGCCCTGCAGCTGCTTTTATCTCCATCGCCATCCAGACCAAATCCAGTATAAAAGTGAGAACAGTTTTTAGACTGGACCTCCAAGCAGAGCCAAGAGTCTGTGAGCAATGCTGATGCCAAACTTTGGTTTAGGAGTCAGTTTTACAGCTGATGCAACTGCCAGGTGTGATCTGCCCTAAGCTGAGAGTTTGAGTACCAAGAACCCTCTTTCAGTTCCTAATCCTGTGCACAGCATGATCAGCTTTAGTCTGCTCATGTTTCTGAGTCTGAGTGCTGACACTTTTTGTACAAGAGCCATTATTGTCATGGTCATCTGCTGGAGTCAGGCTCACATATGACATCAGTGTGGAGCTGGGTGACGCAAGGCAACAGCGAGGGGAATGTACTGTCACTGACAAACCTTACCAGGACAGGGCTGTCTTTCAGGTGCCCAGAGATTTGGGAATTACCATTGCCATTTTTTAGGAGCAGCTAATGAAAGGGTAAAGCCATAGTAATACAGATATGTACACACACGCTGTGGCGTGCTGCTCCATGGAAACGGACCGTGGGTTTCCAAGGCAGCTGAATAAAAAAAACTGAAGGGAACTGAAGTGAAGTTCAAAGAACATCAATGAACGGCTTGATGTGCGAAGGGGCAAATTTTGGAAAGTCCTTAAACACCACTGGAAGTCTATGGCAGTTATGCTCCTAAATCACTGAGGACTTTCCGGAAAGCCCAGCCAGGAACACCGCTGTCTGATGTGCACAACTGATTTTTCATTATCCTCTGCAGCTGTCCTGAAGCTGCACTTCCATGCTGCACTGTGCTATCTTCTCTTCATTCTCCCACCAGGGCCTGCTACTCTTCCTTCTCCTTTTCCTCTCCCCAGACTCCCTGTAGCTGTATATCCACCCAACAGACAAATATCTGTACGGCCTTTCTAATAACCATGAGCTGCTGTCAGATTAATGTCTGCCATTACCCAAAGAGAGCGCAGGCTTGCAGGGAACAGCAGGGCTGCTCCATTCCTATCCCTCATGAAAGTCAGATATTTCTGCATGGCAGCCTGAGTGAGAAAGAACGAGGAGGAGGAACCATGCACTGTAACAAACACAGTCAATGCAGTTCCTAACAAGGATCCCGAGAAACTGAAGAAACAGAGCAATTTTTAAGAAAACAATTCAAGAGCAGTAGTTTGTTCCTTCGGAAGCAGCGCTGACCCAACTCAGGTATAGCAGAGTTTCCCAAGCCGTTCTCATTTCCATTTACAGCACGAGTAAACACAACACTCCAGTAGATTTGCCTCAGTGCACCAGGGTACAACAGAAGGTGCAAGCAACCTTCAGGCTCTGGTACTTCTTATCAAAGCAAATGGGAAATGACAGAACAATAAGTCTTCTTGGAAGAACACAGACAAGGATGTGGGCTTCATAGGCGGTCAGGTCATTGTTTCTGGAATAAAAGTATGAACCGGGTGAAATCACTAAGATCATTAACCTCCAAAACCAGCACTAAAATACAACTGACTTTTCTCATTTTTGCATTGGGAAGCCAGTGGCCGACTCTATGGGGGAAGGCACTCTTCAAGCCTTTGAGAAGAAAATGTAAACAATGAAGTTAACCAGCATATAATAATTTTCATCAAGTCTTTCCCACCCCTTCTCTTCGTGTGAAAACTTCCAGGTAGTGAAAGCTCCTTGGAGATCAAAATGCAGTAACTGCTTCACGGCAACTGCCAAGGAAAAGTCCAAACTAATGAATGAGCTGCCAGTATATGGGGCACGGACAGAGAAATCCCTCTTTGCAGTTCAGAGCGACCCAGGGCTTGGTTTTCAGTGGAATTCCTCACTCTGGACGTGGCCTGAAAACATGAAACACAGCCACTTTCAAACGAACCCTCTAGGCATCTATTAGAGGAATAAACACGCCAAGCATTCCTCTGATTTAGAATATAACCGAGAATTACAGCTGTGCACTTGATTTGTAGTTGTTTTCCAGCTACAAAAAGAGGAGATACTGTCTGATCTACTGAGAAATTCAGATCTGCATTTGCCTTCAGTGCTTCAGCTGAAGATGGATGTCTCTCTTCACCAAGTTCAGGTGGACCCTCCCTCAGGACACTAACCCAGTGAGATTCCTGAGAGTCAGGCCCTCGTGTAGATGATAGTTCTCTTCTCATCTACAAGTTTTAAGCATTTAATCATGGGGAATGCAGAAAGCACCTAGAATCAAGCCACAATCACTTGAGTCAAGTGAGCTATGGTGCTTCTCTTGTTGCTTTTAATGGTGAGATTTACCACTATAAGCACTCAGCTCTTCAAGAGGATTGGAATTATTTGCATAGTAATATTCTGGGGGGAAAGGATGTGCTGGGCACATCTAAGTCTTTTTTCGAGACCTTTCAGAGGTGTTAAGGAAAAGGAAGAAAACACAACAGGTATTGTCTTGATATTTTCATATTGTGACTACTAAAATCACAACCAGCGTTTTAACTACCTGTAGCTAACACCGAGATGTTTAACCCAGGATGTTTATGGCAATAGCTTGCACATCCTGGTAGCCTAATGTACTTGCAGGTGAAGATTATATCCATGGCCTTGTCTGATTCACAGCGAAAACCCAGAGCACTCTGAGCTTTCACATGGCAGAAACTTTCAGAAGTCATGTGGCCACCACAGCTTTCATCGCACGGGTGGTGTTTCCCGGGGCGAGGAGGAAAGAAGGGCGGTGATGATACTGGAGCCCCACAGGACACACCAGATGCTGCTCATCCCAGAGAGTGGGCAGAAAAGTTTGTAGGGTTGGAGAGAAAAGCATCTTGTCCCATCCGATAGATGTGCTGTCTCTGGATGAATAAAAAGTACGGCCAGGCTCAGGGCAGGGAAGATCCAGCCAGCACCTAAGGGAGCAAATGGCCCTGTGACCACAAGGATGACTTTTCTCCAGAGGTGCTGAATTAGTCAGTTTACCTGATGATCAGCCCATGGGTGCTGAAGCAGAAGAGCCGAGACCACCAGAAAAGCGAGTCTTTGGCTCACTGTTAGGGCAAGTGAGGCAAAGCAAAGTCACAAGGGAATGAGCCACAGCAGCCCAGTATTCTGTGCCCTCCCTCATCACCACAGAGCCTCTCGTGAAAAGGTCCAACTGTCTCTACCTCTATGTTTTGTCTGGTGTCTGACTAATCACATCCTGAAGGTCTTACAGGAGTAATCCCCAGGCTGTGAGGGTTGTCCACCCAGTTTTCATACTTTATCCCTGAAGTCTGATAGACGGAAGTGATCAAAGAGAACACTCTTATAAAACCATTTGTTGTTGACACTTCCAATTCTCAGCAGGCTTTACGTGTTCAATTCTTTGCACATCTCGAGATACTACCCTTGAGTTGCGAGGAATTTGCTGGCAAGGAAAATCCTTTGTCTAAATTGTTAGCACAGCTGTTTTGACCTTTTTCTTCAAGCACAGATACGGCTGGGATACGTTACTGTGTGTTCAGAGAAGTAGATTGGGGAAGTAGGGTCAGGCATGGTGGTTGATGTCACTCCAGCACTTCTCTCCTGGATTTTGCTTTGTGAGTTGGCTGCAAGAATGAAGTTGTGGTAAATGTTTTAGTTTGCATCTTCCTTAAATTCTTCAGTAAGAGGTGAGGAAATCAGGCACACTGCAAAATCATTCGAATGAAGTAAGTAGGGTGATGAGACTGGTGAAGGGACTGGAGGGAAAGGCTGATGAGGAGAGGCTGAGGGAGCTGGATGTGTTTTGCCTGCAGAAGAGGAGACTCAGGGGGGACCTTCTCCCCTTCTCCCTCTCTACAACTGCCTGAATGGAGGCTGTAGTCAGGTGGTGATCAGGCTCCTCTCCCAGGCAGCCAGGACCAGGACAAGAGGTTAGGGCCGGAAGCTGTGCCAAGGATCAATACAGGTTGGGGGTGGTGTGATTGAGAGCAGTCCTGAAATGAGAAGGACTTGGAGGTACCGGTGGATGAAAGGCTGAATATGAGCGACAGAGTGTGTTCACAGTCCACAAGGTAAAAGAATCGTGGCCAGCAGGAGATGATCCTGTGTCCAGCTCTGAAGTCCTCAGGATATGAAGAACATGAACCTTTTGGAAAGAGTCCAGAGGAGGGCCACAAAAATGAGGGCTGGGACACCTCTGCTATGAGAAAAGGCTGGAAGAGTTGTTTTGCAGTCTGGAGAAGGCTCTGGAGGGACCCTACTGTGGCCCTCCAATACTTAAGGGGGGGTCTATAAGAAAGATGGCAACAGTCCTTTTAACAAGGTCTGTTGCACCAGGACAAGGGGTTCTGGTTTTACACTAAGAGAGGGCAAGTTTAGACTAGACGTAGGGAATATTGTTTTCCCAAAGAGAGTGGCGAAGCGCTGGAACAGGTTGCTCAGATTGGTGTAAAGACCAGTTAAATGGCAGAATAGTCTGAATCTCATGGGACTGTTCATTCTGAAATCCATGGGCAGGTGAAGCACTCCTCTCAGGGAAGTAAGGTTGAAATCACATGGTGCTTAGTTCATGAAATAACCAAATTGGAATGAAAAGCTCTTGAAGACCATGATTTCCATGATTGAGAAGAACCTGGTTTTGAAAATAAAGCAGCACCCTGCTGCAGTCAGTGGTGCTACTGAGTTTGCCAGCAGAACTTTAGTCCTCCCTAGGAAAATTGCATCACAAGTTAGTTTGTTCCTCTGTTTCCAATCTGCATTCATGCCACTTACCAAGCACCAAATGATTGCTCCAGTCCTGTCACAGAAGATGTAAATACAGACCACATGATAAACAGAAAGGGAGTAAATTACCTTGTCCCCAGGATAGCTGTGCAGAGCAGTAGTTGTCAGAACGGACAAGGGATCTGCTCTTCATGTGCACGTCTTTTCCACAGATACTCGAGCAGTTAAAGATTTTCATGCAGATTTTGTCATCTAAACTGAAAATATTTTTGATGTTTTGATTTTTTCCTGCTCATTCCCTCTGGGTTTCTGCTGCCTCATCGCTCTGAGTGCTAGCTACTGTGTTAATGAGAATTTCTATTAGTCCTGAAAAGCTAAGCTCTTTGGTGCTGCCTGTCTGTCACTCGCATTGTTCTTGCTCAGATACCCATTGCGCCTGGAACTTACACTTGTCTGATCTCATTAGTTCAACGCAGCAGCCACCCGGTTTGGAGTTACACCTTCCGATGCCATCCGCTTAGAAAAGCTCTGCACCTCCACTGCAAGGTTGGCCTCATTGTGTGGTAATTGGATCCTGTTTATGGGGACAGGTGTAGCAAATCCTAAACCTCAGCAAACACAGGTTTGAATAAAGACTACAGAATAAACTGCATTGCTTTTGTGTGTCTAAGCACCATCAGGATGCTTTTGGTCTGTAATCTAAAGGCAGCACCAAATTGCTCGTGGAGTACCTCATCATTGTACTTCTGCTCCTAATTACAAAAGCTCTCCTGTGCCTCTTTCACACTCTGCAGCGTGTCTAGGTGAGTTTCTCCTCATTGGCATGTTTGTGGTACCTCTGCCCTTTCCTCCAACACCTCACGTCTCACACCCAGGGGTCGGGATGAAGAAAGACGAAACTCAGTCGACAAGAGGCAAATGGCTTCTTACGAGGCCAAACCCTCTTCAGTTTCAAGAATCTGCCTTTCACCCTTCCCTAGGTTGAAAGGGAAACAGAGGGAACGAGCTTCGTTCTAATCCCGCAGCGTTTGCAGCAAATTATGAATCCTTTCGTTCGCTGTTTTCCTGCCCGTTTGAAAACCGGAAAATCTTTCCCTTGGTCCACTCCAGCGGAAGCACCCACTATGTCCTGCTGTGAGCTCAGACATCCAACGTGGCAGACCCGTCCTGTCTACCTTCAAACATGTTTCAGTTCTGGTTTATTTCCTCGTCCTCCCTCTCTGTAGGTGAGGAAGAACTCACTGAGTTACCTTTCCATAGACTGCGGAAGGGATTTGAAAAGCTTTCCAGTGTCAACAGATAAGATTTTTCTTTCAGGCCGTTCACCAGAGGAATTGATTTCATTTTCTGCTCCTGTATATTCAGTGAAATCCTAGCAGTGATGTAAAGCAGGCACTGGTACTCTGGGTGTAAAACCTGTACTTAGTGAAAGCAGCTTCAAGCTGCTAAATATTTACAGCCACTCATTCAAAAATTAGAGTCTTCAACTTCTATTTCAAAGACCTGGCTTTATTTAGAAGTGTCCTTACATGTACTCCTCCTTTCAAAAGTAAGTGAGCAGTTACAGGCAAAAAGCCCCCAAATGAACACATTTCCCCAAACCACTGGAAAAATTTAGTTTCCTTTGAAGAATAATATTAGCCCCCCAGCAGACGGTTTAGGAGTTATCTGTGGTGATGAGAGGAGTGAAGGCAGCTTCCGTTGTCACCAGGAACTCACCCAGGATGCTGCTCCTTTTCTATAAACATCCTCACGGGGAATCCTGAAGGACCAACCCCGTGACCGAGTGACTACTCCTGAGGCAGCACATCTACTCAGCTTAGCTAGGGCAAGGAGTGAAATTTAGCAGCCATAGCACCTACAAGTGAAGCTGAGGTGTAAAGACCCACAGTTCTCGTTGAGAGTAAACACTAGGTGCAGGTAAACCACGTTATTTTACCTGCAAATCCTTCTCTCCAGGAAAAATTCTGTAACTGGTGTTGCAGTGTCCATTGCCCTCGTTTCAGCTAGGAACAATTTTCCTCCTAGAGTTCTTAGGACAATATTGTGTTTTTAAGTTGATTATGAGAATAATGTTAATAACACAACCAGTACTTTTGGTTGTTGCTAATTAGTGCTGACACCAAGCCAACTGAGGTCAAACCACGAGAGCCATAGAAGAAACAAATGGTAAGAATGCCTTTCCCTGGTCTGACCATGGTCTCTCTGCCAGAAGAATTCCAGTGACATCTCTCAGCTTCTCTTGCCACACAGTTGGGCAAGTCCAACATGCAAGAGTAGGAGATTGAAACTGAACTGCAACACCACTGCCTACCTCCTTGACTGCAGAGCCCAAACTGTCAGCAACGGCTACTGCAATTTCAAAGGGAAGAGATTGATGGATTAGAGTGCCCTGTCAGCAAGTTTGCTGCTGACACAGACCTGGGTGGAGGGGCTGGCACTGCAGAGGGCTGGGCTGTCATGCAGCAGGACGGGGGCAGGTTGGAGAGTTGGGTGGGAAGAAATTTGATGAAATTGGACAAGGGCAGTGTAGAGTATGGCATCTGGGCAAGAACAACCCCAGGGACCAGGATAGCTTCTGAAGCCAGAATTCACCTTGTGTTGGGCCTGGCCTAAGCTGGCTTTGGTTTCTGCTGGAGAACTGTTTCGATGCAGAACAAACACCTTGGCTTTTTTCTGCACTGTAATGGCCCCCTGGTTCCCAGACTCAGGTAGTCCAAGTTCAGGTTATCTGGACTATCCCATTTGAGGTGGAAAAGGAACACAACAGGAAGGATTACAAAAGGTGAGGCACCTGAACAGGCTGCCCTCCCATGGGGGCTGGTCTGGGGATTTATATTCTTTAGGGTCTGATTGCTGCTCTTTATTATGAGCAGCTCACAGGAGAGGAAATAGAACGCTTCCTGATAATTAGCCGTAAAGAATGGTTTGATGAGATTATAAGACTCAAACTGTAGGGAAATCTAGTCCTGACAAGAGAAACTGTCAAGAAGATCTTGGTGATAATCTGCCAGACCAAACCAGATTGGTCGGGCAAAGCAGTAAATAAGCTCTTACATTAATGGAGGATAGAAAACATCTTAGAGGTCATCACCTGAGATCCCCATGGGGCAGGGATGGACTCTGGACAGGGAAAGGGCCAGGCACTCAGGACTGGTGCAGTAGCTGAGGCATGGCAGTTGGGACAGGAGGGTACTCAATCCACAAGCTCAGCCAAGAGCAACACTATCTACTTGGCAGAAGATCTTGGCATTCCTGTGTTCTGCACCCACCAGCTCTGATGCCACTACCCTGAAGGAACTCTGGTTTAAATATGCTGCCCCCCAGATGTTGGGTTGCAGGGTGAGCCCTGCTCTCATTCTGGTGTCTGACAGCAGTGATGAGCACTCCTCTGGGAACCTGTTCCCAGGTGGAACATCATTCCAGGGTTTTCTTAGGATGAAGTGGATGCCTCAGTCATCAAGACATTTCTTCCATCATGGCAAATTCAGCCAAAAGCTGCTATGTAACAGCACAATCTACATTGGAAGAGGCTACAAAACATATGGTGAGAAGAGAGTTAGAGCATCTATTACCATAGCAATGTTCTCCAAATTAGATAAACACAGGCTGCAAACCCACAGCAAATGGCATGACTCCTTCCTACAAGAAGTTTCTCATCTGTCCAGGCTTCAGACTGTAAGCACTGTGCAGCACGATGCTCTATTGAAAATTCTTGTTGTTTGAGTCAAGGAAGCGCCCTTAAAGGTCTGTGTGAAAGCACGATAAGGACTGATAAGGACCTAGCATATCTGGTACCTCTGGGCATTTTCAAATCTCATCCCCAGCATTTGTTGTAGAAAATGCCCTCTGCTTTGCTGAACTCTTCTCAGCATCCCAAAAGCTATTTAGCATCACTCTGGCTCACAGTACTATCTGGGGTCAGTTGGCCTTGACTACAAGGAATGCCAAAACGTGCCAGAGCTGTGTCTCAAACTGTAGGGAAATCTGGGAAATCTCTTCACATGCGCCCAAGAATAAGTTTCTTCAGCAGATATCATAGCACATGCAGATTTAGCTGAGTTCTCTGCTGAAAATTCCCGGTTTGTTAGCGCAGGGGTTCCTTTTCAGTATCTCTTACCTTTCATTGAGACAGACGTGCATCACCTTTGCCAGCGGAGGAGTAGTCTCTGTTACTAGCTGTTGTATTTGACAGAATTGTTCCAGCAGCCTCTCCCTGCTCAGAATTGTCTGCTCCTAGTGATGGCATCATACCATGACAGCATATGTCACTGCTCCCCAAAGATACTCCTGGATGCAGTTTTGTTCTGAGTAGGCTGTGCAGGCCATATGCATTTCTTATGCTCCCACTGAGCTGGTCATGGGGCTGTGAAATCTTTTCAGTCACCAGCAATACAAATCCCAAACAGTATATATTTCTATTCCACAACTATAAAACACAGGGAGAAAGGCAGGTGAAGAAAGTGCTAAATCATGAGGTCAAGTTTAGCTAAGTAATAAAAGCAAGACCCACTCTTCGTAGTTTTTTCAGAAACTAAATTGGACAGAGATAAAAACACGTAAACGTTGTGGAACCAAGGAAAGCTTAATTCCAAAATAATTTGTGTTCTACAGTCCTCTTTAATATCCTTGTAATTACATTCACTGAGACACAGGGCATCACCTTTATCTGTGTAAACACCGACAAAATACTGAGCTCTAACAGGGAGTGAACTGGTTACAGCAACGCTCCAACTCTCGCGTTTCTTGGCTGAACTATTTTTCTCGTTTGCTGCTTTAGCATCTCCACACGGTTGCTGCAGTAACAAAGTCATTTTCTGATAAATTCATGGGGAAAAGTGCACTACAGAGAACATGTGTAACTCTAAACCTGTCACACCACCAGAATTTTAAGGCAATTATCCTCCTAGGGAAAAGGGAAAATAACATAATGTAATTGCACGGAGAGAAAGATAAGTTATCATGAATTTATGCTACCAGACATAACTTCCATGTGCTCAGCACAGGAAGGTGCTCCCTCATGGACAGTTTATATCTTCTCAAGCTCTATCAACCACAGCATCAGCTAGGCTGGCATATAACACAAGTCAACATTGCTGGCACACCGGAATCACCAGAACTCACTGCTAAAGAAGTTTTGTAGTAACATTTGGCTTCCAAGCTGTGGTCAAGGTTTTCCCATGCAAAATCAAATACTTCTGTCTCCTTGAGCAAATTATTTCAAGGGTTCTGACACCTTGCGTCATAATTGAAGGTGTAATCATTGCAGTTAAGCTTAGGATTTATTCTGTAAAACAGAAACCCTACAGCACCTGAAAGCAACAGCAAATCCTGGGTAATGGGATTAGTAAACTGTGTTTTAAACAGTTTGCAAGAAACCTCTGTCAGCTCTTACAGGAAATGTGGAATTTCACCAAGAATGCTGAAAACACTGGTTTCTAAACAGCTTTCTGATGCCTTGTCTTCCTCTGATCTCATGAAAGATTCTTAAACCCAAGTAAATACAGAATCATTTGTATGATTTGCTAAACCAGATGTGAATCTCATGTTTTCCACTGGACTTTCTCTGAACTACCCTAAACTGAGGAGCATTACCCTCCCTGTTTGGCTGTGTATAAACCTGGTCTCTTCTCCTTGTAAGATGCTGACACGTGACTGTTGCTTTACAGCTTCTGTTTATGGCCAAACATCTTGAAAACAAGTGATTTGCTTAGGATCAGTTTTTTCCAGGTAGAAAATCTTGGTTGGTCTAAAGGGCTGAGATACCCTCAACCAGCCAGCTCCAAGTACACTCAGCCTCTAGATAGCAGGGAAAAGTCCGGACTAAGCATGCAGCGGGTGCATACAGGAGTGCCCAGTGACTCCAGTAAACCCTCAGGCAGTAGAGGTGCCCAGCTCTGTAACAGCAACACAAAGGAGATCAAGCATATAAAACGTGACACGAAGCACACTTGAATTCTTCCGAGATCAGAAGCTGCGATGGTGCTAGCTGTCACTTCTAAGGCCTGAATCACTTGAATAATAAAGAAACCCCCCAAAAGACCTCAAAAGAGATGTTTGACGTAAAGGCTGAGAAGCCTTTATGAGTATGAACGGATGCACCCAGTTGTTTTCATAGTATTGTTTTTGTCTGCCAGGAGGAGGTGGCGTAAGACACGCGCATATCTTCGTAATAAGGGCACGCCGATTTCATAACGTGGAAAACAAGCACAAAAAGAGAGATGAAGGCAGCTGCAGTCTGCTGCAGAACTGTTCTCCCAAGCACACAAGGAACTTTCTGGGAGTTGTTTTCAAGAAATTGAAAGTTTGTGATGAGTTTCCATGCGCAAAGGATGGTCAGCATATCTGAGCAGACGGAGAAGCTTCTGCCCGGGCTGTTAAACAATGAGAGGATGTTTGGGGAAGACCTTTAAGACCACTAAGTCTCAGCACCACATCTGCGTGACACTACACAGTACCTTCAGGGACAGCAACTCAGCCATTTCCCTGGGTAGCTCCTTCAAACACTCAATAACCCTTTCAGTGAAAATATGCTTTGTTACTACCCAACCTGAAACCGCCCTGGCACAACCTGAGGCCGTCTTCTCTTGTTGCTTGCTTGTGACTCAGGAAAAGAGACCAATACTTACCTCTCTACAGCCTTCCTTCAGGCAGTTGTGGAGAGCAGTAAGTCTGAGATTCCTTTTGTCCAGGCCAAACAACTCGCACTCTTTCAGCTGCTCTTCACGGGTTTCTTCTTAGACCTCTGCACCTGCTTTGTGCCCTTCTTTGAGGATGCTCCTGCACCTCAATACCCTTCTTGTAGTGAGTGACCCAAAACTGAACACAGGTATTTGGGGCACAGCCTCACCAATGCCAAGTGCAGGGTAACAGTGTCCCTTCCCTGCTCCTGCTGGACACCCTGGCCACAACACATGGCAAGTGTATGAAACAAGGGAAAGCCGTTACGAGCTCTGGAGGTTCACTCAACATGAATGGAATTTTCCAGTCAGAGGAAAAATATGGTTGTCCCGAATGCTTAGTCCAATCTGATAATGTCACAAGGTCTAGCCCAGCGTGATGAGATCTAGCTGACAGTTTGGAACCTAATAGGGTGGTGGTTTAGCTTTTTTCCTCTCTTTCTACTCGTATTTCCAACCATTTCTCTGTTTACCCCCAAAGGCATACATTTTCATATGCACTCAGATGGAAGGGCTGTCAATGCCACATGTCTAAGTGGAACAACAAATACTACGATGTCTGACACGTGTTCCTGAACACCAGTGTCACTGTTGGTTTAGACTTCTGTGAATTTGTTGCATAGTTTGGAGTAGTCATGAGTTAGAGAAATGCAGGTATTGTGGTACTAAATGATGAGATTAATTGTCGCCTCAGAAAGATTGCTCTTGTGGCTTTACGACCTCGTTAAACAAAGGTGTCCAAAAGTACAGAGTGTGTCTGTGCACGTTCCTGAAATCCCAACTATACAGCTAATTTACATCATAGAATCAGAGTCACTGGAGTTGGAAGGGACCTCAAGAGATCACCAAGTTCAACAGCCCCACCAAAGCAGGCTGCCTAAAGCACATCACACAGGACTGCATCCAGACTAAGCAACCCCAGTTCCCTCAGCCTCTCATTAGCCAAAGACAATGGTATTCTGGGGTGCAGTGGAAGTGTGCAATCCATAGGTTTAGAGAGGCGATTGTCCCCCTCTACTGTCTTGGTGAGGACACATCTGGAGTTGTGTGTACAACTCCAGTCTCCCCAGTTCAAGAGAGAGAGGGAACTGTATGATAGAGTCCAGCAGAGGGTAACAAGGATGACTGGGGGCCTGGAGCACTCAATAACTCTGCCTTTACTGTGTTATCTGCCACTGGGGTGTCCACATCATTCAGAGGGCTCAAATTTTCTCTTGTCTTTTTCTATTGATTTAGTGTAAGAAACTCTTCTTATTGTCCTTCATAACCCTTGCCAGATTTAATTCCAGATTTGCCTTAGCTCTTCTGGTTGCAAACCTGCACTTTATTGCAACCTTCCTGTGTCCTATCTAAGTGGTCAGTTGTGTTTTCCACATTCTGTAAGTTTCTTTCTTCCTTCTGAGTTTTTCCAGAAGATCCTGCTTACTCTGCTTGCTTTCCTATTGCCAGGGATGCACCACATTGGTTCATAGAGGAAGCAGGGTTTGAATATTTACCAGCTCTCATGAACACCCTTGCACTCTTGATCCCTGAGCCACAGTGCTCTGTTAAGTAGACCTTGAAGAGGCCAAATGCTGCTCTTCTGAAATCCAGGGTTGAAATCATGCTTGACTATGTGCTTCTTCCTCAGAAGATACTGCACTCCATCATTTCACAGTTGCTGCAGCCAAGACTGACTCCAACTTTCATGCCATCATCGAGTCATCCGGAACTGCACCTCTCCTCACATGTTCCTCCACCATTTGTATTAAAAAGCTACCCCCAATGCACTGTAGGAACTTCCTGGACTGAGTGTGTCTGTTAAATATTGGGGTAGTTAAAGCCTCCCATGAGGCCCAGGATCTGTGAACATGAGGCTGCTTCCAGCTGTCTGCAGAAGGACTCATTAACCTCCTCATCCTGGTCAGAGAGCCTATAGAAAACACCCACAGCACTGTCACCGGTATTAGCCTGCTCCTTGATTCTTAACCTGTAAGTTCTCAGCTAGTTCTTCCTCCTCTCCTAGGCAGAGCTTGACACCTCCCCAGAAAGAGCTGTTCCACCACCCCAGCCTGTTGATCTGTCTTTCCTGAGTGGTACGCAGCCATCCGCAACAGCACTCCAGCTGTCTGAGCTGTCCCACCATGTCTCAGCAATCACAGTGAGATCCTGGCCCTGTGACTGCACACAGATCTCTAATTATTCTGCTTGTTGCCCATACTGCATGATGTTAGCATCTCAAAGAGTTAATCAGGCACAGATTTTCCTGGAAGGGATAGGAGGAAGTACCACAGCTGTATACAGAATTGTCTAGATTGAAGAAGGCTTTCAGGATCAGAGACTAAGCGTTGGTCTGACTGTACCATGCTCATTGCTAAACCATGTCATTAGGCTCTGTATCCACACATTTATCCCCCCTTGTTTTAGAGAACATGCTGCAGCATTAGCCTCTGGAGACTGAATCAAAACCCCGGTCACTAGCTAATGCAGACCTTGGGTTTCCAGTAGGTTAAGGACTGGTGGGACTTCTGCTTTGAATTAATTGTATCTTAAGGATTTCGGTTCTGGCAAAGCTTTTCCTTTGCCTTTGGAAGATACTGAAGGGAACTGTGTGTCCCAGTATGGATGCATAGCGTGTACAGGCAGACAGGCTTTCATGGAGAAGCGAAGTGAAACACCTGTGTAACGACTCTGCCCTCATTATACACATCGATACTGAGTGATCACCTCCACAGTGCTAGGCTTTACCACAGTTATCACCCAATATCACCTGCAGACATCCATACTAGGAAGACATCTGATGTTATGCATGGAATATCTTGCAGCTGGCATGTGCTAGCTCCAATAGCACCTGATCGCTTCATATTATTTGCTCTCTATTAGAAGTAACATTGCTGAAAGAAGATAAAGGAAAATGACTCATGGAGTAATAATGGAGACACCTGTCAGTGTCTGAGGAAGGTTTGGGATGCAGTTATGAATATTGGACTTGCAGTTCAGATTTCCAAGACTGATTTATTAACAGCTCCTGCATATTCTGATGTACTGGTTTGACACTTGTACCTGGATCTTCAAAAGGCTCTCACCTTTTCCATCAGTGTCTGTGAAACACAGTGCTCCAAATATATCTCATAAACAAACAAACATCCGGGTGCTGCTCACATTTGCAAGTCATTATGTATTTTTAGAGCTCTTAACTTAAAGGCAGCAACTTCTTGCCTGCACGAGAGTGCAGTGGAAGCTGAGGTATCAGTAGAGTTCTTTCTCCTCCCCTGGGATCATTGGAGAAGTAAAAGGGTTGCAAAAGGGTT
Source organism: Upupa epops (assembly GCA_013397515.1). NCBI lineage: Eukaryota > Metazoa > Chordata > Aves > Bucerotiformes > Upupidae > Upupa > Upupa epops. The sequence goes on from VZRI01002953.1 coordinate 26,187, forward strand.
CTTGCTGAGTTGAGTCTGGAAAACTAAAGTTTCTCAGAAAAGCTACAGCCTGAATATCATAATGCACACGCTCGGTGTTGTATCACAGAGCTAAATCTGTTCGACTCCTTCAGCAGTGGGGAAGTCCTGTATACTTAAACAACCAACCTGCAAGCAGAGATGTACCACATAGCAGGATGATGCGTAGCAGCTACAGTAAAGAGTGAGATACACACATTGCAGCTACAGAGCAGGAGTAAGGGTAAGACAAAGGCAAACACCCCCTGCTCCCTTTACTAAACCCATCAATGAAATAGAGAGCTTTCATAGAATCATAAAGAGCTGATTTATCAGTTCTCTTCATTGGGGCTATTGGGATCCAGTGCCCTTTTTAAAAGTCCTTTCTTCTACTGTCTATTCTAGATCAGTATAGCTCTGGGAAGTAGGGAGGATGAGAAACACACAGGCAATTAATTATATTTACCATCTCCTGCAAGTCGAGAGTAAATATTTTGATCATTTTTCAGTCCTTGAAATTGGCATTTTCATAAAGGCCGATTCACAGAAATCTCAGCCACCAGAGTTACTAATTACAGCTACAGGACACAGACGTCTTGCGGAACATAACGAACCAGGCAGTTAGGTTTTGCTCAGGCAAACTAAACAACCACCTCTCAAACTCAGTTGTTTCTAAGGTTTCAGAGAACCAGAGCAGAAAACTAGTAGCACACCGGGTTTGTTTCCTAGGTGACTAATTAACATCCAGAGTACTTCTTAGGCTGAAACTGGCAGAGCACTATTATTTAGGAATTAGGACAATAAAGTACTGAGAAGAATCTCGAGAAACCTGAGAAAGTATTAGTCCCCAGTGCCAAGCAATAGACCCAAATGATTGTTGTGCTACCTTTTGGAGTCGCAAGTGATGTCTCAGTGGGTGAAATCTTTCCTCTCAAAGAAAAGACTCCTTTGTGCTTCCAGAATTTGTTGATTTGTTCTCATTTCAAGTTAAATCATGAACTTTGTACCTCCAACACAAAAGACTGTGTTGTACAGCTCTAAGACTGTGCTTTAAGAGCTTGAAAAGTCAGTCCAGTCTTCTGAAGCTACAGCAGAGTGTTGTATGAATCTCATGCAATATTGTGAGTTTGATTGCAGGTACCATACGGCCTTCTGATGCTTCAAAGAAATCTAGCAAAACCCATGGAATCCACAGAAGATGTTACAAAGCTCTCAATCAGCCTGGCTTCCCCTTACTGAAGGGAAAAGAATATTTTCCTTCACTCAGGAAAATAAGTGGAAATCCAAAGGTCTACACATCTTTCTGAGCATGCACCTGCTGGTTCTACTCATCTGTTCATGGTTCTCACAGAGTCAGAGTCAACATGGCTGGAAAGGACCTCAGGATCATCATCAAGTCCAGCCCTCATCCCAACATCTCCCTAACCCCTAGACCATGGCCTCAAGTGTTCCAGCAATTCAGTTTTTAAACACCTCCAGGGATGGGGACTCCATCTCCCAGGGCAGCCTGGTCCAGTGCCCAACAGCTCTCTCAGCAAAGAGCTTCTTCCTAAGATCCAGTCTAACCCTCCCCTGATGCAGCTTGATGCTTTCTCTTGTCCTATCATTAGTGATTTGGGAGAAGAGGCCAGCACCAGCCTTACTACAACCTCCTGTTAGGTAGCTGTAGAGAGCACTGAGGTCTCCTCAGTCTCCTCTTCTCTAAACTAAACAACCCCAGTTTCCTCAGCTGCAGTTCACAAGGCCTGTTCTCCAGAGCTCTCAATAGCCTCATTGCCCTTCTCTTGACCCACTCCATCTTCTCATTGCCTTTCTTGTACTGTGGCCCCAAAACAGCCTTGAAGAGGGGAGATTGAAGTTGGATATGAGGAAAAACTTCCTTCCTGTGAGGGTGCTGAGATGCTGGAAAAGGTTCCCCAAGGCAGTTGTGGCTGCCCCATCCCTGGCAGTGTTGAAGGCCAGGTTGGCTGGGGCACTGAGTACCCTGCTTTAGTGAAGGGTACTAGCCTGTACCCCCTAGCCTGTGCAGGGGGTTGTAACTGGGTGATCTTTAAGGTCCCTTCCCACCCTGACCATTCTATGGTTCTATGATTCTACAATACAACATTTTGCCTCCTTGTCAGTCACTATTCCTCTTTGACATGGAACGCTTCTCAGGGAATAAGGTGGTCAAGAAGTGAAGAGGTTGCGAGAAGAGCATGCATCACCCATTGCAGTGTTTTGGACTGCTCTAACATCACTGTGGAGAAAACAGAAATGAAGAGAATTGACTCCCAGTGCTCCAAAACCCACGCAGGTTTGGCTTTGTTGGCCACTGGCTTTGTTGACCACTGGCTCACAGCGCCTGGATTTTTCTGAGCCACGGACTTTCGTGTGAACAGAAAACTGCAATTTGACACTCACCTGCCTTCTGCAGAGCCCTGGAAGAGATTGTGTTAATGTGTGTTCAGTTCTTACCTCTTCCTTGGGTTCTACTTAAGCCTGTTTCTCAGCTGTATGGCCATTACCTGAAGGTCACTCTTGGTTCTTCTGTACCTGGCAATCACATTTGGAAAGCACACAATGCTAGCCTTCCCAGGATGGCAAACTGAACATCACTGGTCTTAGATGTAGTGTTCTTGGACTAGTCATCTCATGGGAATCTTTCTGTATCATTGACTGATTCTTGCTGGCAGAAATAGGAGCATCTTCTGAGTGATCTTCTACAACTGAAGACTTGCAGGTGGAATTAGAGTTTATATGTAAGGAGGAGCCACAGGTGAATGCAATCCTCTTCAGGGGGATCACAGAATCCTTAGGGATCAGAAGGGATCTCAAAGATCATCCAGTCCAATCCCCCTGCCACAGCAGGATAGGATACCCTAGACCAGAAAAATCCTCTTGTATTCTTTTTCCATTTCCCAAACCCTATCTTTTTCTGCTTTTGTTTTATTTCCTTTTTCTGGCTTTCTGCTGCAGCTGATGTTTTTAAACTGGCAGTAGGAGTACTGCGTGCATCCAGGTTCTCCCTACTGCAAGTATTCTCATTGTTCATTCAAGATTTAATCCTGCATCAGGAATGCAGTTACATTTCTATTCCCAGCCTGAGGAGCCAGAGTGAATGGAACTGTTGAGCTTTTCACTGCTGACATGGGCAGAAGTAAGAGTATTGCTCAGAATAACAGGACATGTTCTTGTGTCTGCGGTCTCCCCTGGAAGAGCATGACACGGCTGAAAGGTAAGGAATGCTTCCTTCAAACCATTGATTTGTATGCAGACAGTAGAGTCTGCTCACACTCGAGCTGATTGTTTTACTACTTTGGCCCAGGTCTATGAAACAGTCACTGCTGGTTGAACTGAAGGCATCGCCCGGTACACTTGCTGGCAGCAAGTTCGATGGTATGTGCTGCTCACACAGCAGATGATTTTTAAGCTAAGCTCAAATTCAGTCTGTTTGCAAGATATTTGTACTATGACTAGTGAACAATTACACACTCCAAGAAAAGCAACAATAAAAAGTATTCAATATGTATTAGATGACTGAACTGTGCATGAGTATAGGAGTTAGGATCAATTATGCCTAGCTGACAGCAGCGTCATCATAAGTAGGAGCAATTGTTAGTCTTCTAGAATCAGGGAGTAGCTTAGTACTAGGAATAGAGAAGTGACAAGCACAAACAATCTGTTACTCATTGTGAAGGTTGTGAAGGTGTTGAGACCCTTTGAGAAAAGCAGATCATGAGCTTCATTGGTGATGACCGCCCCGTGTAGGAGTGAGTCAGCTAGCAATGAGGTATCCCCTCTCCCATTCTGTAACACTGCGGTCACTGAGGAAAAGACTAGTAGGAAGTCAAAAGAAAGTTTGTCTGGATTAGTCAGATCTGCAATTTTCGTGTTCAGCTTCAGAACAATTTCAATGAAACAAACAGATTGTTCCCAGCATGTCCGTGTGAAATAAAGCGAGCACGCCTGTTTGTTAGTGACAAGCAGGGTGTCAGAATTGTTCAGTGAGACAGAAGAAAGGCGGTTTGAATGAGTTTGCGCAGCTGTGGTATTTGTTCAGATCCAACAAAGAACAGAACCTTTTAAAAGGTCACAAAGAAAACCTGATGTAAGTGTCACACTTTAGAAAAGGAACATGTGATACTCCGTGTTACCGATGTGGGGACAGGTAGAGGAAACCCCAGGCACTTGTTTCAGTGGTGGTTTGATTTTACAAACATAGTCTCAGAAATTAAAAGAATCACTGATCAAGTCCAACCATCAACCGAGCACTGCCAGGTCATCGGTAGACTATGTCCCTAAGCACCACATCACTGTGTCTTAAATAGCTCCAGGGACGATGACTGCACTGCTTCTTGGGCAGACTGTTCCAATGCTTGGTCACCATTTCTATACAGAAATCTGTACTAATATCCAGCCTGAAACTCTTGTTGCTTCTTATCTGTGAGAAGAGACCAACCCCACCTGGTCACAACCAGCTTTCAGGCAGTTTTAACAAGTGATAAGGTCTCCCCTCAAACTCTTTTCTCCAGACTAAAGACCCCAATTCCCTCAGCAACTCTGCATAAGCTCTGTCTTCCAGGCCCTTCACCAGCCTCATTGCCCTTCTCTGGACCCCCTCTGGTGTCTCAACACTCTTCTTGCACTTAGGTGCCCAAAACTGAGCACAGTACTCGAGGTGAGGCCTCACTAGCACTGAGTACAGGGGGATGATTAGTCCTCCTCGCCAGGATACCCTTGGCTTTCTTGGCCACCTGGGCACAGTGCTGGCTCATGTTCAGCCAGCTGTCAGTCAGCAAGCCCAGGTCTTTTTCTGCCAAGAGTTTTCCAGCCACTCTTCCCCAAGCCTATAGCATCGCAGGAGGTTGTTGTGACAGACATGAAGGACGTAGCAGTAGGTCTTTGTGAACCTTGTCGCACCTATCCACCCTGCTCAGGTTCCTCTGCAGTGCTTTCCTATCCTCAGGCAGATCAACACACCCACCTGTTTGGTGTCATCTGCAAACTTGCTGAAGCTGCAATCAATCTCCTCATCCAGAGCAGGGATAAAGATGTTAAATGAGACTGGCCCCAGTACTGGCCACCAACTCAATTTAACACCTTCAG
>VZRI01002953.1:31404-59671 GCA_013397515.1 Upupa epops
GGCTCCTCAATTCAAGAGGGACAGAGATCTGCTTGAGACAGCTACAAAGATTAAGGCACCTGCTTTATGAGGAGAGACTGAGAGACCCAGGGCTTTTCAGCTTGGAGAGAAAAAGACTGAGGGGATTTAATCCCTGTCTATAAACCCGTGAGGGCTGGGTGTGAAGAAGGAAGAGACAATCTCTTTTCACTGGCATCCTATGACAGGATAAGGGTCAATGGGTAGAAGCTGGAGCACGGGAAGCTCCACCTCAACATGAGGAAGAGCATCTTTACTGTCAGGGTCACAGAGCACTGGAAGGGGCTGCCCAGGGAAGTTGTGGAGTCTCCTTGTCTGGAGATTTTCAAGATCTGTCTGGATGTGTTCCTGTGTGTCCTGCCCAGGGATCCTGCTCAGGGGGGTTGGACTTGATGACCTGTGGAGGTCCCTTCCAACCCCTAATAATCTGTCGGTCTGTGTGCTTTAACTTGGCCTTACTTATCACAGAGGACAACAGGATTATTTCAGCACTGGTTAGGACTATGAATGGTAATGAACTCAGCTGCATACCCTGAAACTCTCCTTCGGATGCAGGGAACAAGAACGCTCCTTTTCCATGAGGATAATACCTTGGTCTGTAGAGAGGTGTTGTGTTTTCCTGTACACCTCATGCGTTTCTCTGGAAGGCATCGTTATATCTGGATGACAGAGCTTGCCATTAGTATGTATGTTCCAAAATAAGCAACTTCATTGATTTGCTCCATCTAATAACATCTAAGCACCCGGAGTAATTTGTCTGAGCGCTGTCACCAAGCATTGCCTCTGAAGATGGATGATAAAGCTCATGGAGTTTTTCTGTTTCCTAGGTAAAGAGCTGAAGGAAATGTGTCTGTTTTCCTCTATTCCTGCCCTAGGGCATTTTGATTAATATTGACATCACCCAGCCCTGTGCCAGCGGACCAAAAGAAGAACAGCATTTCCAGTGACTGATTTGGTGCTGACAGCAGCAGGCAGTCCTCATTCAACACAGGAAAATATTTTTAGTGGATGTCTCCCGAGCCTCCAACTGAAGCCAGCAATTGGCAAGAGTCATCCCTCTCCAGATCACCAGCTGTGACTCTGAAAATGTTTAAAGATGTGAAACAGTACACAGTCTTAGTCTTTTCACATCGAACAAACCAGTTACTTGGAAATATTTGCCAGTCTGCAGTGCTGAGGACATGAAGCTGCATGAACAAACCCAAACCCCACCAGATTCAGTGCACTTAGAGCCTCAGAACTGCTTGGCTTTCACTGCAATTCAGCGTGGTCCCTTTCCTTCCCCCTTTCCCTTTTTCTGCTGACTCCTTGTCATTCAATTTATGCCGGAACTGTTGTTTAACTGCAGCAGATACAGATGGGCAGTGCAGATAGTTACCCTTCAACTGAAAACTATATTAGTGTGAGACAACATGGGTTTGCTTTGAGCTGATGGGACACTGCTTTAGTGTGGAATAGAGTCAGGTTAGGCAGCTGCTTTTAAAACAGGACACGGTCTGGTTTACACAATGGAGAAAGCTAGGTTAGCATCTCATATTGTCTTCAGCAACTGATGCAGTCTTTTGGAGAAAGGGGGGGATGACGTCACATTCGTTGTCTTGATGCAGTTAGGGAGGCAGAAAAGATAGGGAAGGGCTAAGCTTTGGCTTTTGTCAAAATGCAGTTTTTTACCTGGACTGAGGAGAGACACAACTGGCTATGAGAACAGTCATCACATTTGCTGTCCTTCCTGAAGCAAAAGGAGAAGCCACGGAGAGAGAGGGATGTCACAAGTCACACTTCCCCAGGCTGGTCCTGGACTTGGTATGTTTGTAGATTTGGGGAGAGAAGTGGGGCTCAGACCAAGCAGCCGATACCAGGGTGAAGGAAAGGAGCTGACTGAGTGAGTGGTGCAGAAAGCTTTTGGGTAACATGCAGAGCAATGCACTAGTTCCTTTAGCACAACCCTACAGCTCACTGTGACAGGATCTCCAGCTGAAGCAAAATAGAAGTTTCTATTCATTGCTAAACAGCAGGGAGTCTAGATGTGAGCCTCGTAGTCACAAGCACTATTCCTGAAGTAGGAGAAAAAATTAAACACTTAAAAATAATGTACTGCCATCATACGCTGGCACAGTCATTCATACAGAAGGTAATTTTTAAGCATTACTTACAGGTTTTCAATTAGACTTGTGAGCATAACGCTGGTTAGCATTTTATTTGAGTGTGCAGCCTCCGTAATTTGACTGCATAACACAACTGAAAACCCCAAATTCAGTTACAACTCAATGCAAATATTGAAATCCAATTATTACTTGCGGGCAAGCACGCAGATAAATATTACCAGACAACAATGTCAGTCAAAATTACATGTAATTCACTGCACTTGGAAGAAAATCAGAGCCTATGTGAGCTTGTGAGTTCTTTATGCAGTACAATGGATGCCCAAATCAGTCTGTATTACTACGCTGTAGGCAGGCTGTTCACAACAACCTCGTGTGATACCACAGGCTTGGGGAGGAGTAGCTGGAGAAAAGTTAGAAGCACAACCCACAAAGGAAAACAGCGAGGAATTGGTGCGAACTGTCTCTCTGATGCCTTTCAGATTTGGGAAGTTGACTCCTGTGCTGGTCAGGGCTCTGGCCTCAGAGGCCTGGGCACAGATACTTTTCTGTTTGGCTGTGATTTGTTAATGACAAGGAAAGTGCTAACTGTCGAAGGTGATTACTAGTTTATTTCATTCTGGTATCAGAGAGACAGCAGCAGAACCTTTCCTTAGCAAAGTCTGTTCAGTTATTTTTAATTCAGGGATGCCTGACATTGGTATCTGTGACTTGTTTTAACAAGCTGCCTTTAACAAACACATCCTAAAAACAAGGCCAAAGGACAGAGAAGCTTATTAGTCAGGTTTCTTTGTGTACTGAGTAGACACCGATCTCAGAAATGAAGAGCTCAAATGTCAAGAATTCCCCCGTGCAAAGTCCAATTGAGTACAAACCGGGTACAGATGAGCTATGCTTCTATTTTGTTAGCTCGATTCCCACTTCAGCGCCAAACTGGTACCGCATTTCAATGGTTTTGGGAATATTTTTGGTACTATTGACAAAACTGAATATTCAATGAGGAAAGCTCGAGCAGCTTTGCAGAAAGCAAGACTACCCAAGCCCCCTACTGCAGAAATCATTTGGATTTATATAACTTCACACAAGGTAGTTCATACAGAAGCCTCAGATCTTGACTTTATTCTTGATCTTAACAACAGTCAACCTTACGGCCTTTCCCCCAGTCACCCCAAAGAAAATTGTGGTCCTCAAAGGCTCTGTGTTTGCAATTCTGTTAGAGTTGCAACAGGCAAAAGCTCCTGTCAGTTACAATCTTTGGAGTAAAGCAATTTTCTTCCCTCTTTTCCTCGAGAAGTTGCGTTAGAGCAGCAAGAATATATTTTGAAAAGCTCTGAAAGAACTGAAAATGGGAAGCCATGGCTGGAACTCTTCATTTGAAATGCACTGCTTCATCTGATGTACGACACCGACACAAAGACAATCACTATTTTCAAGAGTTGTAGTGTGAGGCCTGCGGACAAAGATTTATACTGGAGAAGGCACAAAAGCTCCAGAGTAGGACCTAGTCTGCTCACTGCTTCAGCAGTGGAGCTCAGGCTGTGGTTGCTGCCTTTCAAACATCCAAAAGGGAGAGCAACTGAGCAATTTAGCATGGTGGGCATGCTAATCAACATCAGTCATGTGCAGAGCAGGCTGCTTGTTCTGCTCCCAAAATACCACCTGCAGAATGTGACAAGTGATATAGATTTCTGACTCACTACTGCCACAGGCGTAGAGCTGCTAAAAGAAGCTGCTGACTCTAACCAGCATTGTGATTAACTGAGCTGCATGCAGGCAGCTCAAAGAAGAGTTCATGCAGGACCTTTTCTTCTGGAAATACATGCATCTGTCATTTCAGTTAAAAAACAGATCCTGCTATCAACAACAGTAACAGCAGGGGTCTTTTTTATTCAGCTTTCAGAACAACATAGTAGGCGGTGCTGTGAGAAAATAACATCTCTGTTTCCTTACGTGGACCGATGCGTTTCAGCAGGATAAGAAAACACAATATACATCTCTCTTTCTCTCTCTCAAATTCATTCTTGTTTTAATTCTTCTTTTCCCCTGTCTCTCTATACCTAATCATTCTTCTTCTGGTATCTACCTTCTTCTTCTGGTCAGCTCTGAATGCAAATAACAGATCTAGAAGAATCGTAGCAGGAGATCTGCCTTCACTTCCGATCCCCAGTTTAGTCCACATCATCTTTAATGTCATGACAGCTGTGTGTACTAGTTAAGAGAGAGTGTCCTTCTCTGCATGCAAGAGCATTTAATGAATGATGAAATTAGGCAACGTTTATTTTTTCACTGGGCTGAAGGGTAGAACAGTCTGGCTTTTTACAGCACCCATTCTCCTTTCCTGAAATTCAAAGGATGCGAGTGGTCTAGAGTATTCCTGGGGCAATCTGACAAAGGAGGTAACGGTCACCAGGAGATTCCCCAAACAATAATGCTGTCTGAAAATACAATGAAGTCTGGAAGAGCACTTCTCATGGTGCAACATGAGACCTTCCACTTGCAGGAGGCGCTGCAGGACAGAGATGGGGCCAAGCCTCCCACTGTGCATCGCTACCTGAGCCCAGCATTGAGGTCAGGTTGGGCTTGTGGTGCTGCAGAAGGGGTAGACACCTATACCACCAGCCCCACACCCCTCTCCAGGCAGCCTATGATGGGGAGCTGAGGAGAGGCCTCCATACTCCCTGGAAAATGCCTATTTCTTGTTTCTTGATTGAAGCAGAACTAACAGAAAAGCCCAACCTCACAGAGTCTTGTTTGCTGGCCTTTATTCTTCTTTTCTTTCTGACAAATTTGTTCCTGGTTTCCCTTCTGGTTCTTGAAAATTTTTAAGCTGCACATTCTCCAACTTGTGTGTGGGCTAGCAAATCTGGTTCCTGCAAGGGGTGTGCAGAAACATTCAGTAGTTACTGGAGCAGAAGAACTAGAGCTTTACAAGGACTTCTGCTGCACAAAACACAACTTAAAGGAGGAAAGACCTTAAAGGAGGAAATACTGATCCCATGTGAATGACAGCTAATTGTCAACAATGCGCTAGACTGCACATCACCATCAGGACTCATCCCTCAAAAGAAAAAGCTTTTCATGTGTTAAAGAAGAAATACTAAGACTGAGGGCAATAGCAAAATGCATCAGCATTACCCTTGCCAGACAAAGACAAGCAGTTCCTCAAAAAAACCATCTCTTTCCATCACAGCTGTAAAGAAAAAGATCCTGAAGTGGAAAGCAGAATCGCATTCAACGTTGTAGCAGAGACAACATTTTTATTGAGGCCAATAGAATCATAGAATCCTTAGGGATCAGAAGGGACCTCAAAAGATCATTCAGTCCAATCCCCCTGCCACAGCAGGATCACCCAGACCAAGTCGCACAGGAACACAGCTAGGTGGGACTGGAACACCTCCAGAGACGGGGATTCTACAAGCCCCCTGAGCAGCCTGTTCCAGTGCTCTAGTACCCTCCCTGGGAAGAAGTTCCTTCTGATATTGATAGGGAACCTTCTCTGTTCCAGCTTGCACACAGTGCGCCTTGTCCTATAGGTTAAGAAGGTCACCCTTCCCACACACAGAAATGAAAATTAATTGATTTTGGGGTTTTTTTTAGCATTGATCTCAAGGCATCAACTCAACGGGAATGTGCTACAGAGGCAAAAGGGATTCCTGCATGGAAACGTGTGAAAATGAGCAGGAAAAGATGATCTCTGCAAGGATAACTTATCTCTATCTTTGAACAATTTGGTTTTGCAAGAAAGACAATGACCACCAACAAAAAGCGTAACTTTAGTCACTTTATTTCTTGTTCAAAATACATATGAAACAGTCAGAATAAAATTATCTCAAAGAGTTCTTTTCTGGTCTTTTCAATAGAAAATTATCACAAACTGTACACTTCATAACATCTGTTGAGGTTTCTGTGTTACATTGGTTTGTTTTTCTGGAGCTGACAAAAAGAACTCACACTTTCTAGAGAACACATTGTAGAAATACTGCGACGCGTTACGGCTCTCAATGGCTAGTGCAAGAAAACCCACTGACTATCAGCAGTACAATTTACGCTGTCAAGTTTCACAAGTGGCCATTTAGCGCATAAAAAAGCCAGGAACACAAGTTCAAAAAGGCTTGTTTTGTTGTCTCTATAATGCAGAAGCCGAAGATATTGACTTGAACAATGGCTAGGTATCAAATCACAGACTTCATTTAGAAAGTCACATCATGAACACTGAATAAAGGGTACTAAAACAGTCAGGTATTTAATATTAGGTCTTGGTCAGCCAACATCACATAGCAAGAGACAAAACCTTAGAACTCTGCAGTTCCTTGTAAGCTACATAGACTTGGCAACATTTCTGATCTAAGGATTATTTGAAAGGTAGGGAGCTCTGTTAGAGTTTGGGTCTAATCTAGAACCGACATTAGCACAAAGATGCTTATTCTGACAGGCATTGTATCGGTCACTTCCCTTTAGTATTCAAAATACTAAGTCCTTAAACATCGCATGGGACTTTCTTGGGTTTTAGCTGTCAGTAGTTCCTATGACCAGGAACTCCAACCTCACTTCCTACCTTTTAAAGCATAAACTCTGGAGAACATCTTCTCCATAAACAAGCATATACTAGAAAGTCGCAATGTTCTGTGATGAAGAAAAGATGTGGCTAATCTCTATATTCTATTCCCCCCACTTTGGTTCTCATGAGGAGCACACTGAAGCCAGCTGGCTTGAAAGCAGTGTGGACTGAAAGCTCATGAGAAGGGAGGTTTTTGGTACTCCCCTTGCAGCGTCTAGACCGGTGTCTGACTGGTGCACAGAGGAGCCAGCACTATAGACCTGCTGCCTAAGGTGGTGAGCAGAGCAGGATGATGAGAACATGCAACTTGGGTTTGCCTGCTCTCATCCTGGCTAGCAGACCTATGCAAGATGTGCCTTTAGCATAAAGTAGCTGTGAGACTCCCCATATCACTCTACTCCCAGCCAGCAAAGCACAGGTGCAGCTGCTCTGGGGTACCACAGAGGCTCAATCAGCAGGTGGTATTCAAAAAATATTTCACCTGGTTTGCTGAACAAAGGCCCTCATGATCTCTACTGGAAAGCAGAGAAAGCACAAGTCAGATGTGTGCCTCCACAGCAGGATGCCAACAGTAGCTACTTCTAGGGTAGAGAACTAGCCATATTCCACCTTCAGACATGTGCATTTAAGTCTGATGTATCTTACTGAGGCTACTCACTAAATAGAGAAGAATAAATAATTTAGACTTGCACTTGGAAGAAAAAGAAACGAGAAACAATACGAAATATATATATGCTTTTCCATTTTCTCTAGAAATAGTTTTCTATTTCTTCAACAAAAGTACATTTTGATCAATATTTTCCCATACAAATATAGAGTGAAAAGAGGTGCAACACCTCATGTGCAGCAGGACTATGTCAATGTCTATACAGACACCCTCTGAGCTTCAACAGCAAGATGGAAAACTGTAGGCCACTACTGAAAAGGAAAAATCCAGTAACAATACAACTGCCCTCCGTGCCTGACAACAGCGACTAGACATCGTTATTTACCAAGACAGGCAGCCGAAGCTCGCTTTCCGTGCCAGTGTTAGTAAAACAAGTATTGGCAATAAAACTTCAGACCCTAAGGATGCACTGAAGACTTTTAATGCAGCCCAAATTGCCAGCAAGCCACAGACAGGCAGGGTGGATGTAAGAAATTTCATTCTTGCATTGAGACCTCATACGGGGTTCAGTTCACCATGATAAGTTGTCGCCTAATGCAAAACTAACTAGTAGCGCTGCTCAGGTTTGATTTCAGCAGTGGGCTGAGCAAGAGTGGCATCCTGTGCTTTGAAATGAATGACTTACTAAAACCCCCCAGAGTAATTTTGCTGGGTATACTAAATGGTCTATTGCCATGCCTTTAGAAAAGTATTATCATCTCAATCAACAAAGGAACAATTGCCATATAGAGTGGCAGGTAGATAGACTTTAAAGACAGCTCTCCTGAAAGCGTGTTACTGTACTGTATCTGAAATGGCTAAGCTGTTGTAGTAATGCAAAATCTATACACGCATGTCATCAAACCACACCTTCAAAGGCTGAATCTAACAAAGCTCTGGTGCTATCCCAATAAATCCCAAAGCTTCGTTAAATTCATGAAGCCTTTTGTGTTAGTCTTGACATAGCCCAGAATGAAAGGTGAAGTGTTCTATGGTAATTGTTAAAAGAAAGAAAACTCACAGCAAAATCAGAATGTTTTTTATCAACATCTTTACATTTTGCTGTCATGGATATTTTTGCTTAAAGGCTTTCAAATTTCATTTCTTTTTTGCATCATATTATTTTCAGTGCATGAGTAGATTAATACTTGAGTACCCATTTTTGCCCTGCTCATACAGTATTATCTGAAGAAAAGCTTGGTTTTAACAACAGTACAAAAACCCAAGGCAAACAGATCTAAAAGATGCCTTGTGATAGTTTCTCAGTAGAGATTTCTCATGATCAAGCCCTGTTTAGGTAGGAACTCTGTTTCATTCCATAGGCTGCCCTGTTTCTGGAGGGCAGGCAGGTGAGACAGATTTCCGTTTCATCCTCAGAGCTTCTCTGAAATCTATGACCTACAATTGTCTGTCTGCTACGGGCAAGTAGCTAAAGTGCAGTAGTGCCAGGCTCCCTTTCGCAATAATACAGGAAAAAAAATCATCTCACTGTGCAAATTAATTTGCTGGCTAAGATCAGGGGTTTTGATTCTCTGGCCCAAATCTACCTCGATGAACTGAGAAGGTCGAAGGTTTCAATAAATAAAAAGAGTTTAGCTGGAAGTGTAACTGCAACCAGACGACACTCACACTACACAGAACTCGATAGAAATAAATGTACGAGTGTAAATTGCTCTCTGGAGATTCTCCACAATCTCCCTTGTAGTTTTCCATTGTAGTCAAATCACCATTTACATAAAAAAGGTCACACCCATAGCCCTTTGCCAAAACAACATGGTCAGCCTGCAATCCTCTTCCTTGTTCAACTACTCCGTCCTTTCCCTCCTAACTGTTATGATGCAATTAATCCTCAGAACACCTCGGTGAAGGAAGTAATGTCCTCTGTTGATCACACTCCCTTTCAGTAAGAGGCAGCCGCTCCCCAGGTGAAGCAATGGCAGCACAACCCTTTCTCTGTGATAATTTAGGACAAATGAGTAAGAATTCATTATGGAACTCAACTTCAGCAAACAGGAAGAAGAGGAGGAAACGGGATTTGTCAGGAACATCAGTGCCAGGACCCTATTAATACACAAAGACCTGTGGGATATGAAGTGAGACATACAGCACAATGATGCCTTCGGTTTTGTGAGTCATTGGCGAATTAGCATCTGCAACATCCCAATGACTCTTCCAGCAGTGTGTGCCTTTAGTTTGGGCTCCACTTGAAAACAAAACCAATAGCTTGTCTGCCACAGCAGCGTTTTCAGAGGGGTCTCCTATTAGTAACCCCAGTACTGGTCGTCAGAACTCTTGAAAACACAAAGAAACGATATTATACAAAAATGATTTGTCAGCTGTTGGAGATTTTCCAACCGGCACAGGTGCCAGTAAGGAGGAGGTCATTATGACACCTAGAGAAGGTGGCTTCCGGGCACATGCTGGCAGTTTGCCTTTTTTGCCTCAATTATGTTGAAAGAGAAAGATCAGAGAATGAAGATGAGCCATGAGCAGCTACTATCCTCTGGGGGCAGGATCCGTGCAGGGCTGATTTTGACCCAACTTCTGCAACCTGTCTCCCACTACCCTTGTGAGCTTGCAAACGGCTGTCTAAAATATTAAGACAGTTTTCCCTTCATTTTCCTCTTTCTTTTTTTCAAGTGTTTGTGGCACACACAGTTCTGAATATCGTGTTTTCCACTTTTCAACAGCGCTTTGCTTAGAGACCTCTTCACAAGCTTAATAGGCTTTTGTCCTCTCTTCACTCACGTTCACGTCTCAGATGCCACAAAAGATTATAAATTTAAAATACCTTCTTGTTCAGTCCTCTTCACTAATGTGCCTGTCAGTCACAACTCACGGGATACTGATAAAACCCAACTCCATGCTTGATCAGACTCTATTTGTAGAAATGTTCACTAAAACAGCCTACAACCTCTCCTTCCCTGCAACTCTCACAGAACACTGACTCCTTTCTGGTGAGTCACAGAATGATTGAGGCTGGAAAAGACCTCTGAGCTCACCCAGCCCAGCCCAGGACCTGACATCACCCCATCAGCCACACAACGGCACTCAGGGCCACAGCCATTCTGTCCTTAAAAGCCTCCAGACACGGGGTCTCCACCACTGCCCTGGGCAGTCCAGTCCAGGGTCTGAGCACCCTTTCCACGAGGAAGCACTTCCTAACACCCAACCTTACCTTCCCCTGGCACAGCTTCAGGCCTTTCCCTTTCATCATGGTCAAGGTCTGGGCTGGATGAGCTTGGAGGGCTTTTCCAGCCTCAACAATTCCGTGATTCTGTAAAACATCCCAAACTATTTTAAAAAGCAAGCTCTTGCAAACAGTTCTACCCCTGCAGTCAGAGGGAGAGGGCAACCATACACAGGGTATGGTGCCGTCATGGAATATGGTGCTGGCACTCTTGCTAAGCCCTGTGTTATAAATGAATTGCAGAGCTCTCTGTGAGTTCTGAAGCTGTCATGAAATAGCTGTACCCCCCTCCTTTCCTTGGTCAGTTCTCTTTTCATGCCAGGCTTCCTAATTTCATCTCTCCAGGGGAGAGACTTTAATTATGCTGGCCTCCAGGACCCTGGCTGTTTCTGGAGACTGCGCTAGCACAGACAGTCTGAACGGATTCACAACTTTTCTTTCAGAGATCTGTGAACATTCCAGTAACAACAGGAAGCCATTTAAGAGT
Source organism: Upupa epops (assembly GCA_013397515.1). Classification (NCBI taxonomy): domain Eukaryota; kingdom Metazoa; phylum Chordata; class Aves; order Bucerotiformes; family Upupidae; genus Upupa; species Upupa epops. Next base: position 42,406 of record VZRI01002953.1, read on the forward strand.
TTGAGTAGGTAACGCTCCATGCCTCTGATGAATGGATTGTAAAACAACACTGTGCCTATCTGTCCTGCCTCAAGCTATCCCATCCCTCCAAGGCAGACTAATCCAACCCCATTCTCTGTAAACTACAGCAGCAGCTTGATCCCCTTCTGTTCAGACAGAAATCTTGTCTGTTCTGAAAGAGATCTCTTCATATGTTTTATGCTTTGTTGGTTTTTGATGCCTGCTTGTGTTTTCTCCACTTGATGAGAGATATTTTCCAGACTGCCAGACTGCAGTAACAGAAACTCCCGGGCCACTAGGATGGACATTCAGTACTCTGTAAATCTCACAGTCTCTTGTCAAGCAAACATTTTGTGCCTGCTGTTCCTTTTTTCCCTACTTACTGACCTCACCTCATTTGAGGCCAATAGGCAGTTAACACCCTGCATTCAGAAATTATTACTCAGCAGCTACACGTTCATCACAGCAGCAGCTATGGGACTTCCTGCAGAGCAGTTCAGGGCATACTGTCTTGAATTGCATACCAGGCAGGCAGTATGTCTTTCCTACCCGGGAGACCTTTGGTAATCTAATTTCCCTAGAGATTCACAGAATGACAGAGTGCTGGGGAGTGGAAGGGACCTCGAAAGATCATCCAGTCCAAACCTCCTGCTACAGCAGGATCCCCTAGATCCAGTCACACAGGAAGAGTCCAGGCGGGTTTGAAATGTCTCCAGAGAAGGAGACTCCACAACCCCCCTGAGCAGCCCCTTCCAGGGGGGGCTCTGGCACCCTCACCAAGAAGAGGTTCCTTCTCATCTTGATGTGGATCCTGCTCTGTTCCAGCTGACACACGGTGCCCCTTGTCCTAGCACTGGGTGCCATTGAGTAGAGCCTTCCTCCTGACACCCACCCTTTCCATCTTGATCAACATCCATGGGGTGACCCCTCAGGCTCCTTTTTTCCAAGCTCAAGAGCCCCAGCCTTTCAGGGAAATGCTCCCCTCAGTCGTCTTTGTGGCTGTATGCTGGACACCCTCAAGCAGCTGTGTCCTTCTGGAACTGAGGGGCCTAGAACTGGACACAAGATTGCAGGTGTGGTCTCACCAGGGCAGAGTAGAGGGAGAAGATGAACGTCTCTCGATCTCCTAACCACCCCCTTTCTCATCTATGAGGGCCCATTGCTGGCTCCTGGTCACCCTGCTGGCCACCAGGACCCCCAGGTCCCTTTCTCCTACACTGCTCTACAGCAAGTCAGTGCCCACCCTATCCTGGTCCCTGGAGTTGTTGTTGCCCAGATGCCAGATTCTACTCTGCCCTTGTTAATTTGTCCCTGGCCAACTCTCCAGCCTGTCTGTCCTATTTACCAGCCATACTTGAGCAGTGCTCTGTCTGGACAATACTGACACTGGGAGTCTTCAACAGTGCTTATGTATTTCATCATCGTGTGCTCACGCAACAGCACTTGTCCTTAGAATCAACAAAGTCCTGGTGACAGTGCTGTGCAGGGTTTGACTGCTTTTTCCTGTTGTGCAAAGTCAGCATGCATTGTGCCCTTCCAGAGGGCTGAGTCCCACATCACTCAGAGCCACCATCTGTATCCAGGTGGAAAAGTTTTACACAGCACTGTCAGAGACATTCTCCCAGCCAGTAAAAAAGGTTTCCCAGCAACAGCAACATCACAGAGGCACTATCAGATAAAACATAAAACCACAGCCCTGAGCTCTCTCTGTCGTCAAGTATCCCCTAGCGCTCGGCACAAGACTGAAGGTGTGAGTTCCATATTCCCAGCCAGATTCCCCGGTGATATTTAAATCCAACCTGCAGCTTCACTTTCTCTTAGCATTCCACCCCTTGGTTTGCTGTGTGCTGTTAAAAAGCAACAGCTTCCAGCTAGGGCTAAGGAAAGGGGAACTGTGCAACAGACACTTAATCATTTGTGCCAGTAAACAGAAGATGCTTTTTGAAGTTAAGGTATGATTTACCTTGCAAGTCACAGATGGCCGTGATCAGCATCTCAACAAACTCTCATGCCTAATGTTGACTCTTCTTCAGAAGCACCCCTCTTTCTTCCTGCTTTATGTTACAGAAGGAGAGGACAGGTGATAGAAATACTGCCATGATTGCCAGTTTTGAAAGGAGGGCTTTCTTTTCAGTGTCTGCAGGTGCTTTGAGCAGCTGTGTGTCTGCCGCTCCATTTTCCTTTGTCTTTCTTAGCTGTGCAGCCTGCCCTGTGCCATGGTGGAGGTGTGTTCTTACACTAGAGAGCTCCGTTCCGATTGGCAAGCCTCAGAAACCAAGCAAAAATGACCTCTGAGCAAAAGGTTAACCAGAGTCTCAGCTGTGGTGTGAGTGAGAGAAAATTAGCCATCAAACACACCCTAATGTTCCTGTCACATCTGGTATATCCTACCCATACTTCGGATGATCTAACAGATGAGCTCTGTCCCAAAGTCACCTCACTGCCTACTCAACGTACAGTCGTGTTTCGACACCTGCAGGATACTCAAGTCTAGAAAATAGTAAATTCATATTAACTGTTCTGGACAAGGCCCTGCCATGCAGTACAGGTCTGTCCAGTATCTGCCACGAACAGAAACACAGTTCTAATCAGACGTGGATGTTCTGTTGTTCATAGAAGTGCCAAACGGTAGCGATGACGTGTGTCACAAGTGCAAACACTCCCGTGTGCAAATCCAGGTATTTCACATGCTCTGCTGCGCCAGACTTTGCAGGCACGTTCACAGATCTCTGAGAGAACGGACGTTTCCAGCAGGAGAGGAACTCTGCTGCTGTGTTCCAAAATAGTCAATTGCTGTCCTTGAAAATGTTTACACACACACAGCACACAGGCAACTTATTTCGGATGTATCAGGCCTTTTAAACTCACGGAGGGTAATTAAGAGCTACTGTGCATGGAAGTTCTTACGATACAAGCAGTTACTTGATTAATGAGCTACAGCAGAATAGTCTGGAGCTGGACTGTCACGTACTTGTGGCAAAGTGCCGTGTTCTCAAAAGGATCACATCGGGGGCACTTTACAACAACAAGAAATTGGAGAAAAGGAGGGGTTGAACAATTCTGTTGTAGAAATTTAAAGTTTACTTAGTATTGCTTAAAAAATAAGAAATCAGGAAGTAATGACATTTTCCCTTGGGACACACCAACCCAGTGACAACACTGCCTGTCTGCTCAGCGTTTCCTTCAAAGATCCTGAATCCAATCACAGAATCACGAGGGATTGGAAGGGACCTCGAAAGATCTTCCAGTCCAATCCCCCTGCCACCGCAGGATTACCCAGACCAAGTCACAGATACTGAATGTGGTTGTGATTCTTTAAAAAAATGGTGTGGGTTTGTTATTTAAATGTAAGAAGTCAAACCAATTTCAGGTGTGGAAGGACTTTTACCAGGAAACCTCTGTCCTGATATGCAAAAGTTTGTTGTATGTTATTGGTTCTGTCCCCTTTCGCTGTCCCTGACCAGTATTCCTATCCCTGAAACAGGTGCATTGCCCTTTTAGTCCTTGCTGGAAGCAAAAACCAGAGAGGATTATGGATTTCTGAATGTCTGATGGTCATAAGGGGCTGAGTTGATGACAAGTACCTTCCTTGACAGCTTTCTCGTGGAATGAAAATGAGCAGTGTTGCTCTCCAGCACCTTCTGGTCAACACCGTACGAATCTCTTTACTACTCTTGTAAGGCCAGGAGTCAGCCTTCAGCACTGCAGACGATAGCAAGTGCTTCTGTCTCCGCTGCAGAGACAGAAGGCCAATACTGCAAAAGGCGATGGGGAAAGATGGTTACTGGATGGGACATGAGGGGAAGGGCCATCTCATCAGAACCACGCATTATAGGGACCTATGGTTGAGATGATGGAGTACGATACATGACCTACCTCTTACCGAGCACGTGCACACCAATACTACCGTTCGCAGTGCCACTAGAATCCTAACTCTACATGTGGTTTATGGTCCTGCTTAACAATTTGCATAGACCTAATAACAATTTTATGGTTGCTTAGAGCAAATCTAATGGTCCCTGAAAAGTTATTTAATGTGGGGAAGGGAAACAATTGCTTCAAAACAGTATTTACCCAGAAGACTGGGATGGCTCATTAGATGCATTTGTATGTGGGCTTTTCCACTTTATGGTGCATTATTGAAAATAAATACAAAAATCTAACAGCTCCCCTGGAACCACTTAATCCATCACGTACTTTCTCTGTACGGTTCTGTGGTTTACTTTTGTGAAAGCACAGAAAAGCTCCGCAGTGCAAAACACAATTCTTACGAAGCACTGCTCCTGCTTCCAGTAAATGATTTCAATACAAATTACCCAGGCTTTTAGGGATCCGAGGTTTGAAACTGATGTAAAATTACTACAGTACGTTTTGCATCGACCACCTGCCAGATCAGATTTTGCTCAAATGAAGCTATTGTTGGCGGTACGGCAGAAATGTGGGTAAGCAAAGCCTTCAGGTTAGGAGCAGAGAATCTATGGCTCCCAGTCAGAATATTTTAAATTTCATAACAAAAAGGTACAGAGAGCATCACATTCATTGACTCAGATTGTGCCTTTGTGGGTACACTCAGAGACTGACTAGTCAACCAGACCCTAAAGCCATCGGGTTGGTAATACTACTGTAAAATAGCTAAGAAGGTGTTGTCTTTTGCAGTAACTCTGTTCATCACTGATAAGGAGCTAAAAATAATTAATTAGGGGATTGTTTTTGAAGTCAGATGCCGTGACAATTTTACAACCTGATTTCTTCTAGATGCAGAGCACCCATAAATCAAGTTTAGACAGAAGTCATTTGCTATTGTTATTAACAATACCAAACACAAACTATTATTCCTTTGGTGTTTGACAATAATTGAAATTTAAGAGAACAAAACTTGAAGTACCTTATCACTTCTGAAGAAACACACAGGATCACTCACAGAGAACAATGAAATAGTTAAAAAGATGTTGCTCATTGCTGAACAGTTATGCTACATTTGATCACAAAATCATTAGCTTTTTGGATATTAGGTGCAAAAAAGTGCAAAGAATATTGAGTTAACTGTTACAGTACCACATTACAAGAAGTATTCGCTAGGCCATAATGGCCACTGCTGATATCATTTATCTTAGGTTACATGTATACACAACATAGTTTTGCAGTCTCCACACATATATATGTGTGTGTTTCTGTATTGACCTTGCAAAATCAGCGATGAAAATGAACTAGGTCACAGAATCTCATTATGACATCAGCGACGGAAGGGAAAGAATCCCCCCAGAGGAAAGCTCATTCCCCTATTAAAAAAAAATACCCAGGGTAAATGAAGGGATGAAATCCTGCAAGTCTGTATTTATGGTGATGAAGATACAATCTTGAGCAGGGAGGATCAGTGTTTAGCACTACCAACCCCCTCTTTGAAAAATTACTTCTACCTAGAGGCCTTGAATAGAAACCTGGAGCAGACATTCCATGAGTGTCTGAAGGATTTATGTAGTTATTTGTTTGTGTGCTCGATGTGATAGTAGGCACAAAAAGCAAGGCATAAAACTCGCCTCCTTTTTTTGCCTTAGAAACACCTAGAATGGTATGGCCGGTCTTCCTGCAGCAAAGACACTTCAGGGCATATCTGACTGTCTTCAGGATTAGTTAGGGGAACGGAGGAACTGAATCTTCACAGAAGTACTCTGTGTCAACCAGTCCAAACTAACCAAGCCAAACTGATTTCTCACGAGTCTGTCTAAAGTGCCTTTTCCCATCATAACTAGATTAATTCTCACAAATCGTTCCATTCTTGTAAACTGAGCTTCCCTTGGCACTTTTCTTTCGTATGGTACTTTTTGTGTGTAAAAACAGCTTCTGAAAATATGATCTCAACCTTCTGTATAAATTACAAAGCTTTAGAAAGAACCACCACATCAAATTTTCCTGGTTGTGGTTCAACTTTCAAAAATCTCAGACCCTTCATCTTTGCAGAAGGGAAACAACAAAAAAAAGGAAAACAAAAAGAATACCAAAACATCTGTCCAGTTGAGGTACAATGCGGGGGTAAGGAGAGCTAAATCCACACAATAACATGTAGTTGTCTTCCAGTTTTTAAAGCAGTCCACTTCAGACAACATGTATTTGCTCTCCTCCAGCAGGAGGGTTGGGCTCGATGATCTCTGGAGGTCCCTTCCAATCCCTAATGAGCTGCCTCTGTGTCTGCATCTGCTGTCACTGTGTATTCTAACAAATGAGATAGCTAGTTTATAGATCAGTACATTTCAGGTTTTCTCTCCATGTGTTGACCCAAAACAGACCTTAAATTCATGTTCAGCATATCATTCTAGAGGCATCCAGCCAGGGACCAGAAACTATTCCATGTGAGCTAAGCACTTAGTCAATGTAATTTCAAAGGATCTTCAGAGGTCCCTTTAAAGTCAAGAATCACAGCAGTTTTGTGTATGCATGTGCAGAACTGCAGGGTTTGGTCAATTCTGGAATAGCTAGAATACATGAAATCATTCTCTTTACTTCTAGAGTTTGGCTTGCATAAGGACTGGGTAAGGACTGCATGATGCCAGCAGCAAACAGGCTTTTGCTGTGAAGGGTCTGGATGCACAGAGAAACCTGTATTTCTGTGGAACTGAGCCGACTTCCATGCAACTCACTGCAAAAACATCAGCTTTCCACAAAGATACCCTGCTTAGTGTCATGCAGAGGTACCCAACTGGCCCATCACCAGAGAGCGAATAGCTGAAGCAAAACAGCCACGGGGTACAGCCTCCTGCCTGGGCTCACAAGCCTGGGTGTTAAGCCAGAGAGGCTAACAAGTTTCTGTAGGTGCAACTGGCATCTTGGTTGCTGGAAGATTATGACTGCATAGATTCAGTTGTGTTTCCTGTTCCTTAAAGGCTGGACTAAAACCCATGAAGCAAACAGGGTCCTTCTCATAGGCTTCAGTGGACTTCTGATCTGCCCTTCCTCCCTGCACAAGGAATGAACACTCAAAACTTGACAACAGTTGTTTCCACGGACATTCAGTCTGAAGTGTTAACTTGAGCAGTCACAGAAGATTTAGTGCAATTTAGAAGGAATTTGTTATGTGAGCTCTAGACTGTTTGCTCTCCCTCCAAATAATTAGACCTCACACACTGCAGTGGGTTTGAATTGCTGAAGGGATTGCTTTGCTCTGATTCCTTTGTCTATGCAAAGATCACTGCTTGGATATGACACCGGACACGTGCCGGCAAGAAAACAGGTGAATGAAGTTATATGAGGAAGTATTATATTCGGCTCAAGTCAACTTCATTCATACATTAAGAGATTATTATAAACTGTAATATAAGACGTAGGATAGGAAAAACATACTTTAATAAAAAAATATGGAAACAGTTCATCTGCGGAAGCCAAACCTTCTGTTTATGTAGATGTGGGCTACACAGGAGCTTTGAAGACTGAACATGATGAATCCGCTCTTGTTCCTTAGGGTGTAAGTGGTGGTTTTGGTGATGAGCAAGATCCCTGGCTATCAAAACTGGTTGCTCGTCCAGGTAACTGGAAGAAAAGCATTAGTTTTACAAATGTCACCATGTCTGGCTGTGCATTGCACGCTCTTCACAGGACAACAGACACCCTCAAAGAAGAGCCCAAATCACATCTAGATCCTTTCTGGGGATCAAAGTCTCTGCCATTATAAATGGAGGTATAATAACCGATGTGAACAGTTAGTGTCTAAGTAAATGTGGAGGTAGCTGCTGGCCTTTTGCCTCTGTTCAGCCTAATGAGCAGGTCAGATCAGATTCGTATTTTTGCAAAGCAATTGTTTGTGACATAGATTTTTGAGTAGGAAAAGCTGGCTTCTCAAAGACACGTACAAAACTTTTCTAAACGGATGTTAACATCTCTGGACTCTTTAAGTATCTTCACTTAATCTCAGGGTCATGTCAGTGCAGCACAGAAGCTTTGGAAATCCCACACTGAAGTACCCAACGGCCCCATGTAACTAGATTTAGGTTTTGCAAAGGCTCTTGAAGCTGATCCACAGACACTGCACTGACTTTCTTGGTTTTCACAAGCACATAAGCGTGAAAGTGGCAAAAACATTCAATACATTGAGAAAGAGAAATGTCACTGCTTCTTACCTCTACTAGTGGATGCCAGTGAGTTATTGGTTTACGTGGGTAAGCCAACATTTCATTCCAGTGATCTCTTCCAAGGCCTTCGGCATCAATTCCTGTCCGGCACACCCCGATGACCTCATTGTGCCCTACTCTGAGAATTGCGGAGAGGAAGAAATTTTGGTAATAAAAATGGGTTTAATAACCAGTGATGTACAATTCTGATTACTGGTTTAGTGCAGTGCAGAATGCATTCCCAAAGTCTTCACACTATTTATTACAGACATTAGTTTGTGCTGGTAGAGGAATACTAAGCTCTGTAATGGTAACAATGAAACCTCCAGACACCACCAAGAGTGCTTCACACAGCTATAAAAATAGCAGTGAAGCTGCAAGCCTGGCCATTAAGAGGTTACAACACAGAAGACACAAGGACAGAGAAAGACCATCACACACCAGATGACCTAGAAGGAAATCATGCTCAATTTTATGCAGACAAGGGTAAAGGGGAATGGCAGGAGATGCATTTCCTGCTGCATCGTTTTACATTTCCCAGCTCTAACTGTTGTGGTTGTTGGAATCTCAGTTGAAAATGGTGAGAGGCATAGCTACAATAGGCTCTACTTTAATGACTCCTGGCAGTACCATAGTTTTGCTGAAGGACTACAGAAGGCATTTTCTCTGCCTTGCCTGTATGCACCTTGGAATTCTGCCTCCTGAATTCCTCTTAGCAAGGGCTTTGAAAGGAGCTGCTGAAGAGGACTGGAAGTGTGCAAGTTGCTGTGCTCTTCTCCCTCTAATGGCAGCACAGTGTCTTTTCACATCTGACTGAGAAATGCACCTTCCACATCCTGACAGAAGTCACAGGAAGGTCAGAAATCTGATGGCAAGCAGAACCAAGCACGGGCTCATGTGGCTCAGCAGGGTCTCCCTGTTCATGTGCAATCTGCAGAGCACGTTACCAGCAGCCCTTGACTGAAGCAGACCTGGCCTTGGCCTGGCTCTCTTTAGCTTAACCTGCAGTCCCTGAATCACTCCGAGCAGGAGCTTCTCCCCCTCAGTTCTGGGTGAGGACATGGAAAGTCAAGGCTTAGATGTGTTGTCAGTGCCAACTGAACGCAAAGGTTAGATATAATACAACAGAAGGATTACAAATTAATTTAGTGAAGTAATTAGCATCTAATATATTTTAGTGATCCAAAGTCTCTTGGATTTCAAATACCTTCCACTTAGACAGAAATTAGAGGGCTGAGGGCCTTTTCAAAGCAGGGAAACACACCTGACTTACAAAGCTTTGATGTAGTCCAGCCGCCAGAGTTGTGTGCCAGGGCTACAGGCCTCTGAGAAGACTGAGCCACCCTTCTCCCTCAGGGAGGGGAAGCAGCGGCTGCAAAGAGAAGGCAACTGAAGGTTCACAGTCAGACAGCAACCTGCGCTTACCGATCGTAGTCCATCACAGCAATGGAGAGGCTGACTTGGTCCACGTTCTCTGGAGGGATATCAAAGATGATGGCCTCATTATAAATGGGATTGAGCGTGTTCTTCTTCGTGGTCGTTTTCCGCTTCTTCAGCCTCCGACCCTCACACATCAGCGACACCTTGACGTACGGATCTGAGGAGCAGACAACCGGTTGTGCACATTTGAGCCACAAGCAGGGAAACGTGCAGCGTAAGAGCACTGCTCCTGCTCGGCTTGCTATTCCGATGCTACAGACAATTACAAAGATTTTAAGCGCTCTGGCAGTCGCTGCTTTCGGCACGCTGCCGACACAAGAGCCGCGGGTGTCCTGCGCAGGCGTACCGACTGCCAGACTGGAGGTAGCCAGTAGGCCTGAACAGGGCCTGTGCCCATTTCACAGCCAGGTTAAAGACATAAAACCAAGGAGTGACTGTTTGTCCCCTTCCTGAACAGATTCTGCCTTGTTATTTAAAAAAGAGGTAGATTCACCTGATGCACCAGTTATATCCATTGCCTTGAGATTCCTACATTTGATGACTGTTAATGTCATTCTTCCAGCAGTAGGCAAATAACAAAGGGAAAACATGATCTCACCCAAATCTATGCTTTCCTGAAGAAGAAAAGCAAGGATTAGAAATCTGACCACAATGCCAACAGTACAGTTCAGAACATGCAAAGGCTGAGAATGTCTGCTCTAATATGGAGACACTTGTGTAACCTCAGATGCCTTTGAAGGTGCCACAAACAACAATGAGAGAAGGTTACTATACAATATGGAAAAAGCACAGACAGGAAAATATTCTAGTGACAGTATCTGGAGTGACTACACTGAAAAACAGAACAAAAGCAGAGTCTGAACTCTGTGTTCCTGGAACCTTTGGAATTCCCACAAATGAGGAGTCCATGAAGACAGCATCTGAAGTTCTGCTCTTGAAAAGACCTGGATTTTATCATCCCCAATGGAAAGAGATCTGATGGGCTGGCTGGGCCACACAGCTTGATTTACATGCATTTCAGCCACTAAGATTTTTGTGGGAGGTTGACTTCTGCTCCCATGTGTATGGAAGAAAAGTTTACCCTGACCAAGTGCTTCGAACAGATGAAGGAAGTTCTGAGGAAGAGAGGTTCAATCACTTGGGCTTGCTTTTGCCACAGTTCTAGAATTATCCTAATGGCATAAAAGTTTAGATTACATTATGAATTGCTCCTGTTCTGCTAAGCTCCTAAATATATAAAAACAACAGCCCAAAGAACTCTGCATGTGAAGAATATTAAGAAAACTAAGGCTTTTAAAACACGATCCTGTAAGGACCGTGCAAGGAAATCACTTCGGCAAGGCAGCCAGACTCAAGCATGCTCATGTTAGCTCAGAAGAATCTGCTAAAACACTTATTTTTATTATTTCAGCTTCAACATTTTATCCATCAAGCTGCCCTGAGGATTTGCTGGAGAACTGATGGCTTTATGGTATGGCTGTTGTAGCATCAGAAGACAAGAATGATATATTTTAAAGGATGCACACTAAGATAATTATTGCTGTGCAGGTGACAAAACGGTGCTTACTGTCAGGAGACGGACTGGGGCTTCTTGGTCACATTTTTCAGTTGCTTATATGAACAGTGTTATCAACTTTCTTTGGGTTAGTACTCTGCCTAACTTGAAATAGGTACTTTTAATCTTTCTGGAGTAGAGATGAACTTAATCACATGCTTCAGGGGTTCCACTGGGTTTTGTTTTTCCTGTGTTGCAGACTCTAGATTGAAGACTGCAGTTTTAAAATACCTTTAAATTCTCTGCTGCACTCTTAATAAAACATTGATCTGGTTGTAGGATGGTCAGTTCACACATCCAGCCATTTAGCTGGGACACCATTACAAGAATTAATAGATTGATATTGATAAGCATGTGTACGGGCACTGGGGGCCAATGTAATGCTAGTCACTACATCAGGATTTCAGATTTCTCAGGACTTAACAATGATTTTGCTCATTCAGTCTGCAAAGGATAAATACAGCTATTTGACATCTCCTCAGCCCAACCTCTTACTTCACCACTCAGCTCAGAATTTCATGCCACAAAGTGCATTAACCACTTTTCTATTTCATAAAGTATAAATAAAACCTGAAATGGAGCAAGATAATTTTCACTCGTTCATTACAGTGGCAAGTACTGTTTTATTTTACAGCTTCTCTCATACCTGAAATCTGTTGTAAGCACAGCTTTGGTTACCAGCATTACATCCTGAATTTAGAGTTCTAGTTTGTGCCTAATTGCTCCTTGTCCTGTCACTGGGCACAGCTGAAACATCTGCCACCATTCTCCCTACAGCCTACCTCCAGATATTGGTAGGCATGGATAAGGTCTCCTCTCATTCTTCTCTTCTTAAGGCTAAATATTCCCAGCTCTCCCAACCTTTCCTCATAAGAGGAAAGTGCTCCAGGCACTCAAATTAAGTTTGTTTCACCCTGATGGACTCTCTACCGCAGTTCGCAGTCTCTCTGGAACTGGGGAGCCCAGAACCATATGCAGTACTCTGGATGCAGCTTCACCAGGGCACAGAGTGACACAGACCTAGTGTCCAGTTAGTTAGGAATCACTGCAAATTCAAAGAGGAAGTTATACAGAGCTCCAGAGTCCTGACCTGCACAAGGATAATTATTTACCGAATATGCTAACAGTGTAGAAACTTCCACTCTCTCTCCTATGGAGGAGGCTGAACTGATCTCCTGTGCTAGCAGGAGTGAAAAGCTTACTCTACGGAGCTGATATGTAAAGATGTCACCTTTGCATCATTTTGTTATCACACATGAAGTCTTGGACAGTTTTTGGACTGAAGTTTCTTTCTTCTTCTTTCTTCTTCTTTCCCCCTGCTTTTTCAAGTTTTGCAATTAAGCCAAAGTCTTGAAAGAGCAATTTGCACTGGATTCTTACGACGACTTACGTCAGTGCTACTGGAGCTACATGGCACACAATTTTATGGTTACTTGCTTTACAAGAGGGAGCAGTGTAATTCATACTGCTCTAGAAATGAAATTACCTCAAACACTCCATTGCTGTTAGCTTCATTGCTATTCAGACTATTGTAATCCACAGTAACCAATCTTTTTAATTCCTAATATAAATGTTAATATTCACAATTGTTTTTCTATCCACAATGTGGAAATGGTGCTTTAAAGGTGGCAGGTGAAAGGCACAGCCTAAGTGCTAAGGGTGGGACAAAGTTCTTTTGTATTTGATTTATAAACAAATTATTTGCAAATACTTTTTTCTCTTGGTTTGCCTGCTGTATTTTGAGCAAGCAACTCGTCTTGCACGAGGACAATCAGAGGACTGGAGCACTGCTTCTATGGAGAAGGCTGAGGAAATTGGGGTTGTTCAGCCTGGAGAAGAGAAGACTGTAGGGAGACCTCACAGCAGCCTTCTAGAACAAAAAGGGGCAGAAAAGAAAGCTGGAGAGGAGCTTCTGTGAGGTTATCCAGTGACAGGACCATGGGGAAATGGTTTCAAGCTAAAAGAGAGAGATTTAAATCAGTTTTCAGGAACAAATTCCTATTAGTCAGTCTGTATTCTCAGCTAAGCATTTAGGATCTGACGGTATTTATGCTGTCACAGAAATGGTCAGAAATTACATGGAGCTGAAACTGAGAGCTAATCATACCTCTTCTCCATGGATTTTACTTGGGAAAGCTTGTGTCCACAGCTAATGTTTATTTTTCTCTCCTGTTCTTTGCATATCAACTCCAACTATTATTCTTCCTCCCTGCACCACTTCCTGATTGAACTGTTGTCCTGGGAAATCTATCAATTAGGTTTGTGTTTGCTCTTGCCCCTATGGAAGCCAGTGTGAAGGCAGTACGGTCTGTTGCTCTGTTACAACTCCATCTTCCGCTTGTGAAAGATTAATGCTTGTTTAGTCCAGTGCCCTGATTGCCCTGGGAAAACACAGCTGCCGATGCAGTCCTGCTGCACAGAGAGAACTCCCTGAGATAGCACACAGGGTCCCACTGGCTGGATCCTCTCTATAGCACCCCAGGAAGTCTGTTGGTTACTTCTTTTGTCGATGCCTCTGTACAAAACTACCCATCTTGTGGACCAGCAGGGTACTTTAACACTGTCAAGCATTCCAGCAGGAAGCCCATTCCTGCGCATGAATGAACCAAAAGTTACTGGGCCTTGCATGCAGAGATGCTCTTCCAAAGCAGCAATGAACTGAGTGCAAAGGAAGGATTTGAGGTGAGAAATTCAGGAAGAACTTAGGGCAGAGCAGGCCAGTTAAGCCATGCACCTTAGCATAGCTGCACTGTGTCGCCTGGACACAACGGTATCAACATTCCTGGAGTACAAAGTAGTCTTTGTTCATGTGATATTTCTTACTTCTGAAGCAAACTGGAAGCAGCAGTGTAGATTTAGCAATATTCAAATAATTTACTCTTTCAACTGGAAAGAGACATCTTTTTCATTTGAACAGTGGCTGGAGAACTGCTCAGCAGAAAAGAAACTGCGGCTGTTGATTGACAGCCAGCTGAGCAGCAGCCAGCAGTGTGCTCAGGTGGCCAAGAATGCTAAGGGCATCCTGGCCTGCATCAGACATAGTGTGGCCAGTAGGACTAGCGGAGTGATCATCCCTCTGTACTTGGCACTGATGAGACCTCATCTCAAATACTGCATTCAGTTTTGGGCACCGTTGAGACGTCGGAGTGGATCCAAAGAAGGGCAGCAAGGCTAGGGAAAGGCCTATAGGGCAGACCCTATGAGGAGTGACTGAGGGAACTGGGNACTGCGGCTGTTGATTGACAGCCAGCTGAGCAGCAGCCAGCAGTGTGCTCAGGTGGCCAAGAATGCTAAGGGCATCCTGGCCTGCATCAGACATAGTGTGGCCAGTAGGACTAGCGGAGTGATCATCCCTCTGTACTTGGCACTGATGAGACCTCATCTCAAATACTGCATTCAGTTTTGGGCACTGTTGAGATGTTGGAGTGGATCCAAAGAAGGGCAGCAAGGCTAGGGAAAGGCCTATAGGGCAGACCTTATGAGGAGTGACTGAGGGAACTGGGGTTGTTTCGTCTGGAGAAAAGGAGGCCGAGAGGAGACCTTATTGACCCTTAAAACTACCTAAAAGGAGGCTGTAGAGATGTGGGAGTCACTTTCTTCTCCCAAGTCAGTAGCAATAGGACGAGATGAAATGGCCTCAAGCTGTGCCAGGGGAGGTTTAAATTGGATATTAGGAAAATTTTCTTCACTGGAAGAGTGGTCAGAAATTGGAACAGGCTGGCTGGGGATGTGGTGGAGTAACCATGCCTGGAGGCATAGATCTAACACTTGGAAACATGGTTCAGAGGCATGGTGACTTTGATGTAATGGTTAGACTTGATGATCTTGGAGGTCTCTTCCAACCTTAATAATTCTATGATTCTATAATAACAGAAATCTTCCAACGTTGTCTCTTCATTCTCTCTCCCAGACTTGTAGGAGTCACAAACCTACATGAGAAACTTCAACACACTTTGTGCAAGGACTGACCCCAAGTATTCTCTTATCTGCTGAGTGGCAGGTGATCTTGTGAATCCTTTGTATCATGCCCCTGCACAGAAATGTCAAGTGCCAGCTAGTCCTGTCTTTAAGGGCTTGTTCCCCTACAGAGATGCTGTTCCTATGCTGGTAGGTATTTACCTGCTCAACATCGCGTTAAAGATTTGATGTACGCTCCCAGAAATACTGACACTCCGCTCTGATGAAGACAGCTACCAAATACAGGACAGGCTCTTGACTGACACAGCCAAGAGACCACCACTGTGCTAGAAATGGCCTTCAGCTGAATTCTGAGCCCTGCTCTACTTCCTTTTGCACCCCAGTTGCAGTGTCCTGTAATAGGTTACCTTAACAGAGTTCCTGGAGTATCTGGGGAAAAGAAGTGCTGCTGAGAGTTATCAGCAATCTTTTTGTTTGGGCAACAACATTAGAGGCAGAAATTTCAAAAAATTTAAATCATGTTTTAAATTATACTAGGAAGTCAGTGAACTTTTCTATCCATAAAGAGTTGGAACTCAAGAGTCTTCTTGCCTGAACAACTTCACAGCACTGAATTCTTGCATTTGTGAGCAGTTCCAAGAAACGAGCCCGGGGTTTTCCCAGTGCAGAGTGTTTGACAGGCACACAACTCTAAACCTGACAAGTGCTTTGCAAAAGCATAAGCTGGATTTACTGACTGAAAACCCCATTTCCTAGGACTTGTTTGCCTCTGATCTTAAGACTTGCAATGCACTGAACAACCTTCGCGCGTGGGCCAAAGCTGCCTCCACTGTCTTTTTTTAATTAATCAAGCGAACAGAGGAAATGATGGATTATTTATTGAAAATTGAATCGCCGCTGTATAACCAAACTTTGTGGACGTGAGCACCATCAGGACACTTGTTTTTCACAGGGGATTCTACACCAAATGTGACTTGAGAATTTAACATTAAGAGAGGAAAATGCTTACAATTGGTACATGCTGCATAGAGTAGGACAGCTGCAGGTTGTTGGTAAAACACTTAACAGAGGAACAGAGATACGTGTGAAAGGGAACAAAATACAAGCTACGAAAGGTGAATAAATATAGACAGTTGGAGATGATAAGAATAAAAGTGAGCGTACGTGTGGGCCAGTCCTGCACTCGCATAAAGTACTTAGGACCACAGAATCACAGAATGGCTTAGATGGGAAGGGACCTCAGAGGTCATCACATACAAGCCACCCTGCCATAGGCAGGGACACCTTTCACCAGACAAGGTTGCCCAGAGCCCCATCCAACCTGGCCTTGAACACTTCCTAAGAGTGGGTATCCACAATGTCCCTGGGAAACTTGCTTCTCACCAACCTCATTGTGAGGAATTTCTTCCCAAGATCTAGCCTACAGCTACTCTCTTTCAGCTTGAAACATTTATGAGGGACTCTAGTGATACAACACTCATAAATTCCATCTCCAGCTTTCCTGTAGGCCCTCTTCAGGTACAGTAAGAGTGCTGTAAAATTCCTCCTGAAGTCTTCTCCAGGCTGAACAGCCCCAATTCCCTCAGTCTGTTTTCATAGAAGTTCTCCCTCCCTCTGATCATCCCCATGGCCCTAATTCACAAGCCTATTTCTACTAATTACTACTGTAAGCAAAAATATTCAAGCTGTAGATCCCCACGGAGTCACTGGTTTTCACTGAAAGGACCCAGTACAACCATCCGGTCCGGTTTTCCCCAGACTTTGCATTTCCTGCAGCAAAGAAAAGCTCTTTACGAACGTGAAAGCAAATCGCTTTAAAATTATGGCAATTACTAACAGAGAGACTTTCCATTGCAGAAAATAGACTCTCCCTATCTTGCTTGGAAATTTCCTTCACCAGTAAAATATTGCAACTAATTTCCTTAATAAATATCTGTTGTGGGTGTTCAAGACAGCAGAGCCTTGTATCATAGAATCATAGAATCCGCGTGGCTGGAAAGGACCTCCAGGATCAACAAGTCCAGGCCTCAGCCCAACAGCTCCCCAACGCCCCAACCATGGCCTCAAGTGCTCTAGCAACTCAGTTTTAAAACCCCTCCAGGGATGGGGACTCCACCACTTTCCTGGGCAGCCTGGTCCAGTGCCCAACCACTCTCTCAAGAAAGAGCTTCTTCCTAAGATCCAATCTAACCCTTCCCTGATGCAACCTGAGGCCATTTCCTCTTGTCCTATCATTAGTGATTTGGGAGAAGAG
>VZRI01002953.1:59731-85165 GCA_013397515.1 Upupa epops
CTTTTAGGTAGCTGTAGAGAACACTGAGGTCTCCTCTCAGCCTCCTCTTCTCTAGACTGAACAACCACAGTTCCCTCAGCTGCTCTGCACAGCGCTTGTTTTTCTCCCCAGCCTTGTTGCCCTTCTCTGTCCCCACTCCAGCCCCTCAATGCCCTTCTGATACTGTGGTGCCCAGAACTGGACCCAGTACTCAAGTGTGGTCTCATGAGTGCAGAGTAGAGGGGCACCATCACCTCCCTCGTCCTGCTGGTGACCCCATTCCTGATCCAGATCAGGATGCAGTTGGCCTTCTTGGCCACCTGGGCACCCTGCTGACTGCTGTTCAGCCGGCTGTCAACCCCAGATCCTTTTCTGCTGGGCAGCTCTCCAGCCACTCTTCCCCAAGCCTGCAGCACTGCTGGGGGTTGTTGTGACTGATCTTAAGAACAGTTTCTTTTAACAATGATTTTTCACCTTCACTCTAACTTCTGAGCAGAAAACCCTGGGCTACAGAAGAGTGGCAAAAGACTCAAAGCTGAATAGAGGATACTTCTGCTGTGTTACTGTTTGGACTCACACTTGGAGGAGTCACTTCTGTTTTCTACCATCTACCATGTAGCAAAGGCATGAAGAGAGCACTGGGTGTAGGAAGCGTGTCTGAACACAAGACTGAAAGACTTCATAAAACACGCGACAGAGAGCAGAGGTGAGGAAGGAAAAAGCATGAGAGGAATACATTTGCAGATTGGCATCTTGGCTCCTATGTTCTATTGTCTAAGGAACGACCTTCCCAGTGAGACAGTCAGTCTGCTTTTTCAAGATTCTTTTGGTCCACAGAGCATGCTTGACTGGAGCACAGTTGTTTCTTACTGATTGTAGGACAAGCCAGGTCATTTTTACCCAAAGAATTTATCCCCGTGCATTTGCCTCTGGCAAGTATTAGTTAGATGTTTAAATGCTAGTTACTGGCTTTGGGAAACTCAGGTCTGGTGCTTAGGGCTGTAACTCCTCACCAGTTAACATCTCCTGTACTGTTCATTCCCGGGCAGGAGTGGCTCCCTCATCTCACAGTTTCTGGAATGGCAGAACTAGGAATGTTTCATACTGACCGGATTTAATCTACATGAAGCAGCTGAAGTGAGACACGAGTCAGCACGCTGCACACACACAGAGAACACTGTAACCGGCGCCGGCTGAAAGGCTGAATTCCAAACCCTTTTGCCAAACGCTTTCGCCTAAGCTTTGGTCACAGTAAAACGCCAAGAGGGAATGTCCGGCCATGGCAGGACATTCTCAGTGAGGAAAAAACTCGAATTACAACCCAGCACCAAGATTTGCAAGTGTCCAGATGTATGTCAGTGTGTCCCTACTGTGCAATTTAGAGCGGTATTTCAATCTGCTCAAAACCAGTGATGGTTCGGAAACAGACCAGGGGTTCTAACTTGCTGAAACCATTCCAGTTATCAGCTAAAAATCACACACACATCTTCTGCAAGGACTACCGAGCATTTCAATCATCCCCAAAGCAGTAACAGTAATTTCAGAGCTAGAAGAAGTTACTGTACTAGTAATCCAAGCCTTTAAACACAGGGTCAGTTCTAAGCTGGAGAACACAGTTCTGAAATTTACAGGGAATGTGAGCTGGATCAAACTAAGCACACACACCCGGGGGGTTCTGCAGTTGTGCTGGAGGCTGCTCAGACCAGCAGTTAAAAGAAATACCTGGTTTGTGAACTCTCACTCAAAAACTGCCTCCACTTTGCTCTCCTCCCTAATATTTCTCCTTCCTCAAGAAACATAATGTTTGTGCTTGAGCAAGTGAGAAAACACCTGTGCCATTCGTCCTCCTAGTCCTAGATTTCCCTCTCCAGCAGGGAATCACAGACTCATAGAATGGCTTAGGATGGAAGGGACCTGAGAGATCATCTAATCCAACCTCCCTGCCAGGAGCAGGGGTGCCTCTTCACTAGACCAGGTGGCTCAAAGCTCCATCCAACCTGGCCTTGAACACCTCCGGGCAGGGGGCAGCTACAGCCTCTCTGGGTAACCTATTCCAGAGTCTTACCACCCTCATACTGAAGACTTTCTGCCCAAGCTCCCATCTAAAACTGTTCTACTTCAGTTTAAAGCTCTTTCCCCTTGTCCTATCACTGGACACTCCTGTGAAAAGTCCTGTAGTTTCCCTTGCAATATTGCAAGGCCACTATAAGATCGCCCCAAAGCCTTCTCTTCCCTAGGCTGGACAATCCCAGCTCCCCCAGCCTGTCCTCATAGCAGAGGTGCTCTAGCCCCTGGATCATCCTCATAGCCCTCCCCTGGACTTCTTCCAACAGATCTATGTCACTCTTATGGTGGAGACACTAGAACTGATGCAGTACTCTAGGTGGAGTCTCACAAGGGCAGAGTAGAGAACAAGAATCACCTCTTGATGAACAGCATGAAAACATCTGGGAAAAGACAAGGTAATTCTCCAGCTCTACTGAAGGGTCGATAAGAAGCTTCTATTACTGAAACAATGTCTTTTACTGCTCTATCCTCTGCTTGTCCCTGCTGCAGAAGTCTAGCCCATACTCAACCCAGATTCAGATTCTTTTTGTTATCTCCCAGAATAAGAGACAGGAAAACTTCTATGGAAATATCACAACAGTTTAAAAAAAACCCAAAACCAGCACCGAAAAAACCCCAAGTGACCCCATGATTCACCTTATTTTTAGCCCCTTCAAATTCCAGACAGAGAAGATGAGTTTGGATTTCAAAGTTAATAAAGACCATGTTTGGGAACTGGTGGTTATCTTGCTGATAGCCTGTTCTCCACCCTCTCATGGATTCATGGGCTTCCTTTTCTTTCTTCTAACAATGAACCAATCACTTCTGTTTTGTACCTCTACTTGCTTCTGCCTCTTAACTTCAGCTAGCAACCAGCCACCACACTCCTACTCCTATTGCAGACCCTAAGCACAGGGCAGCCAGCAAAACACCTTCAGATGTCATGCTAGCAAGCTCTTTCCTCACTGACCTATGAAAAAATCTACTCGCAAGAGCCCTGTTCCTCAAAAGATGGCCATTTTGAAGGACAGGGTACTTGCTGAGAGGAAAGTGTTGCTCGTCGTTGTTAAGCAGTGATTTTAGCAATGTGCTATTTCGTTAAGAGAGCACAGTGAGCCCTAAGGATGGTGGCCTTCCCTGAAGGTGTTTAGCAATTGCAGTGTATAGCTTCCTAAGCGACTTTTTCCTCGGTACTCTGAAGAAAACACTGACAACTTTTCTTTTTTTATCTCTTCCAGACTGCTGATAACCAGGATGCTCTGCCACAAACTACACACGAGAACGGAAACATCGTGTTCAGAACAAGTTACTTACAGTGGTGGCACAGTGGATGTCTTTCCATACATTGGCTTCCCTGGAGAGATCTGAGACTTCAAAAAGGTTATCAAGAATAACTTCCCCAATCATGTCATGTCTAGAAAATCTGTCAAAATCATAGACACTGAAATGCAGTTTCCTGTTGCTGAGTTGATCATAGGCTACAGGGAACTGAAAGGTTTCATCAAAGACAGGATTTAACGTCTTTCTGTGAACTCGTGTCTGAAACTTCTTTTTCCTATCTGGAAGCAGATAAATCTTAACGTAGGGGTCAGAGGTTCCTGTGAAGTCTTTAGCGGGCAGATCTAAGGCTTTGACAATTGTGACAGCCAGAAGTTCATTCTCATAATCATACCGAAGGATGAAGTTGAGTTTCCCACATGTCTGCACGTCTTCTTGTTGCCCATCGGAGTCCACAGACTTCTGTTTGTAGAGTTCCGGTTTTATTCTCCCAATGCTGGTCGTCGTTTCTCCCCTTTGTAAAATCGGATCTGTCCCCATGTTAAAATCAACACTGGACACTTGCATCTGCCTTGGCAAATGCCTCCTGAAAGAATTGTGCCTGCACATGTACACATACACACACACAAAACAAGCCACGGTTATCTCGGGGTAAAATCCTGGCTGTTACCAAGTAGAAAACACCCGAAGACTCAATTAGCAAGGGTTCCTCTCTTTAAAATAACATTAAAACTGTGCTCCCCCCAAATGCTTTGTGAGTGCTAAACATCCTGGAGAGGAACTATCATTCCGAATCAGTTTCCTGGCCTGAGAGGCACCCAGGGTTCTGCCTTATAAACCTAACCCTGGTTTAAGACTCTGCAGCTGAAACTGAATTAAGGTTCCAACGTTGTTTGATCCAGTGTGCAAGGACCTGAGTAAAATACAGTCATGCAGAAAACCCCAAGTCACTTGCAGGTCCCCATCAGCACTCCCTGCGTTGAGGGGGCTTGGTGCTTTTACAATTAATATTTACCAAGCATCCTACTCATCACTGTGAGAGGCACCTGAAAAGGCCACGCAGAGCTGGGTCTGGGTCTGGAGGTTTTCAGCAGAATGCTTTGCCACCCTACAACACCCGACACACACTCGCTTGGGATCTACTGCACTGTGGTACAGGCTGCCGCCTTCACTCCTACTGCAGACGTTTTGTTCTGGCTGCAATACCCTCCGAAGGTTCAGTCAACGCTCTCCCGTGATGGGGTTTTTCTTGTTTGTGTGTAGTGCATTAGAAAGCTGCTGCCTGTGCTCCTAGCAAGAAATCATTTGAATCCTTGTAATTCTAAATGCAGTGCTGTGTGAGCGTGTGGACCTACCGTGGCACGTGAGCATCAATCAACACTTGGCCTCTTCTGCTAAGAGTGGAATCAACCCCTGGCCAGCTTCTCAGCCTGACAACGGTGAAAGAAACCGGAACCGAGTTCCATAGGAAATCATCAGCAGATGCCATGACCACAGCATCACCGAATTACTGAGGCTGGAAAAGACCTCCAAGATCAGCAAATCCAGCCTACTGTCCAGGGCAGTTTTTGCACATTTTCACATTTGCGGGGGGTGCTTCTCTATCCCAACAATTCCTACTGGAAAGGCTCCCATGAGCACAGAGAGTGGCCATTAAAAACCAACTCAATAGTCAGAATCTCCTCGGCATTTTGCAATCAATTGGTTAATAATGCCAAATGCATCCTTGTCTTATCACTTGGTTTCCCTGCAGCGCTGTGTTCTGAAAACAAGAGGCGTCACAGCCCACAGCCGAGTGTCACCTTCTTTAAACCAGGAATGCAAACTGTCCTTTTGAAAGCAGCCCAGACTCATTTTACAGCTATTATTTGTATTTTTGCTGCAGGCAAAGCAGTTGCAGAAGGCACAGAGCACAGACGACCACGATTCAGCAAAGCAGAGATGCAAGAGGGCAAGCTGCAGACATTAAACATCACTTCCCCTTTCGGCTGTTTCAGTACTGCTCTGTGCAAGGAGCAGCCCTAGCTTAACACAGGAATAAAGGAGAGTACTTCATAGCCTCTGTTTGAAGCAGTTCCAAAAAATCCAGGTGTACTGATCTCTAATTTAGGTGAGCAATACACCCCTCCTCTAACACATTCTATCTTTCTTTTCTTACAGGCAAGTTGAAGGAGATTCCTTTACCTTAAGCCTCCCTGAATTCAGAGTATACGATGTCCGCACTGAAACCTAGTGAGAAGTGGAAAGGGACTCAACTAATCAGAACAGTACAATGCTGTCCTCGGGGAGGTTCAGGGCTGTCCTTGTGCCTTTACCTTCCAAGAAGTCCATCCTTGCAGGTGTGCTCAACAAGGGGAATGGACTGAACTCCACTAAATGGAGTGGACATAAATGCCTGGGCATGCAGCAGGGTAGGCACTAAGCTTTGTAATATCTTTGACTTATAATGAAATCTAGAAAGACCTGTGTTACTGCTACTTCTATCCATGCAAATGAAACCTGTGCAGGCCTTCCTGAGTGTTCCTTGGACTCGCAGCGGTAGGTCTGAGCTGCCCAGCTCACCCCATTCAAATCCTGCCATAGACACACAGTGGAGAAAAACCTATGCTGTCCTTCTCAATTGGAGCGCAGATAAGCACACAACAATTCCTCTTCCCCTCAACTTCTCTTGTGCTGATGAAGACCTAAGTAAAAGTACTGTGACCTCCCTCTCCCACCAAATCTATGATTCCTAAGGTAGCAAGCTCAATTTTTCAAACTCCATTCGTGTAGGATCTTCTAGTGAACACAGTCATTGTTGTGAGATGTCGCTGAGTAAAGCAGTGCAGCTGTATGTCTGTTCCTCATGGGAACCAGCAGCAGTTTTGCTCTAGTAAGACAAAGTCCTAATTACATAGTGCCTTGTATCTGCACTGAGTCACAGCATTTTACCGAGATGGCTAATTGGCCTGTTAATTATTACAATGCTTCACTGTTGTCATGGCAACCTATTTATCTTCCTTTGTTCTGCAATAACAAAGGAATTAATGACTGTGATAATGAAGTACAAGGATGTCAGGCAACCAGGTTGTGAAAACACTGAGAAGCTATTAGTGTGTGTGAATTCGGGTACCTCAACCTCTACTGGCTCTTACACAGAGCACACAGGCACAGACCTGCCTTCCATGGCTGGGACCAACTGCATTTTGGATTACAGTGACTCTGTATGCTAAACTCTAGCATCAAATTGTGCTCGCTGATTTCTGACTCTGTAGTAAGACTGCCGCATGCACCAGGAAAGGACAGGATGCTGATTTATGATACAACTTGAGATTCATTGGGGTTGGCTCTGTCCTGTTTCCTAGATTACATGATACCAGTCCTTCGGATCAAATCCAGGAATAGACACCAGCACCTGTGGCAATGAGGCGGAACAGAGGCTCCTGTCTCCTCCATGAACAGACCTGCTTGTTTTTCTTCAACCTTAGCACTTCCAAATCCCTCACTTTTGCCTTTGGGCTTCCTGGGAATCAACAGACTTTCCAGAGCTGAATGAGGAGCTCCTCTCCCACCTAATGGTGAAGGTTCCAAAAATTCTGTCTTTTGCAAACACAGGCGACCATCTGAGGAAAGGAGATGAGAAAAGCAATGTCCTGTGTTACAGAATACTCCCACTGAAGACTGGGAAGGGTGGTTCTCAGGAACACAGAGCACAAATGTTTGTAAATGAGCAGTGCTTCTATCACAGTTTACTGGTTAATTGGGATCAAGAACTAAAGTGCTTTTTCTTTAACAATCAGCTCTTTCAGGATTATCAGGAACTATGCAAATCATGTAGCTCTAATTAAGCAGAAAGGCATCGTTTTCCTCACTCGTATGTCTGCGTTGAACGCACAGTCTATAAGAAGTGCTCAGCACACGGTGTTTTCCTCTGAACAGCTTCTGAGAGTCATTATGCTTCAATTACAATGGCTGAGCATGATGACACTGCTTTTATCAAGAGGTGATGACTGCATGAACCTGTCACACAACCCCTTCATCTGCCCCAGCTCTGGTGGGATCAGTATAAGGGAGGCAACCAGTTTGTTTAGAGCTGTGGTCGGCAGAACACAGGCAGGAGGTACTGCATTTGGATCACCTGAACTCCTGAGTACAGCAAAGCAGTGCTGCACTGAAGAGTGTGCACGAGAAAGTTCTACTACCTCCATGTCTGCTAATGGCTCCCCTTTATATAGGGATCCCCAGTGAAAGGCACCAGGCAGGTTATAGCTGGTTTGTGATCCAGCATTCTGCAACACAAAGGAGAACTCATCCAGAACGCTGGTCTGAATGCCTAACGTTCTTCTCATGCATTAACCTGTTGGCAGCAGTAACTAGTGTGGGTTGTCAGAAGGTTAAGTCTCCTTTAAAGCAGGTGAGGGTATAGAGAAAAAGCACTTACAGAGACAGAAAGGACGAGTTTCAAAAATCATTTTGAAGATGCAGCTCATTCCAAACCTGTGTTGTAGCAAGGGTGCAGGGTTTAGCAAACTGTAAAGGAAGGTGACATCTCTAAGCAGCAGCCTGCTGTCACAGAATCACTGAATCATTGAGGCTGGAAAAGCCCTTTGAGCTCAACCAGCCCAGTCCATGGCCTGACATCACCCCATCAGCCAGACCAGGGCACTAAGAGCCACAGCCAGGCTGTCCTTCAACACCTCCAGGGATAGGGACTCCAACACTGCCCTGGGCAGTCCAGTCCAGGCCCTGAGCATCCTTTCCATAAGGAAAGGCTTCCTAACATCCAACCTAACCTTCCTCTGGTGCAGCTTCAGGCCCTGCCCTCTCATCCTGTTGCCAGTTGCCTGGGAGAAGAGCCCCATTCCCACCTGTGTGTAACTTCCCTTCATTAATTGGCTAAGGTGGAACAATCTGAGTTACTTCAAACAGAAGACGTTTCCCTCTTGGGAGAGACTGAACTGTTAATGTGGAGAAGATACAAAGGAAAAGCTCCCTTACAAACTTCTCGACATGCAGAATGAATGGGTAGGATTTATGGCAGGTTTTAACTCTGTAAGTTGTCCTTGGCTTCACAGATATCTGATATGCACTTAGGTCCCAGTCCAAATCACTCTAGGGGTCTGTGGGAATATTTTCATGGCCTGAAGTAGCTCTGGATCGTGTCCCAGGAACTTCTTCCTGCTCCTATGGTGCCATAGGGACTATTCCAGTCCATTTGCTAGCCAGCTATTTCTTCTGTCTGATCAGGAAGCCAGACAGCCTGATTACCTACAGATGTAAGTGTTGGTACGTGATGGAGAAAATACTTCCCATTAATATCCTCTTGTGCAGTTACTGTTGCCATGCAAACCTGTATCAGTTTTGGCCCCTCTGTGTTTACTATAACGATTTCACTTCCAAGCCTGTCCTCTTAGTCTGAGGGAAATGTTCTGCACTGTGGCTTGGAGACTGTGCTCCCTCTCTTAGCAGATGGGTACAGTAGCTGGAGCCAAGAATGCACAGGACAATGTGACTTAGGGCCAGCTTACTCTCTCACAACTCAGGAGATGGTTCAGCTGCTAAAGGCACTTAGGCCTCCCCTGTCTGGAGCGCTGTCATTTTTGGGAGCTTCCTGTGGTTGGGTGGTGGCTGTTCCAAGCTGTTGGGATAGCTGGGGAAAAGCATGCAGCACTCACCACCACAACGAACGCTCTCAGCTGGCAAAGCACCATCTTAGGGACTCACAGCAGCCCAGCAAAGTATTTGCCCACTACATGTTAATGATATAGACCATGTGTCTCCTCCAGTCTTGTGCCTCCAATGATTAGTTAATGTAGTCTCTTAGTTCTGCTTTGATAGCACATCTTAATTTAGCAAATGCTTTATCGAGGGAAAGCTGATGCCTACACAGTATTTGTATCCTAACTTACGCCTTACAAAGTACTTGAGGTTTCTCCTTTAACCTTCACTTCCCATTCTGTATTTACTAAAAAATTAAAAACAATTCTTCTTTTAATGTAAAGAGTGATCTTCACAGTTCCCTCTTTGCTTCCCACCTCATTTGCTGACAGACTGGGAGAAAATCCTGTTTGAAAGCATAGGTCACCACACACATCTTGACTGCTTTGCACATAAAGCAGCAACTCAGAAAAAAACTAGCGTCCACCACTTAAACATAAAATAGATGCCTTCAGAAATGCTGCATGCTTGTTATTTATTCAAAGCTCTATCTAGACTCTGAAGGTCAGTCCATGCACACGTACCTTGTAAGAGTCCCTTTATAAGTGGCAAACCGTGTGCCATCAACAACAAATCCGCCAATTTTAGTGGCGAGGAGAACTTTCATCTGCAAAAGCCACTGCTGTACCCATAAAAACACCTCTGTGGGAAGCCAGACCTGCGGCACTGCAGGAAGGAGCACTGAAATAGCTGCTCCCATGCACAGAGCCCCAAATGGAAATGCCTGGAGTAGCAACAGATGCATTTACAGAGGAGCAGAACACGTGCCTTTGTTCTTCGTGTGTTACAACAGCGATCGAATTGAAGGCACGTTGTGTGTTTCATGATGTTCTGCTGAAGAGACACTGAGGCTTTGTGTTCGTGTGACTTCCCTTTCACCTGTTACTGCTAAGAAGTCACCAAGCGATCTGAGAGCACAGAAGGGTTAAGCGGAGCAGGCTGGGCCTATCCATTCCCAAAAGAGTGACACCCCTGACTTACCTTGATGAGGATGTGGGTTCAGTGATCTGCCTCTGCATGCGTGCATGTCTGATCAGATGCTCTTTCAGCGCGTTCTGGACCTCTGCTGGTATATCTGGTGACGTGTGGCTGATTTTCAACGCAGCTTCGAGTACCTTAGGTGTAGGTTTCCCATTTTCCTTAACTTCCTTTTTCTCACTGTTCTCAAAAACCTCGGTGGGAGCACTGGAGTTGCTCTGAGGGACATTGCTGGTATTGGAAGCGACAGGTTTGCTTCTCCAGCAGGGCCAGCACAGCTTCCAAAAGACAAAAAGCGAGACTACCAACAAGGCGAGCCCGCAGAAGCTGACGACTACTGCTAACAGACTGACTGAGATGTCTGCAAGAAATGAGAAACAGAGATCATCATGACGGACAAACACAGGGAGAGCAAACATTGAAATCACACAGGTAAGGAGATGGAAGCATTCTGACTGTGGTGCTGCACTCAGCTTCGAATCCCTGGTTTGCCTTCCAGTCACCTAAGCCAGTGCCTTTACAGCAGTAACATCCTGCAGTATTTATTTCACAAATCCTCTGTTAAGAGTCACCCAGGGCAGGCACTGGGATCTGTGCCAGCAGGCATGCGCTCAGTCAGCTTTCTCAGGAAGCACAGGACTGCCCAAGAGGTCCCAAATGCTCCTGGCCATTGCTGTCACAGCCTTCACTCAGGACCTTGGTGAAAGAGTTCAACCACAGCCAGTATTTTCTGTAAAGGAGCAGTTCTAAAACTAGACCAGTTCTAAAACTACACCAGTTCTAGAACTACACCAGTTCTAAGGCACCTGGCTGACGCACAGACTTCTTCAGCATTTGCCAGACTTCTGATTCGATGTGTTAGCTGCTTCAGAAACAGGTTCAAACCCAGTGTTCCAGTGGGGACAGGATATAATCTGCAGTAAATAAGGTAGTTGTAGGGTTAAATCTTTAGCTGTGAAACACAAGAGGCACTGAATCATAGAGCCATGGAATCACAGAATCATAGAATGGCTTAGGTTGGAAGGGACCTCTGACACTGTCCAGGACAGGGTCACCTCTCATTAGAACAGGCTGCTCACAGCCCCATCCAGCCTGGCCTCATACACTTCCAGGGAGAGGAACCGAACCACGTCAAACCAAGGTAGCACATACACATCAGTACCTAACATTCTGATCTGAAAATGCTCCTGTCTTCAGAGCGTCAGAGAATCACAGAGTGGCCAGGGTTGGAAGGGACCTTAAAGAATATCCAGTTCTAATCCCCCTGCACAGGCAGGGACACCTGCACTAGAGCAGGGTACTCAGGGCCCCAGCCAACCTGGCCTTCAGCACTGCCAGGGATGGAGCAGCCACAGCTGCCTTGGGCAACCTGTTCCAGCATCTCAGCACCCTCACAGCAAAGAAGTTTTTCCTCATGTCCAACCTCAATCTCCCCTCTTCAAGTCTGGAACCCTTTCCCTTTGTGCTCTGGCTACCACCTGTGTCAAAAGCCCTCCCCCAGCCTTCTTGTAGCCCCCTTCAGAGACTGGAAAGCTGCTAAAAGGTCACCTGGGAGCCTCCTCTTCTCCAGTCTGAACAACCCCAACCAGCTCAGGCTGTCCTCATAGGGGAGGTGCTCCAGCCCTCTGATCATCTGAAATGCTCTCCTCTGGACCTGTTCCAGGAGCTCTCTGTTGTTCTTGTGCTGGGGACTCCAGAACTGGACACATGACTCCCAGTAGGGTCTCACCAGTGCAGAGTAGAGGGGGAGAATCCCCTCCCTCAACCGCAGACATTGTACAGAGTACACTATACCATGCCCCAAATCGTTCAGAGTGTACTGTAAACTCAGCTGCCCGTGCCACCCTGCGTTTGCCCTGGTCTGCCACAATTACTTAGCAAATCCAGCCACACAGCCGAAGATAAGAGAACAGATTTCATAGCAATCAAATCCTGTGAACAGACATGCATTGTAGGAGCTGGTGGATCACTAGAAATGACAACTGAGCCCTAATTAGGGATGTGATTCAGTGTGACACACTTCAGTTTGATCTTTCCAGAGCCATGTATTATAGTTAAAGATAACTAAAACCCCCTTCCCTTTGTGCAGAATCTGTTCTAAGCATTAAAAGCATCCAATAAACCCTGCTTAAACGCCCCTCAAGCAGTGGCTGCAGCTGCTTGTTACAACAAGTTTCGACAGTTTATCAGCTTTATATTCTGTATCTGGTGCTTCAGGCTACTAAACTGAAGTAGTGGGAAAAGGCAATGGCAGTTCAAGCTCGTTTTGTTCTAGAGGATCAGAGGAATAAAAACGTCCTCTCTCTGTGTTAGCTCCGTGGACCAGTACGTACCTCACATGACCCCCCCAAGAGATAAAGATTGTGGAAGAAAATTTGGGAACACCTTTTTTAACACATAGCACTCAGCTAGAGAGGAACTGGCAGTGGAGCTATGCAATGTCTCCGAGAGTTTGGCACAAGCTGATGCTCTGTCTCCAACAGAAATTCCCCTCCTTGACCATTTCCTGCTAGCCCTGAGAAAGGTCTCCTCTTGTGACTGCAGTGCAGTGCCACAGGTAGCCCTTGGAACTGCCACGTCAGCTTAAAGACAAATTCACATAGCAAATTCTGACTCAAGATGCTTGATGGAAGGAATGGGTCATGACAGTAATAGCTAATAACAGTGATAATGCAACACGAGAAGCAAACAATTCCTTCAGGCATGATTTTCTACATCATTTGTTCCCAGCAGGAATTATTGGGCTATTCGGGTTAATGTATTACTTACCTTTATTCTTCTAAACCCAGTACTTTTTGCTTGCTGGCCTTGTGCAGGACACTCTCACGCTGACAACAGGAGAAGACGTGACAAGATGTTCCGCTGACTGTTTCAAGAGTCAGGAACTCTATCGTGACTTTTGCTTTTTGATTAGTAGCTGTAGTGTCACTGCCTTTGCATGACAGCTTAAACGACTGGACATCTCTGGATGTCTTTAGAGGTCATGTGAAGAAAGACAAGTTTTAGTGGCAGACTTGGTACGGTTAAGTTAGAGGTCGGACTCAGTGCTCTGAAAGGGCGTTTCCAACTGAAGCAGTTCCATGATCCTGTGCTATGCTCCATGCGGTGTGTTAGTGCAAGTAAAATAAACTGTGAGGAAAGAGAAACCAAGATTGAAAACTCAGCTGCCTGTATCAGTGCCTGGAACTGATACACAATGAGTACATACCCTCCTAGCCAGTTCATGGGCTTGGATCAGGAACTCCAGTAGCCAGTGATAGGTGTCTGTTTTCTACAGGTGACTTGGATGTGTCCCTTCTGTTTCAGCATGTGAGATGGCTTCCGTGCCAGAGAATGGCCTGTGACTGGACCCTGGCTGACACCACGTGCCCACCAAAACCCATGTATCATGTCACCTCCTCTTCTGGACAGTGTAGAGAAAATACAGCGGAAGACTAAATAAGGATGGGGAGAGATCACTCATCGAGTGTCATTATGGGCAAAACAGACTCGGTTTGGGGGAAAATGAATTTATTACCAATCAGATCAGAGTAGAATACTGAGAAATAAACTGTTTAAAATCATTTCCTGCCACCTCTGCCTTCTTCCTGGGCTTAATGTCAGCCCTGATTTCTCTACCTCCTTCCCCACAGCGGCACAGGAGGATGGGGAATGGGATTGCAGTCAGTTCATCCTACATTTTTTATGCAGCATCTTCATCCCCAGGAAGTTACTCATACTCTTCCCCTGCTCCAGTGTGGGGTCCCTCCACACACTTCTTCAACATGAGTCCTTCCTTCCCATGGGCTGCGCTTCTTCATTAACCGCTCCAGAATGTGATTTCTCCATCTGGTGTAGTCCTTCAGGAACAGTCTTAGGCACAGTCCTCTACAAGGTGCCAGCAAGCCTGCTCCAACATGGACTCCTGCCTCCATGGGGACACAGGTCCTAGGAGCCTGCTTCTGCATGAGCTTCTCATGAGATCACAGCCTTCTTGGGGTAAATGAACTTGTTCCAGCATGGGGTCCTCCATATTCTGCAGGTAGATATCTTCTCCACTGTTCACCTCCTCCAAGGAGGACAGTCAGCTTTGCTATGATCTTTACCACATGCTGCAGGGGACTTTCTGCTCCTCTCCCCCTTATTCACTGACCTTGGTGTCTGGAGAGTTGTTTCTCTCATCTATTCTCACTCTTAGAATGATAGAATCATTATGGGTGGAAAGCATCTCCAGGTTCACCAAGTGCAGCCCTCATCCCAGCAGCTCCCCAGCCCCTAGACAGTGGCCTCAAGCGCTCTAGCTACTCAATTTTGAAACAACTCCAGGGATGGGGACTCCACACCCTCCCTGGGCAGCCTGGTCCAGTGCCCAACCACTCTCTCAGGAAAAAGTTTCTTTCTAAGATCCAATCTAACCCTCCCCTGACACAGCTTCAGGGTATTTCCCTTCGTTCTATCATCAGGAATTTGTGAGAAGAGCCCAGCAGCAGCCTCGCTACAACCTTCNAACTGGACCCAGTACTCAAGTGCGGTCTCATGAGTGCAGAGTACAGGGGCACCATCACCTCCCTCCTCCTGTTGATGACCCCATTCGTGATCCAGATCAGGATGCTGTTGGCCACCTGGGCAACCTGCTGGCTTCTGTTCAGGCAGCTGTCACCCACCACCTCCTGATCCTTTGCAGCTCTCCAGCCAC
Source organism: Upupa epops (assembly GCA_013397515.1). NCBI lineage: Eukaryota > Metazoa > Chordata > Aves > Bucerotiformes > Upupidae > Upupa > Upupa epops. The sequence goes on from VZRI01002953.1 coordinate 74,385, forward strand.
TCTTCCCCAAGCCTGATACTCACACCTGTGAAGTGCAGCCCTGGGGCGATGACATCCATCCTTCAGAGCCCATTTTCCACCCCAAGCAGATTTTATCTTGACAGGGGTGTGAAGAAACAGCCAAACTGCAGGGGTATCTCTTAGTGCTTTGCATTCTTAGCAGAGCTTGTGACATCGGTGAAGTCTGACACAGGGGCAGCCTCTAACAAATTCTCCCAGTCGTCACTCCTGTGGCCCTGCTGCTACCAAGACTTCGCCTGCAAACCCAGCACATGGCCACCAGTGACTGAAACACAGCAACGCAGGGGTAGGTCCCTGCGGATGGAACTGTTTGAACAACCTGACCCAGCTGAGCTTTCCAGAAAGCTGGACAAACTACTCCTCCCTTATGAAAAAGCAGAACTCCTGGAAATGCTGCTGATCTGTCAGCAACGGAAAAACCAAAATGCAATTAGATTTGGGTAACTGACGGAGTTTCCATCCCAAGTTAGAGACGGTTGTGCAGAGAGACGACAGGTTGGAAGGAAAGCTGTCAGACCTGAAAACCACGGCGTTTGTTTTTCATGCGGCAAATACTGAAAGAAGATGTTTTAACAGCTCTGAAACTGCTGGGGACATATGAAAACCAGAAATATGAGGACTGATCCCTTCCAGCAGAGTCTTAATCTGATGAGTAGATCCTATCAGCTGAAAAACATCCCATCAAGGTATTGCTAGCCAGTTCTATTTTCAGGTTTTCACTGCAAGATATTTTTCAAGCCTACAAATCGCTTGTTTTCTCCTTGCGACACCCACTCCTGTACTTCAGCTTTCGCTTGGTTTCTGTATTTCCATTAAAAGATTTCAAATTCTAAGTCCCTCCTGAAATCTTCACAGAAAATACATGGTTGACAGCCGTGAAATCCTCTCATGGAATCTCTGACGTCTTAGGACCAGAGAAAAGAACTGATGTCACAAGCAGCAGTACAAATAGCCCTCCTTTTTGCTGTTCTATGAACGCAACCCACAACTTGTTCTTCAAAACACAGCGAGGACTTGAACAGAACTGTGAAATACTTCAGTGGCCAGAAATTTGACCAAAAAAGATTCCATTAACAAAAAAATAAAGTATTCATTGCGTTTGGTGCCAGAACAGATTGCGAGGGAGCTATCAGTATGCTGCACAAACTGCCAGGAAGAGCAGACTGCTTCATTTCCTCACCTCTGACCGTCAGTCAGTCAGACAGCTACAAGATCTTTGCTCTTAGGTGAAGCCTGCAATCACCTGTAGAAAAGCAGTCCAATGGAGCTCCACAAAGCCTGTGCAGGTCAGACTGGGTATGTCTCTTCACCGATGTTTGCGCCAGAAGCTCTGCTAAGAATGCGAAGCACTAAGAGATACCCCTGCAGTTTGGCTGCTTCTTCAAACCCCTGTCAAGGAAACCTGCTTGGGATGGGCTCTGAAGGACGGATGTCATCGCCCCAGGGCTGCACTTCACAGGTGTGAGTATCAGGCTTGGGGAAGAGTGGCTGGAGAGCTGCAAAGGATCAGGGGGTGGTGGGTGACAGCTGCCTGAACAGAAGCCAGCAGGTTGCCCAGGTGGCCAACAGCATCCTGATCTGGATCATGAAAGGGGTCATCAGCAGGAGGAGGGAGGTGATGGTGCCCCTGTAGTCTGCACTCATGAGACCGCACTTGAGTACTGGGTCCAGTTCTGGGCACCACAGTATCAGAAAGACAATGAGGGGCTGGAGTGGGGCCAGAGAAGTTATTGAGTCTGGAGAAGAGGAGGCTGAGAGGATACCTCAGTGGTCTTTACAGCTCCCTCAAAGGAGGTTTTAGTGAGGCTGCTGCTGGGCTCTTCTCCCAAATTGCTAATGATAGGATGAGAGGAAAAGGCCTCAAGGTGCATCAGGGGAGGGTTAGATTGGATCTTAGGAAGAAACTCTTTCTGAGAGAGTGGTTGGGCACTGGAACAACCTGCCCAGCGAAGCAGTGGAGTCCCCATCCCTGGAGGGGTTTTAAAACTGAGTAGCTAGAGCACTTGAGGCCATAGTCTAGGGGCTGATGAGCTGTTGGGATGAGAGCTGGACTTGGTGATCCTAGAGGTTCTTTCCAGCCATGAGGATTCTATAATTCAATTATTTAAAGATGTAGACCGATGTTTGTAGAGGGTTATGAAATCCCCTGCTGGGACAATGTTAATTGCCAACACTATAAACAGTGTTCTGCCTGATATATAGTAAAAAAGAAAGGAAAAATAATGTCCAACTCCAAGCAGCTGGTTGGCAACTCCTTTTCAGCACTGGTAGCTGCAGCTTGACTTCTGTGGTACATGTCTGCACTGAGGAGGGCATCTTTGTGACCGTTCATCTGGACATGGAGCATTATGCTTTGGCCATTCCTGTTCCCATGCTGAGTAAACTCAGGGATGTGGAGAGAATCTGTGTTTTCATCCACCCCTTCTGGTCAGCGGGAAATCCCACAGTGATACCTTTCCCTTCCTGCGACTCATCTCTGTCCTTAATGTCACCCTGATAATCTTGATAAACTTCCTTAACTGAAAGGGCAAGGTTGCATTCCTCATTGGAGAAAGGCATGTCTACTGGGGATGTGCATCCATTCTACGTACATCAGAATCCGTGGTTTTTCTAAGTACAATCAGAACCATTTCCACAAAAAGAGGCTCCTCAGCAGCCAGTCTTTCATATTAGGCAAGTTCTTCAGAAATATCACCATCTTTTTTTCCTCTTCTGGGAATGTTTAGGGCGATGGTTTCCATACCATGGCTTCCAGCAATGAAGCTTGCATCAGGAATGTTCTGCCCATTGATCCATTCTCAAACATGCACGGTGCCAGACTTCCACTGCCAAACCTGATTAAGTTCATTTGCATTTTAGTCAGTGTCCTGGCAGTATAAGCCCCTTGAAGCTTAGCTTTGGAAAAACATGCTCCACAAGCCCATGACCCTAAATGGACAGACAGACCAGATATGCTGTGAAGTAGCTGCCCACGTGTTCAAGGAGCAGGCAAGTGGCTGATGTGGGCCACGTTAACAGGAACCTACTATTGCCGGGGAAGGAACTGGGGCAAAGGAACTCCTGGAAAAAAGAGAGACTTAACTTCGCTTTTGACCCACCTTTTGGTCTACATCCAAAACTGGTTTTCTGAAATATTTAAATGACAATGTCTGTAATGTTTTTCAAAAGTATTTTTGTATAACTTCACTTGTTCCATGGTCCCTCAGCCATTAGGAACTTCATCCTTCCCCAGTGACCCGTCTGAAGGAAACTTGTATCTGGAATATTAGGAGTCAACTCAAACAGATGATTTAATGTCTCTGATTTACTAGGATTTGGAGGGAAGCAGGAGCTCTTTCAATTACGAAAGCTCTGGATCAAATAAATCTTCCTTACCCACATGAATGTGGACTACTCGGTCCAATCCATTATTTCTGCTGTTCAGTTTTCCTCAGGGAAATTTGAAGAGCATACAAATTTCCTGGTGTTCATTTTGACTTGGCCTTAGCAGGTCTTCTACAATTACCTCTTACTCATCCAAACCCCTGCGGATGGGTGTAGAACGTTTTGGAGTGGCTCCGAAAGTGGCAGGTGCACAGTCCTGCATTTTCTGTCAAAACACCCAACCCAAAACTTCAAAGGGAAAACAAAGCCTTTCCCTCAAAAGCCACCATCTGTTCTACTGTCCTGCTCTCATGGAGAATCAGCCCTGGGAGATCTTCTTCAAACCTTTTGACCTGTGTCCTGACATGAATATGCTCCCTCCTAGGCTATTAATTCAGTCTGATGCCTCAGTTTGCTCAAGACAGCCTCCACCATCCATGAGCTAGCAGCGTTTCTTGAGGCTAACAGAGAGCCTTCTGCTAGAGTGTTTCTTGGCAGTAAAGGAATGAAGTGAAGTCAGGTATCACTGTGATTTATGACATGAGTACAGCATGTAAACATCCACTTCATTTCATCTAAGCTATTTACTTATGCATCTCATAATCTATACCTGTCCGACCATAGACGGAATGCCCCCATGCATCCTTTTAAAGTCCATGTCCAGGACATAAAATCACAGAACAGTTGCAGCTGGAAGAGAGAGATCTTTAAGATCATCAAGGCCAACATTTCCCAGCCCTATCAGCACTACTAAATCCTGTCGCCCCATGCAACACCTGCCCTTCTCTTCAACACCTCCAGGAACAGTGACTCAACTCCCTCCCTGGGCAGCTGTTCCAGTGCCTGACAGCCCTTTCAGGAAAGAAATTCCTCCTGACATCCAACCTGAACCTTCCCGGAGCAACTTAAGGCCATTTCCCCTCATCCTATCACTGGCCACCAGGGAGAACAGACCAACCCCTGCATCTCTACAACCTCCTTTCAAGTAGCTATAGAGAGCATCTCCTCTTCTCCAGGCACACCATGGGGGTTAACACTGCACACAGACTACAAGGAATCTGTGCACAGTCACTATGAGATGGCAGATATGTGATACACAGCAGACGCAAGGTATTTCCCAAAAGCTGATTAGCCATGCCCTAATCCACAATGCCTTTGTGTTTTCCAGAAATGAGGAGTTTGCCACACCACCTGTGTGTTCAGGACAGGATTGTTGTGCTGTATTTAACTGGAGAAGATGCAGCTCATTTTCGTCTGACTGGAGCATCATGTTTTGCCTACAGTGTAGGAAGGAACACAGTGGTAGTGAACATTGGCCTCTCCTCTCTAACACACCACACTGTCTCTGTTACCTGGGCTTTTTCTCCTTGTTTACTCTCAAACTCAGTAATTGGGAATTCCCATCTCTGCTCAACCCTTATCTACCTGCCCTGCCTTCCATTAAACTAAAAGCTTTGGCCTGGTCCAGGGAGTCCTTCACGCTTGTGAGGATGGCTCTAAGCATCTGCAGGAAACCCTCATTATCCTTCATGAGATGAGAAAAAGAAATGAAAGGACCTCAGGAGCCTACTGGACTGCCATTAATCGTAGGGCCAGCACCACAACTGAACAAGGTTCATGCAGCTCAAACGCCGGGTTTAATTGTGGCTATTTTTATTCTTACCTGGCACTATATAACAAAGACCTCACATTTAAAATCACAGAATCACTGAATTACTGAGGCTGGAAAAGACCTCTGAGCTCATCCAGCTCTGATGACCCTGTCTGTGAGGAATGGCTTCCTAACATCCAACCTAACACTCCCCTGGCACAGCTTCAGGTCCTGCCCTCTTGTCCTATCACTAGTTGCCCAGGAGAAGAGCCTGACCCCCACCTGACTACAACTTTCCTTCAGGGAGTTGTAGAGAGGGAGAAGTGGAGAAGGTTCCCCCTGAGTCTCCTCTTCTCCAGGATAAACACCCCCAGCTCCCTCAGCCTCTCCTCATCAGCCTTTCCCTCCAGTCCCTTCCCCAGCATCCTTGCTCCTCTAGACCCAATTCCAGCCCCTCAGTCTCTTTCTTGAAGTCAGAGACCCAGAATTGCCCAGGACTTGAGGGAAGGCCTCAACAGTGCCCAGTACAGGGGGGAAATGATGTCCCTAGTCCTGCTGGCCACACTATTGCTGATCCAAGCCAGGATGCTGTTGGCCTTCTTGACCACCTGGGCACCCTGCTGGCTCTTGTTCAGCCAGTTGTCAACAGTCCTGCCAAGTCCTCTCTGCCAGGCTGCTCTTCAGCCGCTCATCCCCCAGGCTGTAGCTGCAGGGGGTTGTTGTGGCCAAAGGGTAGGATCCTGAATTTGGCCCTGTTGAACCTCATCCCATTGGCCCCTCTGCCCATTGACTCATCCTGTTCAGATCTCTCCGCAGCATCTTTCTCCCTCCTAGCAGGAGGTGCCATCCTGTCAATCAAGGGTAGGCAGAAACAGGGTAGGTTCAACTTCTAAATAACTGAGTAGAACAATTAATTACCCTGTAGAAGCTGATACTCTGCACGGCGAACTTGAAAAATGAATTGCCTGAGAAGCAAAACAGCAAGCACAAACAGCACTCTCTAGAATCCTCTACCCTCTCTAGATGGCTAAAATACAACCTCCTGGCAAGGGAGCAACTGGGCTCCCAGCTCTGTTCTAAACATCAGTTCCCCGTGAGGATCATAATGAGAGAGTGAAGTTCTGCAGGACCAGCAGGCCTGAAGAAAAGAGCAAAGATGGCAGAAAATGCCCATCATTTGTGGAAGATGTGAGCAGGATGCTAAAGCTGCTCTCATCACACTTTATGCACTGGCTAAATGTTCAGAAACACTCCTGCCTGGGCCCCTGATTGTACCTGGTTCCTTTAAAAATCAGGAGGTATTCTTTACTGGAAAAAACTGAATCGAGCCTTTTATTGACGAGATAACCTGAGCCGAACTACAGGTATAACCGAGATGCGTAGATGAATTGCAGACACTTCTAGGAAGCAATTTATTTAGATTAGAAATAAATTTTGCTAGGTGCAATCCCATTTATTTCCCACCTGAGCTCTTCCTAGGTGTTGATAAAAATCTCAACCATGTTGCCCAAATCTACTGGAAATAAGGGAGATATAAAACATAAACAGTTGCACATCTGATTCAGCATCTGTCCAAAAATGTTATGCCCTTCAGAAGAAAGCTGACATAGTCATCTAACTATAAAGAGGTACTATAAATGTAAACAGCTTCCTACTCTTTTGACTTGATCATTCCCCTGAGATGAGAGAATTAATAGTCCTTGTAATTACCAGGGCAGAAGTATAACAGCAGATGTCTATCTGCACCAATTGTCTGACGCTCCGAGAAATTTACAGAATTTTCTCTCATTAAGATTCTTTGCTGGGAGTTCCATAGATTAATTATCCATTACACAACACGATTACCCCTTCTTGACCCAAGCTGTGAGTAGTAATTGACAGTCCTAAGGTGGTGGCTGTGTTACCCAGAGGGAAAGGCCATTGCATAATCAGTCATTGCTCCGACGTAACCATGTTTGTTTACAAAAAGCAGCCAAACTCTTATTTCTCTGAGAACAACAGGAATAGAACTCACGGATTTTATTGTTATTTTTTATTGTTAGCAGCAAACCAGAGTGGTCTTCCTGTCTGCTTTTCTCTTTCATTTGGTCATTCTCTGCCTTCCCAAAGCCATCCTTGCCAGTTTTGTCCTGGGTCTCGGACTGATTCTGTTACCCTCGTCATGCTTCTCTTTCTCATACCTAGAGACTACCCAAAAAACCCAGTGTCCAACCTCCCTGCCTACCAGTGAAACTTCACTGATCACAAGCTTAATATTGTCTTGTATTTTGCTTTGAGCCTGGGGTCGGGTGATGCCACTTTTGTCTCAAGGAGAGAATTCCTCTGAGAAGTTTGGCTGCTTTGCTAGTCTAGCTGAACAGAAAGTCGTCACAGCCACCAACATAACCATATCACGGAGGTCCTCAGTTTGAAACAGTCTGAACTCTCAGAGCATATTTTTATTCTTTTATTAACTAGAAAGAATCTGCTTTCTTTTTGATCTTTTACTTTCTGAAATTTTTCTGGAACCCTTCCCTTTCCAAATAAGAGTCTCCTCATCTTCTAACCTCTGTTCTTCCAAAGAAAACTGTATGGTATGCTGTCTTTGTGACACTCGCAGGGATCTTCCTTCTGAAGTATTCAGAAGTCAAGTACCTTCTTGACGCATCCTTGGACACTGGAACAGGCTGCCCAGGGAGGTGGTGGAGACACCACCCCTGATGTGTTTAAAAAATTAGTAGCTACAGCACTTGAGGCCATGGTCTAGGGATTAGGGTGATGTTGGGATGAGGGCTGGAATTGACCCTGGAGGTCCTTTCCAGCCATAATGATTCTATGATTCTTACTACTGTGGTTTCTTCTCCGCACACTTCACTGCTTGTTGCAGGACCTGATTTCAGCACAGAGCTCTAACTGGAGCTCCAGAGAGCAAATGGCTGAACCAGTTCAATGAAGCACATAACCCAGTGTGGGCATACACTGGCAAAGTGCTTCCCACATGATCATTGGGGATGTACAACACAACTGGTAAGGCTAAATTAGCCATTCCTTCCCTCTACGGTAAAGTTATAGCTGCCTTACTCCAGAACTGTGCAGAATTTACTCAGCCACAGAAGGACACAGCTACATGACATCATCTCTCGTGTCAAGTACCCCCACCCTGTGAACATTCCAGGAAAGCACAAACATTTATGGCTTCATTCTCAGAGTGTTGATGGGGAGTACTTAACATTTCTACCTTTAATGAACAGTTGCTATGAAAGGTCAAGGCTGCACACAATATTAACTTTATACATTGAGATAAGGAATGCTGTGCGCATTTGTAGAGCAGAAGAGATGTCATTATTCCCCTTCAAATGACCACATTTCTCTCAGAGTAGATATTGCGCTCGCAGTCTTTTAGTTCATAAAATTCATGTGATATTTATGTCCTGTCTATCCAAGTGTTTACTTATTAAAATATTGTCAATTGTCAACCATAACAGAGAGTCTGCTCTTCCTCTGTAGCCAGAAAGCACTAATACATGCTCGCTGGCAGCAGCATTCATGTTTAATTTACTGTGGGCCAATAAAGCTGACACCCATCGCCTAATAACTGTTTCCTTTTAAGGAGGAAAAAAATTAAGTTCAGATTCTCAGCTGAGATGCGGGACCTGGAGTTGAAGCCCCTAGTTTATTAAATATCAGTTGGGATTATTTGTAAATCCAGCAACTGCAAGTTAGTTAGGGTTCACAAACGAAAAAACCCAACTGTGGACTTTGAAGAAATCCTTCTTGGAAGCTGCCTAAGAAACAGCTCCTGTAACTGCACACAATGCAATTGCAAGGCAAATGCTGAAGATTCAAGCTTTTCATACAGCAGCCCTTGGCTCTCCTCGTGGGACATCTTCGTATCCTTCACATCCCTCCTGTTCATACAGCAACTTTTGTTTCGGTATGACACCCAGTACTGACTCCCTTGCAACCAGATAAAAGCAGAAAGCTCTTCAGAGCCAAATTGTCTCGGCCTCTTCGGATAATTTTATTCTGGGGCAACCTCCTCCGACCCCGGACCAGGGCAAAAAACACGGTGCGCGACGGCAAGGGACTCGGCATTTGCCATTAACTAATACCGGCACATCCACGGCGCACGCCGGCTGGTAGATACGACACCCCGCACCCGACCCTGCTGCTCCGCCGGGGAAAAGGACCGCCGCGGCATCCTGAACCCCGCCGGGGCCGGCAGAGATCCTGCCACCCCCCGCCTGCACCGGCTGGAAACTCAGCCGCGGCCGCCTCAAGCGCGGAGCCCCGCGAGAAGCGGGCAGCTCTCGGGGTCTCAGAGGACCGCTCCTCCGCCAGACAACAGGTCGTTTCTTTACTGGGATACCGCAACCAACACTGCATTCGCAGTCAAACCCGCGGGAATTAGAAGCAAATAAATTTAAACAGCCGCAGCCGCGGCTGCAGCTCGGGCGCAGTTGGGCCACCCGCGGCCGCCCGGCTGCTTCCTCGCGTTGGCGTTCACGTAATTAATTCATTTGCGCTGTGCGCTCGGTCCTTGTTGGCCGCAGTGCCAGCTGCCCGTTTGCATTTACGGACAGAGACCGACAGAACAGCCTGCCCTCCCTGCTGGAAGAAATTAAGGACTGAACTCATCTTCGAGCCCCGTCCTCAAAACAAGCACCACGGAAAGGGGCGGGGGGGACACGGCCGGCAGAGCACACGGCCGGTTCCCACAGACCCCCACAATCCAGGCACCAGTGACCAAGGACGACCACCCCTTAGGAGTCAGAGCATTGATTTCAACACCACCGACCACCCCAAATTTTTTCTGCCCTCGGAATATTTAAATTAACCCGAATTCCCTCCCCTTCCTCCCCCACATTTTCTCGGGCCGGACCGATGGGCTGCCCTGGCTCTACAGGTGCCCACCGGTTCTCAGAAAGCTCCGCTGCCGTCCACAGCGCCCAGCGAAGGACGGGAAACATCTCAGCCCTCTGTAAGAAAGCTCTGGGGACTCTGTCAAGTTTTCATCGCGGGGACGCTCTGAGCCGTGGCTTGGCGAGCTGCACCCCGAGTGCGGGCTGTGCCCAGAGAGCCCCGAGGCTGCCTGCTCCTTCGAGTCGCCCGGCCGCAAACACGAGTGGAAACGTCGTCCACCAGGGTCAAAAACATCATACGCAGCACCCTGCTGCCCCGTCTTTCCTCAGCGCATCCTCCCCGCTCCGTTCCCCTCTCCAGCACCCACTCCAGCTGCCCCACGTCCTCCCCCTCTAGCCGCCGGGGCTCTGACACCCATACCGGGCGGCGACTCCGCTGTCCCAGCTCTTCCCGGGAATCTCCGCGGGCTGCCAGCGGGAGACTCGGATTTTAAAGCGGGCTGTGTGACTACCCCCTCCCCTCCGCCCCCTCTGCGCGCAGGGAAGGCAAAGGGAAAAAGTTGCGCTCTCCAGCCGCCCACGCCGGCGCTGCCCGCCCCGAGGCGGTGGCAGGACGGGCTCGGCGGAGCCGGTGGCGGAGCCGGTAGCGGTACCGGTAGCGGTACCTGTGCCGCCGATGCCCTGCCGGGCGGTCTCCAGAGGGAAGATGCCGGCGCACTTCTCCCGCTCCACCTGCCCGCCCAGGCACAGCTCCGAGATGATCTGCAGCGCCTTGTGGCAGAGACTGCCCACGCCGTCCTCGGAAGGGAAACTCATCTTCTGCCCCGGCCAGGAGCCCGTTAGCCCATGGCCGGAGCGGGACGGCTCCGTGCCGCGACCCACGCAGCCTCCCGCGGGGAGCGGGGCGGAGCGGAGGCGGCGGGAGTGGAGCGGGCGCGGCGCGAGTGAACCGAAGAAGTAGTGAA
>VZRI01002953.1:91616-102501 GCA_013397515.1 Upupa epops
ACGTGGTCTGGGTGATCCTGCTGTGGCAGGGGGATTGGTCTGGATGATCTTTCGAGGTCCCTTCCAATCCCTAAGGTTTCTATGACTCTAAGTCCTGTAAGACCTGCACAACAGTTGAAGCCGCTCCTGGGAGTCAACAGCAGCAACATTTGCAGCTTTGTGGAGGATTTTAAAAGATATCTGGCATAGAATAATTTATGGAGATTTAATATTTAGAATTATTTGAGAATCCTTGGCTGGGGACAGAGGGCAAAGGGATCACTGTTCTATTTCGAACTGTGCTTTGTGAGCGATACACGCGGTAGCAAAGCTTTCCTGGCTCAGAGTCCTGAATGCGCTGTGAGTTACTGTTTGCTTTCAGCCCGTAATTAAATAAAATGCTTCTGTTAATCTTTTCTTCACTGCACAGTCATAAGCAAGAGGTACGATCTTCCTTGTGGCTATTGGAGCAGAATCTGTAGAAAGGCAATCCATCAGGAAGCCAGCAGATCCCAGGTAATCATCATGGCCATGTGGGGGGTGGCTGCGTGGTCTGGCACCACATTTCCTGCCAGGAAGCATCTCGGGCCTCCCTAACCCATGGTGAGCGAAGGAGCTGTGAGCATCCATCGATGAATGGCCACAAGAGGATCAAGTGTGTTGCTTTCAGGGTTCAAGAAGGGAGGATGAGCCATTGAGGGCCATGGCACTGGGAGCAATGGTACCTCCCTAAATGCAAGTCAGCTGGGGGGCACTGGGGGCAGCCCCAGCCCTGGGCATGTGGCAAGCCCCTGGGGACAGGGTATGGGTTAATTCGGGACTGGAGATGGGCCAAGCTTGGAGGGGCCTATTCCTGGGCATGGCAGCACTGTGAGAAGGGGCTGTGGTGTCTCTAGGGCAGAGACTGATGGTCCAGGGACTGGAGTCCTGGGCCACAGGGGATCAGGGGAGCTCCAGAGCATAGGGAGGAATGGTCTGACCTGGCAGTGCCCTCAGGGCCCTGACAGTTAACACACTGGAGGTCATAATTACTAGATGAAAGGAAAGGGTGCCTTGGAAACCTCATCTGGCTAATCCTCATTCTTAAATGGGCTGAGACAGTGGTTGAGGATGCGGTGTTCCTTGAAGAGGTGGCTTTGTACCAGCGACAGACAGCCAGGAGGAAGAGCAAAGGAGCAACAATTCCAGTTATGTGATAGCTAATTACATGCCAGGAGAGGCAAGAAGAGCAGCCTGAAGAGTTTCTTCCTCTGGAGGGTCTTTGTTTTTTTTATCAGATAAGTATATTTGAGGTTAATAAGTGTGTTGTGTCTGCCGTTTCTCACTTGGGAGCCCTTCCTGTCTCCCCTCTGTGACAGTTGGCTGTATCATTTCCATCACAGAGCTGCTAACTGTTGTCATTTTTCACCTGCATTTTGAAAGAGAAGAAAGGCAGGGTCTCAGATAGTCAGCCTGTTCAAGCACGTGTCTGATGTGGTGGCTTCGCAGGACGTTTTCTGCTGAACGGTAGCTCATCAACCATTTTCTTCACCTTTTTCCTTCCTCTCATTCTCTTCTTTCCTTCAGTTTCGTTTATTGAGGAATGAGGTGGTGACTGGCATTAAGGAAGTCTCTTCGGCTGTGGGTAGGAAGTCATGCTGAAACACTCCCCGGAGTCGCGGGGTGTGTGGGTTAGAAGAACTCAGAATAACACACCAATGATTTCTCTCTTTCTTAGCAGACTTTTCAAAGAATTCCCTCAAAGCCACTTCCTCAAATATTCTGACTCTACTAATAGAAGGCGCCCACCATTCTTGATGAAATGAGGTGTTTGACTACTAGAACAGTTGAATGCAGCCAGAGTTTGGGCTATTCACCTAAATAGAATGAATTCACGTCCCTGGGTGTCTTCTAAGTGAGATGACTGTGAGCTTTTCCAAAACCTATTACCAACCTGAGCCCGACCACAAGCCTCTGTGTGGTGATTGTAATGTTTGCTCTGGTTTAGTTCCCCTGGACTGGATCATTTCGTGGCACAGTGCTTCTTACACCAGTTCCACATGTTGCCTCCAGAGTCTTTCAGTGAGAAGTGTGATAAACAGGATTCTGTGGCCCATTAAGTTGAATGCCGCTCGCGCAGCGGCGCTGCCTGTATGAGTAGGTCCTAATGGAGCGGGACAAAGCTCTCCAAAACAATTTGTGGCAGCGCAAATACAGCCAAAGCCCTTTGTTTTGAAGGACTGCACTCCTTTCCTACAATACATTAAGACATCGGCTGTCTAAACTAATTAGAATAAAATGGGCCAACTATTTATGAAGTGAGCACCTGTTCCTCCACGTTATCAATAGCCTTTGAAGGAAATAATCACACCTCTGTCAATCATTTGGTTCCACATAATGGAAACAAATAATTGCTACTCAGCGTTGTCAAAAGAGCAGAGCTTCACGTTTTTAAGAGATGCCAGCTCTGCTTCCGCATTCATTCATGATAAATGAGCCTTATTCCAGCATGTGGTGAGTGACAGGAGACCTTTATCCTGTGACATTGTTCTGTTCCGCTGTCATTATTCCTCGGTTATCTCTGTCACACCTAGTTCGGAGCTGGTGTAGATTACTGGCCAAATGCAGCTCTGACTCAAGTGGGTACAGTGCCATTTACTCACAACAGAAATGACGTCCATTGGTGTCAGGGCTGAGCTCAATTCTCAGCTCTTAACCAGTGGCTCAGGGTTCATCGCTCTTGATCACAGCAGATGCTGGAAAATGAACTCGGAAGCCTGATTTTTACAATGAGAAGATGCCAGTCCACACACATCTGTGGATCAGTCTCACCCTTCTATCTTCCTCCTCTTGCTGCCTGCCCTTGTTCTGCAGGTCAAAAAGGAGAGCTGTCCTAGCAGAGTATCTGACAAATCATACAAGCCAGGCTTGTGATTTGCACAGTGAGAGAGGTTCTGTGGAGGTCTGACAGCAGCAGCAGCAAAGCAGAACCCTTTTGGTCATCCTCAAGCAAACCTCAAGGTGCCCTTAGGTGACTGAAAACGAAACAGGTTCTTCTCGCTGTGCTCAAGTCTTTTGTATTTGAACAAAATGCCTTGGTTAGAAAGTGGGACCACAGTGATGTGCCAGACCATGCAGTGGTAGATCGTGTGCTGATTCTGAGGGAGCCTGTTTCCCACCTAGGTTGTGGTAGATGTTGTTAGGCTCAGAAGGATGTTTTCTGTGCTCTAATCATTCGTAATTTAATTATTTTCTGTTAGAGAAAGGAGCTAATCTCTGGTAATTCTAATTGACACAGCTTCAATTCCGCATAATCAGTCGTCTCAGGGATTGTTTTGTTAGCTCTTAATCACTCGTGTCCCTTTAGGATGGGAATGAATGAGAAGCAGTGCCTTTCCGAAAGCCAGAAACAGAGTTAGCCCTGTACAGAGCCTGGTGATGGGGTCTTTCATTAGCAAGCAGCGTGCAGTTGTTACCGACGGAAGAATCGGGTAGGGATGGGGGCTGGCAGTGTGCATGGAATGGGAAGAGAGCCCATAAGGCCATGGCATCAATTTTAACTCCAAGTCCAGTGCAGTGGGCAAAGTATGCTGCACCTCTTCCGTTTGGCAGGAAGGGAGCCAGGTTCCCTACGGAATTCCTTCTTCCAGAATAGCTCTACTTTGGGTTCCTCCCCACCCCAAACTCTGGTTACCCAGACTGTAATTCATTATGTAATTAATTAACACATCACAACATACAGCATTTATAGATGTCTTGGCCCGAAGAGTGGGAATTAAAGAAACTGAGAGCAGCAGAAGCTGAGTAACAATGGCAAAGGCTCCACCAGGACTGTTTTATTTTACTTCAACTATGATTTCAATTTTTTTCCATGTTTATGGAGAAAATAAATCTTTTCAGTTTGCTTGAAAATGCTGTCACCAGGCTGACAGGAGTCCTGTGATATTGGTCAGTGATTGGAACAGGCTGCTCAAGGGGGGGATGGAGTCACCGTAGCTGGAGGTGTTAAAAAGCACATAGATGTGGCACGAGAGAACAGGGTTTAGTGGGCACTGTGGGGTGGGGGTGATGCTTGGACTTGGTGATCTTGTAGGTCTCTTCCATCTCTAACGATTTTAAGAGTCTATGATACGTATAGACACCAGAACAGTTCAGGATACAGGAGAGTATACCCATAGTAACTACTCCAGCATGTAGGGCAACGCATTTCAAACGTGTCTCATCAGGAATATTCTTGTCAGGATTTTGTATCAGGATTTCTAACTTGTCACCCAACTGCTGTGTATATAAACAGCATCTAAATAAATAATTCCTGGTGGGGCCCACAATGAAAGGCACGGGAGCAGAGCTGTATATTCTTGCTAGTACCTCCAAGTCTCTAAAATCTGTGCTTTACTGTCACAGAATTACAGAATTATTACTGAGGCTGGAAAAGTCCTCTGAGCTCATCCAGCCCAGCCCAGCACATAACTCTACCACATCCCAGACCAGGGCACTCAGGGCCACATCCAATCTGTCCTTAAACACCTCCCGGGATGGGGACTCCCTCACTGCCCTGGGAAGTCCCTTCCAGTGTCTGAGCACTCTTTCCATGAGGAAGGGCTTCCTAACATCCAACCTAACCCTCCCCTGGCAGCTTCAGGTCCTGCCCTTTCATCCTGTCACTAGTTGCCTGGGAGAAGAGCCTGACTCCCACCTGACTGCAACCTCCCTTCAGGGAGTCGTAGAGAGGGACAAGATACTCTCTAGGCTGAACACCCCAGCTCCCTCAGCCTCTCCTCAGCAGCCTTTCCCTGCACTACCTTCCCCAGCCTCCTTGCTCCTCTGGACCCGCTCCAGGTAGCTTCTCTTGGTATCTGGCCCCCATGTCCTTACAGGAAGGTGTCAGAATGCACATTTCATCCACAAACACTCGTTTGAGAAGGAGCACAGGAGTAATAAAGGGTGCTTCACAGTTTCAAAATTCCTTCACAAGTTCTTCAGCTGTAGAATGACTCTGCTACCTGTTCTCAGAATTAGTCACCACTATCACGTGTTCTCTTAAAAACATGAGCTTTCCTGAACCACTGTACATGTTACAGGCTCAAAGGCAGCAGATACCATGATACAGGGATGTAATGATTACTTGTGTCGGTCCTGTGTTCACTGACTGAGAACAAACCTCTGGAGCACTTCAATTACAGCATCCTCCCATTCACTGCAAAATTCAGAAGTCAACCACAGTCTCAGGGTGAAATCACTGCCAAGTAACTGTCAGCACCAAAGGGGCAGTGCTCCTTTTTTAACAGTGAATGGTGGAAAGAGAGCTCTGAGGAGACAACCTTTAGAAATCCAGGGTTTAGAGCAGAAGGAGGTAAAATGAAAGGTAAGCTTCTTCATAAACTGAAAGGCTTTTACATGAACGCTGAGTCTGGCGTTTAGGCATCACTACCTCCTGCCAGTAACGATAAAACTGCTGGCCAAACTGCTCCCTGTGTCTTGTCATAACGGGATTTATTGGAAAGGAGCCTGCAAAGATTACTCTTGTAGGTCTGGTTGTGAGACTGCTCCTACACTCAGGTTTTGATGAGGCTTTGTTCTGTTTCAGAGCACTTTAAAAGCCTTTTTAAAATGCCTTAACAGGTTGTGAGTCCATTGTGCCAGTCCATTAGCTAAAGATTAGCTAGAAATCACAGTTCACGAGTGCTTAAGACCTAGGCCCATGAAAGAGGAATGTAGAAGAATGTATGGGTAGGATTCCAGGTAGCTATCTGCAGGGAAGGTGGCTGTATCTCAGCTGGCATCCACTTACAGATTTGTGGACTGAAACAGCCATGTCCTGTGACTTATTCGAGCCCTTTTCATTGATGACAGGAGCAGTTCTCCAGCTACACTTCCCCAAGCTTCATGGAGCTGGTGAGACTGAAGCATAGGACCTAGTGGCTGATCTTGTTAAACCTCATACAGCTGACCTCGGCCCATCAACCCAGCCTGTCCTGGTGCCACTGCAGGGCTTTCCCACCTTCAAGCAATTTGGTGTCATCTGCCAAACTGCTGAGGGTGCGCTCAGTCCCTTCATCGAGATCACTGATAGAGATGTTAAACAAGGCTGGCCCCAGTCCTGAGGCCTGGGGGCTGCTGCCTGGAACAGGACACCAACCCAATTTAACTGCATTCAACACA
This sequence comes from Upupa epops, assembly GCA_013397515.1. Classification (NCBI taxonomy): domain Eukaryota; kingdom Metazoa; phylum Chordata; class Aves; order Bucerotiformes; family Upupidae; genus Upupa; species Upupa epops. The sequence continues at coordinate 97,737 of VZRI01002953.1, forward strand.
ACTCTCTGGACTCAGCCATTCAGCCAGTTTTCACACAGCAAAGTGTAAATCTCAGCCAGGAGCTGAGAGCTTCTCCAGGAGGACACTGTGTCGACTGCTTTACAGAAGTCTAGGTGTAGGAGATTTGTAGAACCCACTGTTTACACAATGACTTTGCAGTTGCAGTCCTTGGTTGCTAAGGGGATCTACTTTCTGTGGGAGTCTGTTCTGGAGCCCACATGTTCTAGGTGCTGCACAGCAGTGTGTGCCAGCAATTAGGAAGAACCAGAGATTCCTTAGTCTGCTAAACTGCCTGCGTGACAGCAGACAGGACTGGAGGTGAGAATCTGACCCACAGACCGTATCAAGGGATCCAGCAGGTATTGCTGCTGTACGGTTACGTGGAATTACTTAAAACAAGTATATATTATGTCCTCTAAGAAGTGGTAAATCTGTTAAAAAATGAACTGGAACAGGCTTGGCTGAACAGCCACAGGAAGAGAATAAAACAATCGTGCGTGTCTGCACACTCACACTTGTATTTATATTGCACACATTCTGCACGAGGAACAAACCTAAGGAGCTACCATCTCGGTAGCCACTTCTCCACATTATAAACGAGACAACACGAGGTAATTTCTAAATAGGAAGGTAATATGAGCTCATTACAGACTGCAGCAAGACTGGGAGCTATTGACCTAATCATTTTTATTGGGGTCTTTTGGTGGAAGTGGTGGAGAAACTCAGGAAGAGAAAGTAGTTTTCATGGGAAAATCAGAGTGCAGACATGATGGAGACCGGCGTGTAACCGATCAATTACAAGGCGTTTAGGGAAACTTGCAGGACACAACAGTTATGTGACATCTGGAGCACAAATCTAATGAAAACACAGCGTAAACTAGAAGAATGACTGGCATGAATGTGAGCTGAAATCAGTCAGCTAGTTGGGTGGTGAGAATTACCAACCAGAAGAGGTTCTTCAGGGGAACTAAACAAAAAACAGTTGAAAGACAAAGTTGTCCCCAGGATGGGCTCTGCTTTTGCCTGCAAATTTGTGAGGAAATTCAATCATTTTTCCTCACAAAATAGGGAGAGGATTTTAAGAAATCTTTTCATTCATGCTCTGACCAATATCCTGGTCTGGCTGATGTGGTGATGCCAGGTCACGGGCTGGGCTTGAGGACCTTAGAGGTCTTTACCAGCCTCAATAATTCTGCTATTCTGTGGGTAAACTGTGGAAATAACAGATATGCCCGCACCAACAGGCAAGGCAACTGAACACCAAACTGAGCATCAGACTTCCCATAAAAGATAATTAAACCACAAACGAGAAACAAGCAGATGGGAACAGGGGGCTGAGCTTGACACCACTGATCAGTGAACTGAGAAGAGAGGGAATTAGTTGGCTGGCAAAGTTCAGAGGCCCTGTTTTTATTAGTGTGATAGAGAGGGTTTGAGGTTACATTTTGCTTCAATAGTTTTCAGGATGAATGTTGTTTGATCTCAGCTGAGAAGCACCATGGTTGGTTGTTGGGAAGTTGCTGGGCTGCACGCTAAACACTAAGAACTAGGAACTCCTCAGCACAACTCTTGCACGTGCATGTTTTTGGAGATGTACACATCCATGATTGGTTTATTGGCGTCTGAATTTCAACCATCTGCTATTTTGCTTTTTTCTAGTTGATTATTGTCCTGAAGTGGTCTGTAACCGGTTAATACTGTGTGATACCTGCTTAGGACCAAGCGAAACCCACTTGAACTAATGAGAAGATTCTTACTGACTTCCAGAGGTTTTGGAGTAAGCTCTCCACAGATGTTACTCAACAAATGAACTGGAGCTTTGCTGTTATAGGCTTCTAGATCCTAAATATCTGGAGAGATATATATATTAGGAAAATTGGAAGCAGAAGCAACAAACACCTTTGTTACTGTGTGCATACACATTCGCATGCTGCACTTATCTTTGAGGCAGTAAGTACGCGCTCAAGGCTCTCCTGCATCAATACGTACGTCTCCCAGTAAGCACAACTGTCTGAGATGGGGTTTTAGGCACTGTATCTCTGGGTTCTAAATAATTAATCACTTCATCTTACTTTTCAGTAGAGGGCACTCAGAACAAATCATAGATCAAAATAACGTACAAAACAACGTACTAAATATAACGCGAGATATTCAGAGAGAGCATTTCTGTGCCTTAAACAAGACTGCTGTCTACGTCTGCATCCATTTCCTATGCTAAGCAGCTGTGTGAGGAGATAAAACTTGTCAAAATTTGATCTGTCACCCGTGTACATCCTCGTGTCTTTCACAGCATGATGTAAGCAAGCTATTAAACTTTGAAGAAAAGTTTTTATGGATTAACTAGCCAGGGTCTAATAAAAAATTTAACAACTTTTTAATGAAGTAAGCCTGTCATCTCTTTCCCAACATAATGAAGAGACGGTATAGGTCTTGGCAATACACCTTATTCCTGGGTTTTTGTACAGATGATTTTAAATGTGCAAAGTAGAAAACATCCAGTCTTTGCTTCCAGCCACAACTGATCTGTTAATAAAGAGAACAGGGTCCTGATTCCTCCCTGTTGTTGTCTGCTTTATAGCAGTCTAACTCTAATGAATGCGGCTCTCGCACCCTTATAAAAGGAGTGATGCAGTGTGGACCTGGATAAGCAATTTGATTAGATTAGATTTCAGAAAGAAAGACTGCAGAGTCAAATGTGCTTTGATAAAAATGCTAATATTTTAAATAACATTCACAAGAAAGACCAACCTTTCTCACTTAGAAGACATTTCCAAGAGGACGTGAACCAAAACAGATGTGAGGGGAGAAAAGCTGATGCCTTCCAGACAGTTATTACCCATTCTGTTCTATAAATAGAACAGAGAAGCTGTGGTGGTTTGGTTTGTGCCTTTCAGATTTCACTATACAAATACCTCACCTTCCAACATGTATCTCCAGCTGACAAAATTCGTGCTCTGTGAATTAGTATTTACTAACCTGAGCCCACAACCTCTGCTGTTCTCTGAATACGGTTTGCTTAGTTTTTGTTCAGGAAGGGCTTCCGTGCTTACGTGGAGCTTAGCATCTGTGAGCTATTCTGTCTGGATTAACTCTAGAAAATCGGGTGTGTGTGTCTGCCTCTGTCAGAGACTTACGGTTATTTCTTCACATGATGATTTTATAGCTCTTCATGCATTTTCTATCCTTAGGGAACGCTAAACCTGCTGCTGTTTCTCTACAGGAGAGGTCCATCAGGACAGTTAATTTCCATGCCCTGTTACCAAAGCATGGTTCCAGTTGGAGCTGCTGCAGAAGAAAATTCTCTCTGCCTGCTAATTCTTTACTGGCCATGACTTCTTGAAAATTAGCCATGCCTAGATGAGCTGTTAGCACCCTGCTTTTGACACTCAGTGACTAGAAGTACTGGCTTTGCTAGAGATGCTGAGAGTTAATTTTGCCATGTGATGCACTTCTGTAATCCCGCACTGCCTCTGCCATGCCAGTGATAAGTTTCTATTAAACGGGCACTGGTAATCACCCAGAGCCAGGCTCCAGTTCTTTGAGACTAACCACTAGGTATTAGCAGCAAAATTGCAAGCTCATTTCATTTTTGAGCTAAACAGGTGCCGGAATCTGAAGTTTTTATAGAGGTGAAAAGCTGGAAAGTTAATCTACTGTACTGCTAACTCTAAAGGTTCAGCCAGCCCTGTATCACCGTGTGACATAATTCAGGGCTTTTAGTCTTTGAAATGTATAACCCTGGTGGTTTATACATTGACTTCAAAGATCTTCTTAGAACAGAGTTTATGATATCATCTCCTATCTCCCTCATGTCAGGAAGGTGCACAGTGTAAAATCAAAGGAACACACTAGAAGCAGCTAGTCTGTGCTCAAACCTTCGCAGGGGAAAAACGTCCCAACCACAAAGTCCTTAGAAGGTTTCATGAAGGTGTGTGTTGTGTCTGTGGAAGACTGCGACCAGAAGAGCAGAACATGCACATGGTTACGCTCTTTAAATTCACGTATGTGTGCAGTACTTGATGTTTATGTGCTAGTATTTCAGGCTCCCACAATGACATCTAGGACTGCATCAGAAATTTGAATGCTAAATAGAAACACAGAGCACTTCTGATTCCGTTTTGCTTAGAAGAGACTGACATTTCAAATTCTGCCAAAATTCAGTGCCCACTCAAGATACTCCCACAACCCCGGTTCTGTTTCAGATCAGCAGTGAAATTCCAGTCATCCCCTTCTTCTCTGCTCTTGTACTGTAATTTGGATTTGGGGACTCTGCTCAGCCTGAGGGATCGCATGTTGCTATGGCAATTTTTGGTAAGCAACTTGGAATTCCAAGCTCTCCCCAGCTTCAGTTCTGGCCAACCAGTTCCTCTGCAAACAAATATACTAGCAGATCCTCCTGGAGGTAAGCAGATCCTCCTGCAGGCACTACTGAGACAGGACAGTAGTGAAGAGGTGGTTGGGTACAATCAGCATGGCTTCACCAAGGGCAGATCCTGCCTGACAAACCTGCTGGCCTTCTCTGAACGGGTCACAGCATAATGGATGAGGGGCAAGCAACTGATGTCATTGACCTGGACCTGAGCAGAGCCTTTGGCACTGTCCTGCACCACATTCTAGTCTCCAGGCTGGTGGAACTTGGGTTTGATGGGTGGACCACTAGATGGGTAAAGAGCTGGCTTGATGGCCGCACCCAGAGAGTGGCTGTCAGTGGGTCCGTGTCCAAGTGGAGGCCAGTGACAAGTGGATCAGTCCTGGGACCAGTCTC